>JAVSCE010000038.1:0-63279 GCA_032199065.1 Smutsia gigantea
AGGATAGCCCACAACATCTCAGAGGGTGTTGATGGTTTCATTCTTCCTGGAGCCTCTGACCCCCACCTGGCCTTCTGCGTGCATGGGATCACTCCAAGGCAAAGCAGATAATTACCATCCTTACTGTCTTGAAAAGTGTGAAATGAAATGTGTGTAAGAGATTTAAAAAGAGCATTCTCCTTTCCCAGGATCTGAGTTAGACATTAACATCACTAGGTAATTCTCAGGAGCAATTGGCATGGCCAGAGGAGGAGGAGAAATATATTAATATGAGCACAAGCATAACTGTTCCACTTGGCCCCAGTACCCAAAGAAAAAGCCCGTCCTTAAATTCCTCAAATGCACCCAAATGACGCATACCTTAGCTGGATTGCCTGGGTCCTAATCCTGGCTCTCTCACTTTCTCTCCTATGACCTTGGACAAGTTAATTGTCTTCTGTATCTCTCAGCCCTCAAAATGGACCGTGACAGGATAAGCACCTATCTCATAGGGTTGTTGTGGGGATTTAGTCAGTTAACATAAAAAGCACAAACAGGCTGGCACAGAGGTGTTATATGAGTATTAGGTAATATTACTATTGTCTTCTTAAAGATTAATTTACTGATTTTTTGGAGTCATTGAATGTGATCCATTTCTAGGGTAAAAAGTTGAGTTTTCCTGGCTCCAGTAATTTCAAATTTCATTTGAAATTGAATTCATTTGGCTCATTCATTTAATAAAAAATGCATTTGGTCCAAACATAAGCCTTCCAGTTTGCAGTTAATGTAATATTCCTGCCATTGGGCAATTTTCAATTATGAAAGTATGGAGTTCAAGAAGTATGGAAAGTGACCTCCTTGATGGCATATGTGTTGGAAATACATACCAAAATATTGTTTTTCATTTAAGTGTGTCTATGTGTGTAAACATACAGATGCTAATTTTGCAATCAAAAATATTGTAAATAGGACTATAAAAAAGGTGAAACTGTTGGTGCAGAGCATACAGAAAGAGGTGGAAAAAAAGTCAGTGCAAATGGCAGAGAACAACTGTAAATTATGAAAACATAAAAAGAACAGAAAAATAATAATCATAAGTATAATGTAAAAAAAAATCCTGAATTAAAAACTTGAGTATGTAAGTCAAAAGAACATATATAAAGTGAAAGCACAGAAAATTATGATGAAAACATTAAACACAAAATCCAACCTCTGTTTTCTTTTTCTGATTGTGAAAGTAAAAATGAAGGAAAATTACATAATAAACATGCAGGTTCTAAGGAAAATTTTCAAGGGAAACAATGTAAAAGTTGGCTTAACTATCTATTTTGCAACTCTAAGTAGATGAATTTAATACAGCACACAGATGGAGTAAAATGTTTTAAAATAAACATTTTAGTTAGTATGTTTGTTTCATTTTCCTTAAATATGATTATCTAATAAAATTATAGCTACTTTTCTGAAAAAGAAAATGCATTTGGTAATAACCCCCAAAACATGTTTTTTGAAACATTCTACCTGTTCCTGTAAAAAACATTAAATCCTCTGAAATGATCCACATCTGCTGTTAGCATAAAAGAAATTGTGCAATGGGGATGGAATAATGAGTATGTTTTCATTCAGACCCAAAGTGACAGTGATTTATGGCATTCTGATGTGGAATCTTGAGCAAGTTATTACAAATAGGAACATTCTAGATGTTAGTCACTTAAATTTTAAAAATTTGACAAATTTTTCTGGGAACAATAACTGCATTATGGTCTATGAAGACAACAAATGAAAGGGGAAGAAGGTAAGTACTGTGTAATTTAAGATCATATCCACATTACTAACCCCTTTTCATGGGAATGCTATCTTCCTCAATGATAAATTATAGGATATAGGATGAATGATGAAAGTCAATAGTATTTAATTAATCCTTTGTTGTGTTTTGATGCCTGTTTTTCTTAAAATACAATTTAAGTGCTGGGGTTCATTTTTTATTAGCTGGTTTATCTTACTCTCATTTAATAATGAAGTCACTCACTAAGTACTGAGGTGTACAGGATAATTTATAGACTCCACCCCAAATGATTCTAGACAGTTTGGGCTTAAATAGTTCTTTGTTTTTTATGGTTTCTCTGTCTTGTGTTGTCTTGTGTGCCGTCACGTCCTATCACAGTCCTCTCAAGAGGCACTGCTGATTTGCTACCTCTGATCTGATGAGAAACTGGGTAATCAGACTCATTAAAACTTGTGTTTTTAAAAAGTTCTAGGTGAAAACTTCAGTCTCTTTCCTTTTGTGCTCTAGGGCCTTGCTGCTCAAAGCGGGATCCACAAACCAGCAGCATCAACATTACCCTATTAGAAATGCAGGATCTTGGGCCTCAGTCCAGACCAACTGAATCAGAATCTGTGTTCTAACAAGATTCTCAGGTGAGTCATGTGCACACTTCAACATATCAACTTTGTGATGAGTTCATTTTCTTACCTTATAAATTGTGTCTTGCTGTGTTCTATGTTACATACTTGCCAAGATATTTTATCTCTAGAAATGAAGGATGTTATTATAACGTCTAGAAGTGTATTCATGTTTGGTAATAGATTACTGGTGAACATTTTATTTTCTCCCCCTAGGACATCCTTGGTGATCTTGAAAGAGTCTGTGTTCTGTGTCATGGCATCGATCACTATGATGGGAAGTCCTAAGAACCTTAGCGAAACTTTTTTGCCTAATGGCATAAATGGTATCAAAGATGCAAGAAAAGTCACTGTAGGTGTAATTGGAAGTGGGGATTTTGCCAAATCCCTGACCATCCGACTGATTAGGTGTGGCTATCATGTGGTCATAGGAAGCAGGAATCCTAAGTTTGCTTCTGAATTTTTTCCTCATGTGGTAGATGTCACTCATCATGAAGATGCTCTGACAAAAACAAATATAATATTTGTTGCTATACATAGAGAACATTACACCTCCCTGTGGGACCTGAGACATCTGCTTGTGGGTAAAATCCTGATTGATGTGAGCAATAACATGAGGATAAACCAATATCCAGAATCCAATGCTGAATATTTGGCTTCATTATTCCCGGATTCCCTGATTGTCAAAGGATTTAATGTTGTCTCAGCTTGGACACTTCAGTTAGGACCAAAGGATGCCAGCCGGCAGGTATGTATTTTTAACTTTCATTCTTATTTATCTGGCATTTTGTATTTAAGTAGTTAAGCAGATATCAGACATTTAAAAACCACACTTGGACAATCTCCAGTGATTATTACATAAGACTATGTCTGAGCATCTGAAAATTCATGCCCTGACTTGTAAAGGCATATTTCTATTCCCAAAAACATGTGGAAAGCTGAGATAATTACCAGGACTTTTCTGTCATAACCAGGTAATTCAAGAAAAGGCAAGGTTGGCTGATGAAGAGTGGGACACATTGCATTGGGTCTCTCCTTGCTTTCTCAAAATAGCAGCAATAACAAGCTGATTTTTCCCTCTTTCATCCCAGCCTTCCTTCCTTCCTCCCTCCCCTTCCTCCTCCCTCTTCCTTCCTTGCAGCTACTTGGTAATACAGTATTCCATCTCTGTATGAAAAATCACTGGTGTGCACTTCAAGAAGAAGTCTTTGAAGCACCTTTTTATTTTACAGAGATTACTCATGGAATTTAAAATAGCACAGTTTATTTTTAAGTGTAGATTTTAATCTGTGTGGGGAAGGTAGGAGCAGATGGGATTGCGTATGTTCTCTTTACTCTATAGGTGGTTCTGTCATGCTCCATCTGAGAACAAAGCAGATGGGGAGCTCCACCAGTGCCTTTGTGGAAAGAGAGCCTGTATAAGTACAAATATAAAATAGTATACCTTAATCTTTTAAAGGTGTGGTTACACATTATAATCAAGCATGATAATAAAATAGTTTTATTATTTTTGTCCATAAAGACAGTTGATTAGATGCCTTAGGAAATAAATTTAACTATGACATCACTGTAGGCTGCATATTAGAGTCAAGTCATGATAACCATTCACTTCCAAGTCTTTAATTTGAAAGACTATTAAAGAACAGATACTTTCCAACTTCCCCAGAGGCTATTTCTGAATCCTTTTCTTTCTTTTTTTTTCTGTTTGCATATCTACCAGAGTTTAACAATGTATACAGACCGGACAAATTGGGGATAAGCCTTAATTTAATCCTTTGCCCATATTTGTAATAATTAGTTCTTTAACCAAAAAAAAAAAGAAAAAATTGAGGAACGATTAAATTTGAAGTGATCTACAGAAATAGTTTCATCTGTATGTCACAGTCCTCTTGCCCTTATTATGAATAGTTTATACTTGTAGTTTTATTAAATTTTATAATTTATAGGTTTCTTTCCCAATTAATTAAAAAAGTTTACTTCACCATTGTCAGCACCTTAATAAATTAATTTAGAATGCTTTTCCTTATTTATCTGATATGTAGGTATTCTTCCCCACTCCATTTTAGAAGTTCATGAACATTTGTATATTAGTAGAGACTTTGTCATTCATCTGGCTAATATTAGGTAAAATTAATAGTCAAAAAAGCTCTATATTGTTAGCATAAGTAAATTGGTTTAGCATGCAAATTTTTCAGAGTGGTCTGGTCCAGGGCCTTACATAAACATCTTCAGGGGTATATTTAGGAATTTGTTTTCCCCAAACATTACTCACTCAAAGACTTTTATAGCAATATTTTTCTAGCCCTAAGTAACATGACCTACCGTAAGTAATAGTGACTCACTCCAGCAATAAATTTCTTGCTCAGCAAATATTTTTTGAATTCTCAACTACAGTACTATATCTAAGAGATCTTGATAGTTTGAAAGCCCACTCTCACTTCCCCCATCAAATCTTTAGAGTTGCTATAGAAGTACCACCTCAGCCTTAGAAAATGGCTTTATTATTTAAATTAACTAAGCTTTATAATACCACTTTTCCCCCCACCAACTATATTATCATCATGTGAGGATGAAAGAATTTCATATCTAATCAATGAAATAATATTGAGATTATTGATGATTTTTCAGAGATATTTGACAAGTTGACTACTAAGCCAAAAGATATATTTTATAAATAGTCCAGCATCATGATATGACTTAGAGATTTTAATTGTAAATTTCACTTTCCAGAGTCCATGGCCATCTTCCCTCTTGCTGAATATCTGTAAAGGGCAATGCTTGTAATCACTCTACTGGGCACAATCACTGGGGTTCTGGAACTTAATATTGTCCACAAAACCTGGCCAGCAGCTCAAACTCCACACTCAACCTAGACTGTTGGAGGGCAGACCTTGCCTTGCCACTATTAATGAACCATGAGTTCTAGAAACTTTTCTTCCTCCATAACAACAGCAAGAACTTTGCTGTTTTTGTGAGACTATGTTAACCTATTAAGTGCTTTTATCTCCATAACTTTTGCACCACTCACCATTATCACAAGTGATGCTCCATAAATTAAGTGGAGTGTGTGATTGTTACCATTTTTATAAACAACAATAGTAATGAGTCTTCTGTTTTTGTCGCAGGTTTATATATGCAGCAACAATGTTCAAGCTCGACAACAGGTTATTGAACTTGCCCGTCAGTTGAATTTCATTCCTGTTGACCTGGGATCATTATCATCAGCCAGGGAGATTGAAAATTTACCCCTGCGACTGTTTACTCTCTGGAGAGGGCCAGTGGTGGTAGCCATAAGCCTGGCCACATTTTTCTTTCTTTATTCCTTTATCAGAGATGTTATACATCCATATGTGAGAAACCAGCAGAGTGACTTTTATAAGATTCCTATTGAGATTGTGAATAAAACCTTGCCCATAGTTGCCATCACTTTGCTTTCCCTGGTATACCTGGCAGGTCTCTTGGCAGCTGCTTATCAGCTTTATTACGGCACCAAGTATAGGAGATTTCCACCTTGGTTGGAGACCTGGTTACAGTGTAGAAAACAGCTTGGATTACTAAGTTTTTTCTTCGCTTTGGTCCATGTTGCCTACAGCCTCTGCTTACCAATGAGAAGGTCAGAGAGATACTTGTTTCTCAACATGGCTTATCAGCAGGTATGGAAAATGCTTGTTATCTATCTGGTGCTAGGAAAATACTTTATTAGTATAACATAAGGACTTAAAATAGTGTAAAAATTTAATATGTAATCAAGATTTTAGTATATTTAGAATATTGTTTAAAATATTTTAAAAGTTTAAATGATGCTTCTGCATAAGAATTATATGGCTAATCCAAAATCTTTTGGGGGTAAAAGCGGCTATCATCCCTTTCTTTGTAGAATAAAAGCAGAGAAATGAAGGGTTGGGTTTTTGTTTTCATTTGTAATGTTCTAATTGCAATGATTGCTTTCAGCACTGGTAGTTAAATTTTTAATGTTTTATAATTGGCCATGCTCCACAAAATGATAAAGCCACTCTCACTACACATATGCAATAAATTAGAACCGGTGAAAATATAAAACAGAATAAGAAGTCAAGATCAAGAGATACACACTTACACGGTTTTTGTTATCCACAAAGCAGGAAACATACTAGTTCCTCATTAGAAGCTTTTCTAGCACTTAGCTCTTCCAGAAAATCTCAGGATTCGTGGAAGGCACTTGGTGATGGAGTAGCCTGATTTTCCTCAATAGTACCCGCTCAGCAAATGTAATATAAAGGGTTTCACTGAAGTTATTTGATGTAGTATACCTCCGTGAATGCCGAAGACACTGCGCCCAAACCAAAGAGGGAAAGCTTTTGCATCTCCTAAGGAGTCAAGGCGTCATGATCCAAGTAGGAGCATCTAATACTTAGGTCTGTTTCAACAATTTCCACCTAAAATAATTTGAAAAAAATTAATACATTAATGTTATTTAAGCCATCCTATCTCTAAAAATACCACTTTTCTTAGCTGAATGCTTGCCCAGCTCCCTCCTTGGTCATTCAAGTTGTTTGCTCACAACCTATCTCTTCAGTGAGGCCTACGAGGATACTCTGCTTTAAACTCTGCTACCTCCAGTCCTCCCAGGCACACTTACCGTCTCTACTCTCCTTTATCTTTCTGCAACAGCATTTACCACCTTCTAACACACTTTATGGTTTTTTTGTTTGTTATATTTACTCGTCTGCCTTTTCTCATCAGAATGTAAGTTCGTAAGAGGAGGGATCTTTGTCCATTTTGTTCATTGATATCTGCCTAATGCCAAGAACTGTGCCTGGCACATAATGGGCACTCGAAAAGTATATTTGTGGGGTGAATAAGTGAACTGGGAGGGCAGGTAGATCCAGGTTGTAATCTCTAGATAAATAGAGGTATTCTGTATTGTTGTATAAACATCAAATGAGGTAATAAGAGCCTTTTCCACAAAGGAACTCTGTGGCTTTTTTCACGACAGGGTATGATTTCTCAAGGGACCTAATAGCTAAGCACTAGCTTTTCTTTTTTCTTTTAACATCAGGTTATGTTTGGTTAACTGGAACTGACCAAGTTAAGCTGGTATTAAGTTAGAATCTGTTTTTCAAGAATAGATACTTCCTTTAATCAAAGCTGTAGCCCAAGGAATACAACCTTTGATTTATTACTGTAATTAGGTTGTTTGCATGTAAATAGGAAATTCTAAAAGTAGTCCCTATCCAGAATACCACACATCCAGAGTTAACCAATTCTGATTTGTTTGTATATGCATTATCAGTGTAAGTGAAAGCCATGTGGGAATGTGCTATGTAGGAATGAGGCAATTGGACAGTTGGAAAGGTATATTAATGAGGCAATTCAAGTGGATAAATATTTGCATTTGGTAGGTCTTTATCCTTAGGGAAATTTCAGCTTCCTGGGGAAAATAAAGTAAGAGGAAAGACATAAATCAACATATAAATGTTCTTCATGTGAGAGAGGAAGATACAGACATAATTTGGAAATTTCCTTCCTGGATTCTAAGTTGAACTAAAGCTGGAATGTACCCAAAATATCAACCAAGTTTAAACAACTTCTGAAAGTACCTCAAAATGAAGTCTAACTGCCAATACTTATTTTGTGTCACTCTGAAACCAACCACTTGGCCTTTCATGGTGTGAGGACTCCAGAGTCCCTGTAACTGTGGTGTATTACAAATGGGATGACAGGTTTACGCAGTCTTCTCACGTGTATGCAGGAAAGGAGAGAATCTTAGTTCCATTATTTTTGTTTAACTGTCCCATCTCTTCCCCCGTACCTGGAACAATATCATCCAGTAATAGGTTCTCCATAACAGTGTGCTAAGTTAAAATAATACAACTTAAATATATCCACGTATGATGTATTCTTATGCCAACTGTAAACTCTACTGAATCAGTTAATGTTCTACCACTAAAGGAAATTCATGTTTGTTCTCCTGTTAGGTTCACGCAAATATTGAAAACTCTTGGAACGAGGAAGAAGTTTGGAGAATTGAAATGTATATCTCCTTTGGCATAATGAGTCTTGGCTTGCTGTCCCTCCTGGCAGTCACCTCTATCCCCTCAGTGAGCAATGCTTTAAACTGGAGGGAATTCAGTTTTATTCAGGTATGTGGGGTTTTGTTTGGTGAGGGATTGGGCAGCATAGATTTAATGTGTTTCATATAGTTGAATTTTAAATATATTCCTCATATGCCTTTGGGACTGCATTTTTGCATCTAGCTTGGGGAACACATATTGCTGGAGGCCAGTTTAGGACCATTCTGGTTTAGTAAGTGAAAAACCAGTATAGAATTATATGGGGAGGCTGGATAGCACTACCTACTATTTACCAGTAAAGATTATTTTAAAAAGAAAAAAATGGAAGTGGTGGATGAGTGAGCTTAGATCAAGTTTAATAACAAAAGTCAATTTATAATTAGCCCAAGTAATGAAGAATTATATTTTGAATCATCTTGATCTGTCCAGAAAAATCTCATTAATTTGAATTCAAGTGGGGAGAGTTCAGTCTGAATATTTTAAAAGAAACGTGTGTGTTTACACACACATACACAGCAATGGCAAACTGGGTAGCTGGGATAATGGATTATGAAAAGCAACCAGCCTTATGAACATTATTAGTTTGTGTATTTAGGAAATCGGTTGTATAATATGTATACGAGTATCTATAAAGGGGTTTCAACACAGCATTGTGATCTTTAACAAGTTAAACTTCACCTTCTCCAGTAATAGCTATTTCATAAACTTGCATATTTTACATATATATAACTCAGACTCAGACTCTACCTATATTATCAACAAAGTCAGTATTGGTTGTATCCAAATGCTTTACAGCACATGCAGATGAGTATTGTTTGGGGGTATCCTAAATTTTCTGGGGTTTTGTTGTCTATATGTTTGAGCTTTTTTCTTTTTTAAGTCACCTAAAAATCTCATTCAAATTAAGGGCATATTACTTGTCTAAATTCATTTTTCCTTTTTGAAGGAAACAAAATGTGAATACTTTCCCAACTGCTAGTTTAATAACACCTGAAAAGAAATAGAAGGCTGTCTGGTAGAAGGTGCTAGACCAGTGCAAATTACATTATAAATTTAGATGAGTAACTGCAAACAGAACAATTTTCTCCTAGAGAGTTGATTCTTTCCCAGTGAGATTAGACATTATGTCATTATACTGATGTAATATTATATTTTATGTAACATAGACCATTTCTCAAAGTAAGCAATAGAACATAATAATTTAGGGAATCGGAATGCTGATCTCCTAGAGTTTAACCTTTAACCTGCTTAACTGAAGTACTTTAAATAATTTCATTTAATATGGCCAATGAAGCCACATTTGAAATGCTATTTATATTACATATTAACACTGTAAGATTTTTCTTATTTACCATCAACTAGTATATATGTTGGAGGGGGTATGGGCATATACCCATGGAAATCCTCTTCAGCATTTAATTATATATGTATATTTGTATATATATGCATGTGCATACATATGTACACATACACATTTTTTTAAAATATACACAACTGGTGGGAAGTGGATAACCTTTATAAAGAAGTTTTACAGTTTTTAACAATACCCTTAAGGAAAAGCCAGCTGATTTGACCGGTATTTCCACTATTAGAAATCAGTTCTAAGGAAATAAGCCATAATATAGAAAAGGGCTTAAAGTGACATTATTTATAATTGAGGAAAGTTGGAAACAGTAAAAGATTGGCAAAAAGGAATGGTTAAGTAAATAACAGCACATCCATTCAATAGAATATTATCCAGCATTAAAGCCATGTTTTCATATTTAATGACATGAGACAGGTTCTTGATATAATAAATAAAATAACCAGAATACTACACTATAAGCAACTATATGCAATATGGCCTTATTTGCATAAACAATGCATGCATATAAATATATATTTATGAAATATATTAAAATATTACATAAATATATATTTATGAAATATATTAAAATATTACAGTTGTTTAATTTAGAAGAGAACAAAGAATACCTCAATAATTTAAGATAATTTTATCAAGATATAAATATGGTATAGCTGGATGGGTTAATTTATGAATTTGAATAAATTGTTTTTTGCTTTTTCTCTCCCACCTACCCTAAGTCTACACTTGGATATGTTGCTCTGCTCATAAGTACTTTCCATGTTTTAATTTATGGATGGAAACGAGCTTTTGAGGAAGAATACTACAGGTTTTATACACCACCAAACTTTGTTCTTGCCCTTGTTTTGCCCTCAATTGTAATTCTGGGTAAGATCATTTTACTCCTTCCATGTATAAGCCGAAAGCTAAAGAGAATTAAAAAAGGCTGGGAAAAGAGCCAGTTTCTAGAAGAAGGTATTGGAGGAGCAGTTCCTCATCTCTCACCAGAGAGGGTTACAGTAATGTGATGATAAATGGTGCTCGCCAATGGCATATAAAGTTCGACTCATGCCATTATTTTTATGACTTCCTTTATGTTCATTTGCAAGTGCATTGTCAAATTACTTTGGGCTGAAACCTGTTCAATAAGATCTCAAGTGAATTAATGGTGGAATTTTCTTCAAATTAATTTTCACAAATGTATTTTGCCAATATGAATTTTCGTAGTCAACTTATTGTTGAAAGTTACCTGTGTTTTGTCTTGTTTTGCACAATCATATCACTGTTGTTATTTTAACAAACTATATTCCATTATCAGGCAAAAATATTTATCGTTAATATTATTACATATATATAATATAATGTTTAAAAAAAACTTTGTAAACCAGCAGCATTTTAAGTTTTCATATAATTCAATGGATATATGTTTTTTCTGGAGGCTTAAGTGAGGTTTTATTATCCAGCTTAAGAAATAGAATACATAATCACACATTATTTTTAAGAAAGGACACATTACATTAGCATCTAGGTATGGGTGCACAGTAACATTCCTATATTTTTCTCATAAGATAGGGTTTGAAGAATGTAATTAATTATATGAACCAATGTGATTTGTGAGCAAACACAAATTAGAAAGACAAATGGAACCTGAAATTATATTTAAAATGCATTGGAGACATGAAATATTTACTGAAATATGTACTGACACTGAAATAAATATGTACCTCATGAAATATTTTATTCTTTATCTTGTTACAATTTTATTTGCTTATTAATGTTGATCAGGAAGAAGACAGTAATTTTTGGCCTCCAAAACTGATTTTTCTAATGTAGAACCAGTCCTGGAAATCTTATATATATTTCTAGGTAGAGGGAAGGTGTTAAGTTTACACACAAATAGTTGTTTGTCAACTGATCTATGTTGTTGCACCTTAGCCAGTCACCACGCTGTATCATATAGGATTTTGCTGACTTTCATTGAGGGATTATTCACATGCCAGGCACTGTTCTAAGCACTTTACTTGTATTACCCATTTAATACTTAAAACAACCTGGTGACAACAGATGTAGTTATATCCTCATTTCACATATGAGAAAACTGAAAGGCAGAGAAGTTAAGTTATTTGCCAAAGTCATGAAGTTAGTGGCAGAGCCGGCCTTCATGTCCAGGCACTCATATTTCAGAGGCTATGTTTTAGCCACTAGGCTGTATGACCTCTGCATTACATTTATAATGCCCATCTAGATGCTTCTTTTGTATAGAGGCACTGACATTCTTTATAGTTTGTTGTGGGCATCAAAAGATATATGAAAATATTACAGTCATACATTTGTTATTGCTGGTGGGATAATCCACAGTTACTTACCCAGGGGAAGGATCTTGCCTGGGACATGACCCCAGAGACTCATGGTGGTCCATATGCCCCCTGTCTAGGACTCTGGCAGAGATAGGACCATGGCAGTTTTAATGACTGGCTGAGGTCCTACAGAATCTTAAAAAGTCTCTGTTAAGTTGGTCATCTCTTTATCTCTTCCTGAGAACTCCGGCCCACTCACCCATTCATTAGGGGGCATTCTGCAAGCATGAAGGATATTAGAATAAATGGTTAACTACAAATCTACTCTAGAGACATATAATCATATAAATTATTCATAAAATTTTTCAGTGCTGACATTCCCCATTAACATTGCATTTTGTTCAAACTTTGGTTAGAATGCCCTACATTTTTTTCCCATATGCTCTTTCCTTATTAAAATAGAAAGCTATAGACAAGATAAATTATATGTATTATATAATTAGATATCCTGAAATTATAACATTTCTCAACTTACCCACTGAGGTACTACTGAATTACTTAGTGGAAGCTACCTTTCCCACAATGGCTCCTTCTCTGCTACTGCACCATGTGTTTGGTAAATCACTCATGATTCTTGGATGTTCTCTTTTTGGTGAATCTTAGTATCTTGTACTTTTTAACTGAGCTCTCCATTTTCTTTAATTATATGCTTCCCCTCTTGATAGTCACTTACTTGTTCTTCTTAGTAGGAATTCAGTTGGGTGCTAACTTTTAAAGATAACACCTATAGACTACTGTAGTGGACAAGTGAAATTAACAGCATATTTTTCAATACTTTCTTGTTCCTTAAGGTCTCACTCTCTTAAGACCATGCTTTCACCATTTAATGTGAAATACAAGGAAATATTTTTTAAAGTTAGATGACTGTTGAAGTACATCATTGCATGTGTAGATTAAGTAGCTAGTAATATAAATAAAATTATCGCTATACAGATAAATGGGGCCTTTGAAAATATGAGAAAACAAAGTTAATGAAAATATATATAAGATGTAACATTTCAAATAGTAATGTTTTAAGTACTACTCCTTTTAAGTACTGCAAAGATGAAATAATTCTGGAGTTTCAGAATAAATATATCATTATAATTCCAAATACCTAAAAATGCAAAAATATCAATTAACTTTTAATTGCCTTATTTAATTGACCTTTAATTGCTTTATTTTATGATTTACCACCTGGTTATTTTTCTTAATTCTTATTTCTCATAATCATTTTTAAAAAATCATTTTTCTGGCCTCAGAAGTAGGGCTGAATTCTGTTCTTGCTCAATGTGAGAAAGTATGGGAATTTAAAGTAGCAGGGATTTGTTTCTTAATCTGTATTTTGAGAAGTGCCCTTGAGAAAACTATAAGAATGTAGAAAATATACCCAGTCTTAATCCTATGGAAAAAAAATCAAGTAGTTTTTTTTCCTAAGAGGAAAATAATCAAGGACTGAATGTTGCTACTTAGCTTGGTGTGCAAATTTCATATATCTCCTCTATTAGGAACTTCTAAAGTCATGTTTAAATAAGAATATATTCATGCTAACATATATTTTTTGAAGCGTGTATGAAAATTTAGTCCCAATTGTCTACCTGTTGAGATTTTTATTTAAATGTTAGAGTATTTTGAAGTATGAATAAATTATATTTATAGGTATTTATCAGAGATAATTATTTGTGTTATATGTGGAATTGGATAATGAGCTCTAATGTTAGGTCACCCAATTAATTTCTAATAAATTAGCATAATATTGACTTGATTAAGGAATTTTACTTTCAAAATTAATTTGATAATAGTAACTTAAAGTGTATTCATACAAATTATGAAAATTATTTGTATAAAAGGGCTTCAAGAATATATCATATCCAATTTTCATATCTCTTATGAAATATGATAAAACCTTAATTCTTTTTAATTGCCTTTTGCCACCAAACTATTTCATAATAAATTCTGTACAGAGAGTTTCTCCACCAAAAAGAGGTTTATTTGTGAAATTTAAGGTTTCTTATGTGATATTTTAAATAAAGTACCATAAATGTAATTCATAAGTATTTAAGAATACTATAAACACTGAAAAATCTGTTTTGAAATACGTATTTAAACAGCCTAAAATGTCATGGTGAAATTATTTTGCAAATCCATGAGTTACAGCAGTGTTACACAAAGTATAACACACCTCAGACCAGTGTTAAGATTTGTGTTTGTGATATGTTTTCATGAAAATAAAATGCTTTACCTTCAGTTGTTCATAAGTCAGTATAACAAATTCTGGTGTATATTCAGTATACGTATATTCAGCTCTAAATGAAACTAATAATTTTAGTGGAAACAATCTGTTCTTACCTTTGAACACTGAATTTTATAGGAATGAATAGGTTCTTCAATTTTTTTTTATGTGAAAGAATCATAAAATGCTAATATTCAGAGATTCTGCCCATATATCAAAAAATGTTTAGTTCAGCCTAAAATACATACACACTGAGATTTCTTTAACTTTCCAAATTATTGGCTTTCCTTCATGCACCGGACAGACTATATGGATTTTCCCAGTGACTGGATGGGCTAAATTAAATCACCAAAGCAGGTGCTTTTGTATGATTTCCATATTGCCAACTTTAAGGAAGAATTATCTTAAGGTCAAAGGTCTTTCATAGCTTTGCAGATATCCAGCCCGAACAGGGACTGGAAGTTGTCTCCCAATGTCTAGTTACCCTACTTCTTTAAAAGCTGCTGCCTATCACATTCCCCAGCTGCCCCTGACATTAGCTGTTCCCATGTGACTGAGTGTTAGCCAGCAAGAGGTAGGGGCACGTGTGAGTGATTCCTGGGAAGTCTTTTCAAAGGAAAGCTGCATATGTTCTTGATCCTATTCCTCTACCTTGTTGCTGCAGTTGTGGCTGTAACAGGAGCCCTGGCAAATACCCAGGAGGACCAAGGCCACAACCTAAGGAAGGCATGTTAGAGACCAAAAAGATCTTGATTACTTCGCTATTTCGACTGCCTTTTCCTGTAGTTAAGCCTTGTAAACGTGGGTTTCTTTATATGAAGTCAAAACTAATCCACTCTGGCCATCAGTTCTTTGTCATGATACCGTTTAACACTGTTTGAATAAACTAGATTGCAATAAGTATACCTTTAAAAGTTTTTAAAGGATAATGTGCAATTCACATTAGAATTGATTTTCTGTTGTTAATTAATTGTACTCATTTTCTTGCCTTGCTCTGTCATTAGATATTTTGTATCTGCTTGGAAAACAGTCTTCCTTATAACTGTGTAATAGATGTTTGCTAAAACTCTGTTATCTACAAAATATTGCTATATGTCATGTTTTTATATCATTCTCATAAATCTGCCTTATAAACATCTAAATAAAAAGTACTATTTAATGAGTTTTAATTTCTTTTCTGAAACACATACATACAGATTTTCTTTCTTACTTAATACTAGTTCCAATATTGACGGAGGCCATCTAATACTTTTCTATTTCTTTTTAGAAGCACCCAGAAAGCAATACATGTAATAGTTTGGGGCTGGGTTGGGAGGGGCATTGTTTGTTTTTGCCAAAGTCATCATTGAGGAAAACATCCTTCTCATGAAGTGGTAGTCTTAAAATCATTTCACTAGCATTCATTAGATATATTTAAATCAGAATTCAACATAGTATTCGAGTTATATTCTGTAAACTCCATGATAGCAGGAACTCCGGGTGTCTTACTCACTAGTATATTCCCAGTGTCTAGTGCAGTGCAGTCCTACAGATACTAATGAGATAGCGTAATGAAGGTATCGCCCGACATCCATGCAGCTGAGCCTGTGTCCTCCTGCCCACACCCCTCCACATCGCTGCCTCCACCTCTCACCTTGCCTCCTTGCCAGTAGCCTGCAGCTGCCATGTGGTCCCAGAGCAGAGTCGCGGCTACAGCTGCCACCGCCCCACTGCTGTACCGAGAAGGAGAAACAGACCTTGGTGCCTACTCACAGGCTCTGTGGAGACTCTGGCTTCCCCCACAGGCCCCTGAAAATGCATGGGTGTTAATGTCCTCAGAGGAGAGTTGCCAGGTAAAATACCTTTGAATTGTAGACAAACAACGAATAACTTTTTAGTGTAATGCTGTTACAAATACCGTGTGGGACTTTTTTTGCCCCTAAATCTGACACCTCTACTTGAGGGATGAGCACAAGAGGCCGCTGGTAGGTAAATTCTTCTTTCCTTTCCCCAGATGGTCTGTTCTGAAGTGCAATTGAATAAGGACTCCACGAAAATATCCTAAAAGACCCAGAAGTTAACTGCACTTGTCCCAAAGCTATGGCCATCTCAGTACCACCTACATGTATGCTCCTTCTCCACTGCCTGCCTCACTTCCATCGTTCCCTCACTTCTGTTTCCCAGAGACAGTGCCCCCCAATACAGTGCAGCAGGGGAGTGAGTGTTGTTCGTTTATGACAGGCTCTAGGGAACCTGGGCGAGCACAGTAGTTTTGGTAGTGGATTTTTCAAATGGAAAATGAAATATGAAATAAATGCTGATATTTTACAAAGTCAGGCACAGAGCCCTATAGGCTCAAAATCCAGATTCACTGAGACCCTGAGAGTGGATACATCGTCCGGGGACAGGTTTCACGTTGATCGAATGTACAGTGATAGATTGCTAAATCAAAATAGTAATTTATTACTACCATGAGAAATATCAATGTTCTATAGGCAAGAGTATTGCCCCGAGTATATTATATTCTTGAATTTGCTCTTTATTAGGATTCAAGTTGTAACCCAAAGCATGTAGGAATGCATTATGGGCTGAACTGTATCCCTCTAAAATTCTTATGTTGAAGTCCTAACACTCAGTGCCTCAGAAGGACAGTATTTGGAGTAATTAAGGTAAAATGAGGTCATAGGTGTGTACTCCAATCCAATATGACTGGTATCCTTATAAGAAGAGGAGATTAAAACATAGAGGGAAGGCCACTGTGATGACAAGAGAGAAATGGCCATTTACAAGCCAAGGGAGAGAAGCCCCAGACTGAAACCAATCTTGGACACCTTGATCTTGGACTTTTAGCCTCTGACCATTAGGAAATAAAATTTCTACTGTATAAGTCACCCAGTCTGTCGTATTTGTTCTTGGAGCTCTATCAAACTAATGCAGGGTCCATGACATCAGAATAAGTCAAGTTATTATAGAACTTGAATAATAAATGTCATTGGAATAAACTTGTCTGTTCCATAATAAAGACAGTTCCATCCTGGGGGTACTTCACTATAATCCCCCTACCATGTAAACACAATAAATAGTTTTTAGTTCTAAAACCTTAAGAACATTTTCATTTCGTGGAAATATTCCTATGTCATGGAACTGAAGATTTGATCAGGTAAAAGTCACTCTAAAAATTCTTTCATTCATGACCATTTATTTAGTTTCTCCACCAAACATGAGTAGAACTTGTAGCTTCCCATTTTAAAATCACTTGTGATTAAAGATGGTGGCCTGAGAGGTGAGACAGAGGCTTCCTCCTTAAACTGCATATAATATGAAAATATAACTAATACAACTACTCTTGAAAGAGCAACAGGAAAGAGGATTGCAACAAACTGCATACACCTGGAGACAAGAGCAGACCTCATGGAAAAGGGTAACATACTAAAGCTGTGGTCCTGTGGGATCCAAGCCCTTCCCCCACCCCAGCTCACCAGCAGGAGGAAGAGGAACAGAGCACAGAGGGAGTGGAGATCTAGGACTGCTGAATACCTAACTCTGGAGATCTGCTCTGGGAGCACAAACCTACATTTCATGGTGCTTGCATGATACTCTCGTAATTAGGGGGGTGGAAAGCTAAGACAGGCAGAATTCCTGGAGAGACTATGATTCCAGCTGCTTGTGGAAAGCAGGGATCCATATCCAGCTGCTCTGGGACAAAAGAAAGGTGGGCAGTCTGAGAGACTTATTAACAAAGAAGCCCTTAGCAAGAGGGCTACTAAAGGGGCAAGGACTGCACAGAGCTTATTTCCCACGAGAAAGGACAGGTAGACAAAATTGTCTGGGTGCACCCTGCCCCGTAGATTGGGAGCTTTCACGATCTTCAGGTGCTCCAGCTCCCTGGCTGCCTACACAGCTCCAAGAACCCTTCTGTGACAGGCAGACTACTGCGCCTTTCTACTGGCCAGCCCCACTGGGCTCGCAAACCGGAAAACCCTACCCTGGCGTTAGGCCAGCCAGAGGGAAGATCTGTCTACAGCAACTAAAAACGCAAAGCACAGAGGCTTATACCTGTGTGCTTGGCCCACTGGTTCAGGCAGTGGAGACAGGCATAGCAGCCAGGAACCAGGAAACAGCTCTTTCCTTTCCCAGGGCACCAATACTACTCCCCTGCAATCCCCGACATTGCTTCAGGGGTTGAGCAGCTCCAGAGAGTAGAGCTTCTGGGCACTAGAGGATGCCATACACAAATATGAAACACCAAAGGAACCTGGTCCAGAGTAAAATTATGAATACAACTCCTGAGAAAGATTTAAATGATACTGACCTCATGACTCTCCCTAAAAGGGAGTTCAAAATAAAAATCATTAACATGCTCATGGAGGTACGGAAAGATATTCAAGAACTCAGGAATGAATTCCGGTCAGAGATCCATTCGTTGAAGAGCACAATGGATGGTATAAAAAGCAGATTTGATACTGTGGAGGAGACGATAAATGAAATAGAAACTAGAGAAGAGGAATACAAAGAAGCTGAGGCACAGAGAGAAAAAAGGATCTCTGAGAATGAAAGAATTTTGAGAGAACTGTGTGACCAATCCAAACAGAACAATATTCACATTATAGGGGTACCATAAGAAGAAGAGAGAGAAAAAGGGATGGAAAGTGTCTTTGAGGAGATGATTGCTGAAAACTTCCTCAAACTGGGGAAGGAGATAGTCTCTCAGGCCATGGAGGTGCGCAGATCTCCCAACACAAGGGACCCAAGGAAGACAACATCAAGACATATAGTAATTAAAATGGCAAAGATCAAGGATAAGGACAGACTATTAAAAGGAACCGGAGAGAGAAATAAGATCACATACAAACGAAAACCCATCAGGCTATCATCAGACTTCTCAGCAGAAACCTAACAGGCCAGAAGGGAGTGTCATGATGTATTTAATACAATGAAGCAAAAGGGACTTGAACCAACATTACTTTATCTAGCAAGATTATCATTTAAATTTGGAGGAGGGATTAAACAATTCCCAGATAAGCAAAAGCTGAGAGAATTTACCTCCCACAAACCATCTCTACAGTGTATTTTGGAGGGACTGCTATAGATGGAAGTGTTCCTATGGTTTAATAGCTGTCACCAGAGGTAATAAAACCACAGTAAAAAAAGTAGAACAGCTAATTACTAAGAAAATGCAAAATTAAATTAACTATCCCTAAAGTCAATCAAGGGATAGACAAACAGTACAGAATATGATACCTAAAAAATAAAGAATGGAGGAGGAACAAAAAGGAGGAGGAAAAAACAAAAAACAAAAAAGAACCTTTAGATTGTCTTTGTAATAGCATATTAAGTGAGTTGTTGCACTCTTAGATAGTAAGCAAGTTAACCTTGAACTTTTGGTAACCACGAATGTGAAGACTGCAGTGCCAATAAGTACATGCCTATCCACAATCACCCTAAATGTAAATGGACTGAATGCGCCAGTCAAAAGACATAGAGTCACTGAATGGATAAAAAAACAAGACCCATGTATATGCTGCCTTCAAGAGACTCACTTTAAACCCAAAGACATACTCAGACTAAAAGTAAAGGGATGGAGAAAGACATTTCATGCAGCTAAGAGGGATAAAAAAGCAGGAGTTGCAGTACTTATATCAGACAACATAGACTTCAAAACAAAGAAAGTCACAAGAGACAAAGAAGGACATTACATAATGATAAAAGGGTCAATCTAACAAGAAGATATAACCATTATGAATATCTATGCACCCAACACGGGAGCTCCTACATATGTGAAACAACTACTAACAGAATTAAATGGGGAAATAGAATGCAATGCATTTATTCCAGGAGACTTCAACACACCACTCACTCTTAAGGACACATCAACCAGACAGAAAATAAGTAAGGAGACAGAGGCACTGAACAACACATTAGAACAGATGGACCTAACAGACATCTACAGAACTCTACAGCCAAAAGCAGCAGAATACACAATCTTCTCAAGTGCACATGGATCATTTTCAAGAATAGATCATATACTAGGCCACAAAAAGAGCCTCTGTAAATTCAAAAATATTGAAATTGTACCAACCAGTTTCTCAGACCACAAAGGAATGAAACTAGAAATGAATTATGCAAAGAAAATGAAAAATCCTACAAACACATGGAGGCTTAATAACACGCTCCTAAATAATCAGTGGATCAATGACCAAATAAGAACAGAGATCAAGCAATATATGGAGACAAATGACAACAATAATTCAACACCGCAAAATCTGTAGGACGCAGTGAAGGCCATACTAAGAGGAAAGTATATTGCAATATAGGCCTAACTCAGGAAAGAAAAACATTCGCATATGAGCAGTCTAAACTCACAATTAATGAAACTAGAAAAACAAGAACAAATGAGACCCAAAATCAGTAGAAGGAGGGACATAATAAAGATTAGAGCAGTAATAAATAAAATCGAGAGGAATAAAACAATAGAAAGGATCAGCGAAAGCAAGAGCTGGTTCTTCGAGAAAATAAATAAAATAGATAAACCCCTTGCCAGTAAAAAAGAGAGTCTACTCACATAAACAGAATCAGAAATGAGAAAGGAAAAAAAGCTACAGACAGCACAGAAATACAAACAACTATTAGAAAATACTATGAAAAATTGTATGCTAACAAACTGGATAACCTAGAAAAAATGGACAACTTTCTAGAAAAATACAACCTTCCAAGGCTGACCCAGAAAGAAACAGAAAATCTCAACAGACTAATTACTAGCAACGAAATTGAACTGGTAATCAAAAATCTACCTAAGAACAAAACTCCTGAACCAGATAGCTTCACTGCTGAATTTTATCAAACATTTAGTGAAGACCTAATACCAATCCTCCTTAAAGTTTTCCAAGGAGTAGAAGAAGAGGGAATACTTCCAAACTCGTTCTATGAGGCCAGCCTCAGTCTAATACCAAAACCCGGCAAAGACACCACAAAAAAAGGAAACTACAGACCAATATCCCTGATGAACACAGATGCAAAAATACTCAACAAAATATTAGCAAACCAAATTCAAAAGTACATCAAAAGGATCATCCCTCATGATCAAGTATGATTTATTCCAGGGATGCAAGAATGGTTCAACATTTGAAAATCCATCAACATCATCCACCACATCAACAAAAAGAAGGACAAAAACCACATGATCATCTCCATAGATGCTGAAAAAGCATTCAACAAAAATTCAACATCCATTCATGATAAAAACTCTCAACAAAATGGATATAGAGGGCAAGTACCTCAACATAATAAAGGCTATATATGGTAAACCCACAGCCAACATTATACTTAACAGCGAGAAGCTGAAAGCTTTTCCTTTAAGATCGGGATGAAGACAAGGATGCCCACTTTCCCCACTTCTATTCAACATAGTACTAGAGGTCCTAGCCACGGCAATCAGAAAACACAAAGAAATAAAAGACATCCAGATTGGCAGGGAAGAAGTTAAACTGTCCCTGTTTGCAGATGACATGATATTGTACATAAAAAACCCTAAAGAATCTACTCCAAAACTACTAGATCTAATATCTGAATTCAGCAAAGTTGCAGGATACAAAATTAATGCGCAGAAATCTATGGCATTCCTATACACTAACAATGACCTAGCAGAGAGAGAAATCAGGAAAACAACTCCATTCAAAGTTGCACCAAAAAGAATAAAATACCTTGGAGTAAACCAAACAAGGAAGTGAAAGACCTATACTCTGAAAACTACAAGACACTCATGAGAGACATTAAAGAAGATACCAATAAATGGAAAAACATCCCATGCTCATGGATAGGAAGAATTAATATTGTCAAAATGGCCATCCTGCCTAAAGCAATCTACAGATTCAATGCAATTCCTATCAAAATACCAACAACATTTTTCAACGAACTAGAGAAAACCATTCTAAAATTCATATGGAACCACAAAAGACCCTGAATAGTCAAAGCAATCCTGAGAAGGAAGAATAAAGCTTGGGGGATTATGCTCCCCAACGTCAAACTTTACTACAAAGCCACAGTACTCAAGACAATTTGGTACTGGCACAAGAACAGACCCATAGACCAATGGAACAGACTAGAGAGCCCAGATATAAACTCAACCATATATGCTCAATTAATATATAATAAAGGTGCCATGGACATATAATGGGGAAATGACAGCCTCTTCAACAGCTGGTGTTGGCAAAACTGGACAGTTTCATGCAACAGAATGAAACTGGATTATTGTTTAACCCCATACACAAAAGTAAACTCGAAATGGATCAAGGGCCTAAATGTAAGTCATGAAATCATAAAACTCTTAGAAGACAATGTAGGCAAAAATCTCCTGAATATAAGCATGAGCAACTTCTTCCCGAACGCATCTCCTCGAGCAAGGGAAACAAAAGCAAAAATGAACTCATGGGACTACATCAAACTAAAAAGTTTCTGAACAGCAAAGGACACCATCAATAGAACAAAAAGACATCCTACAGTATGGGAGAATATATTTGTAAATGACATATCCGACACAGGGTTAACATCCAAAATATATAAATAACTTACAAGCCTCTACACCCAAAAAGCAAATAACCCGATTAAAAAATGGGCAGAGGATATGAAGAGACAGTTCTCCAAAGAAGAAATTCAGATGGCCAATAGGCACCTGAAAAGATGCTCCACCTCACTAATCATCAGGGAAATGCAAATTAAAACCACAATGAGATATCACCTCACACCAGTAAGGGTGGCCACCATCCAAAAGACTAAGAACAACAAATGCTGGCGAGGATGTGGAGAAAGGGGAACCCTCCTACTCTGCTGGTGGGAATGTAAGCTGGTTCAGCCATTGTGGAAAACAATATGAAGGTTCCTCAAAAAACTAAAAATACAAATACCATTTGACCCAGGAATCCCACTCCTTGGAATTTACCCAAAGAATACAATTTCTCAGATTCAAAAAGACATATGCACCCCTATGTTTATCTCAGCACTTTTTACAATAGCCAAGATATGGAAGCAACCTAAGATAAGTGTCCATCAGTAGATGAATGGATAAAGAAGAGGTGGTACATATACACAGTGGAATACTATTCAGCCATAAGAAGGAAACAAATCCTGCCATTTGCAACAACATGGATGGAGCTGGAGGATATTATGCTCAGTGAAATAAGCCAGGCAGAGAAAGACAAATGCCAAATGATTTCCCTCATTTGTGGAGTATAACAACAAAGCAAAACTGAAGGAACCAAATAGTAGCAGACTCAGACACTCCAAGAAGGAACTAGGGGTTACCAAAAGTGAGGGGTGTGGGTGGGTGGATGGGGAGGGTGGGAGAAGGGGATTGTGGGGTATTATGTTTAGTACACATGGTGTGGGGAATCACGGGGAAAACAGTGTAGCACAGAGAAGGCAAACAGTGAATCTGTGTCATCTTACTACACTGATGGACTGACTGAATTGGGGTAGGAGTGGGGACTTGATAATATGCTTAAATGTAGTAACCACATTGTTTTTTCATGTGAAACCTTTATAAGTGTATATTAATAATACCTTAATAAGAAATAGAAGTGAAAATAAAAATAAATAAAAAATAAAATCACTTGCAACTTGGATTATTAGTACACTTTTTATCAGAATGGTTGATTGCAAGGGTGGCTATTCTTTTTCTTTTCTCTTCTATGTGATTATTACTCCCAAATTTATATTAATTATTCTGTTGGAAAAAGGTTATTACTTTTGTTTCTTTTTTAGACTTTGTTTCTATAAGAATCAACCAGATTTTTTAAAACACTAAAGTAGATTAAATTCCAGCTTTATATGTATCTTTTCTGTTACATAATTCCCCTAAAGCTAACCTACTATAATTATAGCTGCATTTCATAAGTGCTATAAAAATTCTCTTTAAAATAAATTACTCCAACTCAAAAAGAATAACATTTGCTTGAACATTTACAATATCTGGCATTAATTTAGAGACTACCAAATTTGTATGTAATCTAAAATACTTAGTAGAAACATTCTTAATTCATTATATGAATAATTCTAATTTTACTAAACATTGCTAATTAGGCAGTGTGCAAACAAGTATCAGAAAAAATCAAAACAATATCACTGCTTAGCATTATATTTATTTATGTTAAAAGTGTATTTTGCATTCTTTGTCACTCTTAAAATTAAAAACTATGTAAGTCAACATATTATTAAAGCATCTAGTTAATTTTTAAGTCTACGGCTGCTTTTAAGAAATTGTAATCTGTAATTTAACATATGTTAAATTCTGAAGAACTGTTATCAGATTGAAGCATTTCTATTCTCCATGTAATTCATATAAACTTTAATCCACTACCTAATTTAAACAGTTAAAGGTCTTAAAAAGAATAGACTTGGTGCACTTAA
Source organism: Smutsia gigantea (assembly GCA_032199065.1). Lineage (NCBI taxonomy): Eukaryota > Metazoa > Chordata > Mammalia > Pholidota > Manidae > Smutsia > Smutsia gigantea. Next base: position 24,727 of record JAVSCE010000038.1, read on the forward strand.
CAAGAAGATAAACAAATAAATATATCCAATATTATCATCAGTAAGAAAACAAAGGACACGGAAAATTTACAAATGGAATACTTCAGGAAATCAGTTTTATGGAGATTGTTAAAACTACTCCAAAACAATACCAATGAAAATACACACATCAAAGCAGAGCCTCTCAAATTTTAACGTATATACTAATCACCTAGAAATCTTGTTAAATGAGGGTTCTGATTCAGTAGGTCCATCAAGGGGCCAGAACTTCTGCATTCTTAACGAGCTCCCAGGTAATGCCTAGGTAGGTCATTCAAGGACTCCATTTTGAGTTGCAAGGACTTAGTGTTTACCTTGCTTTAGGTAACTTAGGAAATGGCTTGAGTGTGGGGTGTTTGAGGGCTTCCATCCTGGCTGTTTCTCACCTCTCAAAGAATAAAACATACCATTAGAGCTAAAAAAAAAAAACTGCAAAGTTGGATCTGGATCTATTACTTCCCAGGTACGGGAACCCTTCCTATGAAGAATTTCACTGATTTCACTGAAGGGCGGGGCAAGAGTGGGGGGTGGGAATAAAGGGTTTTAAGTACAAGGAAAGGGGGAGTTCATAGGAGTTATGCCAACTAAGCATTAGAAACTGGTACTCTGGATACAGGACAGAATGACTCCTATAGGTCTGTGAACAACCAGTTAAAATAAAATAAAAATCCCATTGTTCATTTGTCAGGAAAATGTCTTCAATTACATTCAGAGAGGAGAATCTAACTTTTCAGGATCACTGAGATTTATAGACCCTTATCAGCCCGGCTATTGTGTTGAAACACATTAGTTGATATCTCCTAGAGGAAGCCCTGCTTTAAGTGGAAAGTTTTCCTTTGCAGTTCCTCCTCTTGTCTCTCCTCATCTTGAGAAGCCAGAATGAGTGCACAAAGGAAAAATAAATCAGCCAACTGTTGGCCCTCCACCACCATCCTGGTTTGGGATGTCATTCTCACTGGATTCCACTGTATTTACCAGTGGTTTCAGTCCCTTTGATGTGGTACCCACTCAGAATGCGCCACAACAATTAAAGTCATGCTAAGAATACACTTGACACACCCTTTGCGCTCTCCCAGGGCAACAGCAACCTTAGACCTAAGGAGCCCACCTCTAGGTGTAAGGCCTCAGAGGAGCTCTAAAAATACCAATGAGTAGCTGTAGAGCTAAAAAAAAAAAAAGACAAAAAGAATGCTGAAGCCCCGGCAAGGGAGCTGCAAGAAGGGGAGAGAGGTCAGCAGTATAAAATACTACACACAAGTACAGCAAGTTGACAGAAGGTGGCCACACACTGACCTCAAGTGCTGGTGACCTCAGACAGAGTAGTTTCAGAGGACCAGGGATGAGGAAAGTGGAAGAATGAATAGAAGTGAGGAAATAGAGACCAGAAGTGCTCAGTTCTCTTTCAAGGAAGCTGGTTTCTTTGGCTATGATTTACAGCAAGTGCCACCAACCCCAATCATGTTTTCTCATTTCTTTTTATTTGTAGGGCCAGAAAGGTCATTCAGTGTTTCAACTGGTAAAGGAACCTTAGAAATCACTCATCAACCTGCTCATTCTACAGATGAGGAGAGACACCCTGAGACATGAAGTGAAATTTATTTTCATGGAGTTTATTTTTAAGTCCATAAATTTTATAGAAGATACAAAAATTCACATTTAAATCTTGAAGGATTTCTGGAGGTTAAAAAAAAAGATTAAAAGGTTTAAAGGACTTTTAGGTAAGTTTTCACAGCCATGGTATTTGGGTTTATAAAGTAATACTGATGATTATCATGAGGAGCTTTCCATTAAAGTCTTGACAATAAATAGATAACAGTAATAGTAAAAATAATAATAATTTTGACTACTTACTGGGTGCTTATTATATGCCGAGCAACACTTCACAGAACTATCATATCATCCAATCCTCTCACAGCAATACTATTGATGAGAAAAGTGAAAAAATGATGAGAAAATATGGGAAAAGTGGGGCTTCCAGGGTTAACTTACTCTTGAGTCAATGGTTTGACACAGAAGACTTCCAACCTTGTGTACATTGCCTTGTTTGTTTATTTAACTATCTGGTAGGGCCACTAAAGTACAGAAGTAAAAGGCTAGGTAATGCAGATGACACAGGTCATGTCTCTGGGGTGAGATAAACTGCTCTGCCTCTAACACTATCCATCCATCATCAATTACTCATGCATCTCACACCCACCCCTCATCCCTCCAACCAATTATGGCTGTTTTAAGAAGGCCCAGCTCACACCAGTCAGAATGTCTAGTATATATAAAAAAAGAAATAACAAGTGTTAATGAGGATGTGGAGAAAAGGGAACCCTTACACACTGTTGGTGGGAATAAAAACTGGTACAACCACTATGGGAAACAGTATGGAGGTTTCTCAAAAAACTGAAAGTAGAAATACCATATGACCCAGCAATTCCACTTCTGGGCATTTACCTGAAGACAAAATCACTAAGTCAAAAAGATACAATGCACTCCTATGATTATCACTGCATTATTTACAATAGTCAAGGTATTAGGTTGCTTCCTAAGTGTCCATCAATAAATGAATGGATAAAGAAATGGTGGTACATATACACAAAGGAACATTACTGAACCATAAAAAAAGAATGAAATCTTGCCATTTTTGACAACATGGATGGACCTAGAGGGTATCATGCTAAATGAAAAATCAATCGGAGAAAGACAAATAGCAGATTATTTCACTTAACATGTGGACTCTAAAAAACAAAGAAAAAAAATATGTACAGACACAGAACAGACGGGCAGTTGCCAGGGGACGGGGTGGGGAATCATGGGCAAAATAAGTGAAGGGGATAAAAAACAAACCTCCAGTTATATATTAGATAAGTCATGCGTAAGAAAGTACAGCATGGGAAATACAGCCTATAGTACTGCAATAGCTTTGTATACTGACAGATGCTAACTACACTTAACATGGTAATCATCTAGTAGTGTATATAATTGTCAAATCACAATATTGTACAGCTGAAACCAATATGATATTGTATATCAACTATATTTCAATTATAAAAAATAAAAGGCCCAGCGCAGACTAGGAAGACTGAGAGACACAGGGCGCCAAAGTAACACTGCACTGCTACCCACCGAGGTCCTCCTCCCCCGCCTCCCTCCGGAGCTCAAGCGCACTCGGAGCCTGGAGGCGCAGGTTAGAGTTTTGAGTAGTTTGGACTCCACGGCTTCCGTACGACAGGCTTATTATTTTTTTTCTTTTTGTTCCCTGGCCCCGCTCCTAGCAACACTCTCGCTTCTAAACAACCGGCCGGCCCCTGGGCTCCGAGTCCTGCGGTGGGCTGCTGGGGCGCTATGTGGGTGGCCTCACGGTGGCAGAGACCCCGGCGGCATCCCCCAGGCCTTTCGCGCCTCTAGCGGCTCTTAGGCAGCCTTCCCTTCTTGACAGCGGGGCTTCCGTGGGTCCTGCGGCTGCCAGGATAGTGTAGGACAGGAGGACCCCAATCTCGCACCCTGCAGCCGCAGCCATGTCCACAGCGGAGGCCCCGGCTACCGCCGAGGTCCAGGACCCAGGCAGCAGGATCAAGGCGTGCAACCCTCGCCAAAACCCTGTCAGGGTGGTGACAGAGGATGAGGAAACGCAGGTGAGGACTGGTGTCTGCACTTTGTGCAGTTTGGAGGGGCGAGGCTGAGATCGCGGGCGGGAGAGGCCTGGGGGCAGCACGCGCCGAAATGGGGGTGCGGGTGAAAACAAGGGGAGCCCACGGGACGGAGGTTCCACGCGCAAAGCTGATCCCTCCGAGGATTGCTGCCCCTGCGAGGGAGGTTGGCTGTCGTCAGCCAGCCTGTCTGGGGACTCGCAATGTGAAGTCCTCCCAGAGCGTCGCACGAAACTGAGTGGCCGAGGCTTTGCTGCTCTACTTCGAAATATGTGACCACGAAGAGCCTGGGAAGGAAGGAAACATTTAGTGAAAACATGGATTTGATGACCACTTTGTTTGCACTGGACATTCAGTGTAGATACCTGTTGTCAAGTGATTTTCTTGACGTAGCTGTAAATTCTCCCATGTTTAAGATTGCTGCTGTTAAAACCTGCACCAGGAGGGAAGGAAAGCGCTGTTAAAGTTCGAAATTCAGCATCGTTTTTTATGAAATTGCTAGCTGGTTATGGGGTGAGTCAGAGAGAACTGAGAGAAGAGAATTGATTTTTTTGCGTGTTTGTGCTTGGGCTTGAGTTTACGTTTGTTGTGAATACAAAATTAATTTCCAAGTTGGTCTGTTGCGAAATCTCACTTAACCGGACCCTTGCTTGAATCTCCATTCGTGGCAGGTGCAGGGGTGCTTAGAAACTCCAAACCGTTTGTTTCTTACCAGGGTTCCTTTGCTTCTCCCCAAAGAGGCACAATCAAAGCCTCAAATGTGAATTCTACAGTGGGATCCTGCCTTGCCTCCTCACACTAATGGCGTGGGCCACTCTGGGAATTCCTGTGGAGGCTTCACAAGTCTCAGGCTGCGTCAGGAAACCTGTCTCCTGCGCCCACATCCTGGAGCCTGGGAGAATCCCTGGGAGTGGCCAGTTGGCTGGGGACCTCTTCTGTGGGAATAGGATGAGCTCTCTGAGGATGGTCAGACATTTACATGGAAATTTGCAATCTGCGGAGCACCAACACTTTTGCGTGAGGAGGAGCGGGTATTAGGGGAATTTACTCATCAGTTTTGTTGGAAGTATTTCAGTCCGGGCAGGGAGGACAGCAGCTCTCCACTCCCAAGGCTTTAAGGGGCCTCAACACTACCCCATTCTCCCAGGCACCAGGCAAAACTGAGAAGTAGGTGAATTTGGTATCTGATGGCTCTCATTTTTCCTTTATATGGTGTAAAAAAGGGCGGAGTGGGGGACAAGATTATATGAGGCAAGCAAGCAAGCAAGCAAGCATGGGTTAAAAAGAAAAAGAAAAAAGGGGAAATGTTTCTAACAGGCTATTGTCAAAATAGTTCACATGTCTAGTAAAGCAAAACCAGTATACCTTTGTGGGTGCGTGTGTGTGTGTGTGTGTGTGTGTGTGTGTGTGTGTGTGTTCTTCCTTCCCTTTTCTTCATTACTATCTATCCTTCCAGGGCCTAGGATTCTCTTCCAGGAAGAAATCAATTTGTATTAATTCAAGTTCCTAGTTGTTAATAACTATTTCTAGGAGTATTAACGTTCTGAAAGTGCTGAAGAAAAAGGCAACTTCTACCAAAAGAAATGAAACAATAAAAGCTTTTTAGAACTGGGAGAAACATCTCTCAGTTTTGTTGTTTTTGTTTGTGGTTGCTTTTACAAATGAGGGCCCTAAAGCCATGAGAAGTTAACTAACAGTTCATTGTTTTTTACTCAGAGTGGGGTCTAGTGCTCTCCCACATCATTAAAATGATAACGTTTTATACCTCTACCTCAGGCTAGTAGAGGGAAGACTCTTGGAACTCTAAACCTTTCTAATGCTTTCAAACCATTCCACATCTGCAAACTCCACCTCTGTCTACCCTTGAAAGACAGTATATCCTAGTAGCTAAGAGTCTACCTCACTGTCTCAATATCGTAAGCTAGCTCCATCATATGCTTGAAATCACAACCTGTTTACCCTTTATCTATTTCCTATTTAATGTTGTTCCTCTCACTCGAAAGAATTGGAAGGCCTTTAGAGCAGCGCTTCTCAAACGTTGATTGCATTTGGAGCACCTGGGGAGCTTAGTAAAATGCAGATTCTGGTTCTGTAAGTCTGAGGTGGAGCCCTGGATTCTGCTTTTCTAACAGGTTTCCAGGTAATACCCTTGCTACTGGTTGGAGACCCTATTTCCTATCCTAAGTAGCAATGCTTAGTGCAGTATAGCTGCAATATGGTATGAATAGTGCTACAGAATTTTACAACAACTAACTCCTTGAAAGCCATAGGAGATAGTGTCATTTGGAGTCAGATTATAAAATATAAATAATAACAATACTAAAACAAAATTCCAAAATTTTTAGACCCAGAACCACTGAACTAGATGATATCCAAGGTCTCTGACATCCCTAAAGGGCCTCAGCCCCACTTCTCTGTCCTGTTTTCAAAGTTTTCCAATGCATAATCTGTATTTTATCTGTACTGTATGTACTGTATGCTCTGCTTAGTGTTACCTCCATGAGGGCAGAAACCTTGTCTGTTTTTTAATAGTGTCCCCAATAATCCCCCAAAAGTACCCAGCACAATACCTGGTACACAGGAAGTAATATTAATATTTATTGAATGAATGCCTTCCCTCTTTTCTTAATTTAAATCTTACCCTACCTTCACATCCTACCTCTCCAACATAAAGTACTCCCCAATTAGAGAGCACCTCCCATTTATTTTCACACTCACAAATCTTATTCTCATAAATGGTTATAATTCTAGGTTTGAGTCACATAATTTCTCACCTAACTATCACTGTTTTATGTTGGTCACTGTTTTCACTTGTCTAAGTTTTGTCTCTCCCCCTAGAATATAGTTAAGTGTAGGAAATATATTTTAATATTTATGTGTCCTCTCCACCTCAACTCCAAGCTCAGAATAGAAATTGAAGTTCTTAAAAGTAGCTTACAAAGCCTTCTGTGTTCCATTCACATTGGCCTGGCTTCTCCTCAACCATGCCAGGTAGACTGCTGCTTAACGGCCTTGCACTTGCTGTGCCCATTGTCTGGAAGTTTTCCCCTTGATATCCATGGCTTATACCCTTTCTTCCTTCACAACTTTGCTGAAATGTTACCCTCTCTGTGAGTCTTTTGCTGACCACTGCTGGGTCATCCTAGCATTCCCTGCTCCCTTTTCTCCAGAGCATTATCATCTTGCAGTATACTATATAACTTCTTTTGTCTCCCCCAAAGCATATCAATTCTTTATGAAAGTAGGAAATTTTGTGTTTTATGCAATACTATACCATTAGCACCTATAACAAGATCTGACACAATGTAAGCATTCAATAAATATATAATTGTGATTAGTTGACTTGCATAGATATCATGACCTTGCCCAAATTTGCTCTCCTTCTGAAAGTCTCAAAGAACCTCTTCAATCTGCTAATTGGTATCATATCCTGCCACTGTTTATAATACTGCCATGGACTGTGTCCTTACAATTGCCTACCCTGTCTTGGAGTAATTGATAGAAATAAACTCTGTGGTCAGTTGAGGAGTCAGGCAGAGAACTAAGGTGCAAAGAACCAGTGTTGCTGCATCAGACAGATGTGCTAGCCCATTTACTAGCTATATGACCTTAACAGGTTAGATCTCAGGGCCCCGGTTTCATCAACAAGGATAGTAATGCTACCTTTATATGACAGATTTTAGGATTGGTTAAGATATGAAGTGCCAGATACATAAAAGGACCACAATAAATTCCTTTCCCTATAACTAAATATCAAATGAGCAGGATTTCTCCCCTTTGACATATCCCTCGGTAAAGTGGGAAAATAAATTCATCCCATAACTTGAAGTAAGTGGAGGTCTAATTTTCTTCAAAGCAGCTTATTAAACTTTAGATCTTAAAATGCTTGTTAAATGTTTTTATAATTTATGATGTTAATAATAGCAATTATTTTGATATTTTTATGTTTTGTTTCTGCACTCTGCTTGTGTGATCTCGTTTACACAAACTCTTCCAATTATCATTTTAAGCCTATGATTTTGAAATCTCTTTTCCCCAATTTAACTCCTCCCCAGCCTCAACACGACCCTCTTCCTCCAGAATTCCATTTGCTGTTGTCTATCCCAGTTGCCAATACCTTAGTCAAGGCCTGACCAACTATAGACTGGTCTCCTATGTCCAGTCTAGATCTTTCCAGTTCAGTTTCTACTCAGCAAACAACATTACATTTTTATTGTTAAATTCCTCTAGTTAAAACCTGTAGAAATCAATAAAGACCACCTTAATGAGAACAAACAGGCTATTTACCCAGAGCTTGCCATAGAGTCAGCATTAATTGAATTTGTAGACTCCAAGTCAGGCAGGGAAGCTTTCTAGTGAAAAAAGGAAAGTTTCTGTATGCTCTGGTTGGAGACTGTTGCCATGCGGAAGCTGGAGGTGGATTAGCTAGAAGCAGGGCATCCTATTTGATTGATTTGGGAAGCATATTTAGCTTTTTCTGGTTGGTCCTGAGTGGCATATGGGGATAAAAAAATAGGGAATCTTGCAGTCATTGACCAAATCTTGACTTTTCTGAGCCAGTTGCTGCAGAAGTTGTGGTTTGACTCCCCAGCTTGGTTGCTGCAGAAGTTGGCCAGAGTTCTATTTCTGTAGAGAGTCTGGCCATTGTCTGTTTATATACCCAGTCTCTCAAATCATTCAATAGCTTCTGAAGATCCTTAGCATAGCATACACTGCCTTCTGTAAAATGGAGTTAATAATAGTTCCACCTTATAGAATTCAGTTAGTAAATACAAGTAAAGTGCTTACAACTTACCTGGAAATAGACATTGTCTAGTAACGTTTAGCTATCACCATCATTGTCATTGTCATGATTATTATTCATGATTTGACCTCTGCTTACCTCATTAGCGTCACCACTATCCCCAGCACTGTCCTCCACACCAATCCTCTAAAGGTCATGTTTCCCCTTGCCCCCAGACCTTCACACACACGACTCCCTTTGCCTCTCTCTCTCTTTGGTTCATCTCACAAATCCCACCCAATCTCACAGTTGCCTGCAGATTACTTCCTCTGGAACTGTCCCATGCCACTCTGTGCTTCTCCTACGTGCTTCCAGAGCACACCTCTCAGCACTGGTGGAGCATTTTGAAGCATTATCTGTATTACCTACATCCCAAGCCAGACTAATAGCTACTTGAGGTCAGGACTACGTGTTCCCCACACCTACCACAGTTTCTGGAATATATAAGCTATAAATATCTGTGGAAGGAGGAAATAGCTAAGAGAGCAAGGGACGGAGAAGTATTAAAAATACAATATATGCCAAGCAAGTAAAACACAGAGTAACATAAAGTGATAATTCAAGATAAAGCTACAAGGAATCTATGCTTTAATCTTCAGTACCCTCTGTCTCTTATAAAAGGTGGAGGGGAATTCTGATGATACATACAGGCATTAAAAAGAAAATTCTACATTGACTTTTCATTTCAATATCCTTTCCAATCCTCAAAGCCAGTATTACAGAAAAGCAGAAAATAAAAACTTACTATATATATTTCTCTGACACACAGAAGGAAACAAGAAACGACAACTGAGGTAGTGGCAGATGGCACTGTTAAATCTCCAAATCTTAAAATCTTTAAAGGCAAAATTCTATTTATCAGAATTTTTTGGTAACAGTAAATTTAGTAATTTAAACAATTTAATAGTAAAATATAACAGCTTTTAATGATTACCATAATACCGGGTATAGAATATTTAAAAATTCTTTTTGATTGTTCATGTTTAAAGTAAAAATCATTTTGAGTAATTAAGCTTATTAGATACTTATTCTGCACCTAGTTAAATGCTTAACTGAAAATTGTTTCTGAAAGACATTTCTTGAGATCACAACATATGAGTTTGTTATTATGAAAGGAAAGGAAATCCTAGACATAAAAGGCAATGGAATAATAACTATGCAGAAATATGGAAATATATGTATTAAAGTCAGAAAATACAATGGTATTAACACTAAGTGAAATTATGTAAAATATTTATTCACATAAACAAAAACAAAATAATATATAAAAATAGATATATTTAGATGATAGGAATAAATAGGATTTTTTCCCTTTAAATATTTTTTATATCATAATTACATCATCTTTTCAAACATTTATTTTAAAGTAGAAGTAAGAGTGAAAGGGCAGATGGGAAGAAGAAAAAGTACAATGGAATAGCTTAACTCTATAATAGACGTAAGTTATACTGATATATAACATTTCAATTAAAAAAAATGTCATGCAACAAAGCATCAATTCCCAAGATAAATATAGCCAAAGCTGCATTAAGAATTTAGAAATTTCTGTATCATCATAAGCATTTAAACTCTGGATGAATAGCACCTCCTGTTTCCTTCCCCACTTACCTACAAATAACTTTATACCAGGCGATATTATTTGGTGCTGAGGATGCCAGAAAACAACTTTGCAGCCGGGTGTAGTGGGGGATAAGCATGTAAAACATTTTAGAACAGCATGATGGGAATTGCAATGGATACATACTTACGGTGCTATCCGAGCTCAAAGGAGAGACATTTGTCCTATCCTTTTTCATCCCCTGGGGAGGTACACTTGAACGGTGTCTTGAAGGACCTGTGGAAGTTAACCAAGGAGAGGAATAGAATTATAACAATAGAAATGAAAACAGAGGGGGGGGGGTGAAGGGCATTAAATGGAAAGTCATTGAATTATTTAGACTGGTTATGTTCAGATTTGAGCTTTATTATTCTGACCATAGGGTAGAGAAGGATGTTGAGGGTGCAAGAGTTGAGGCAGGGGGAACAGCAAGAAACCTTTGCAACTGAATGAGAGATGAGAAGTGAATAATAAATCAGTGAGGTGGAAGGGGCTCAAGAAATATTTAAAATGTAAAATCTGTAGAACTTGGTAGTTCTGTTTTCTTTGTGAATGCCTATAAGATGCTGGTACCAACTGAGACAGGGGATACCTAATTCAGGAAGGCAGTTTCCTATGTGTACTTTAGAAGCTAATCATATAAATATTTGCATCAGCAAACTCAGTATAATGTAGGAGATATATGTATGAGATGTGTAATATGTATGTACCAGATAATTTTATTTGTCAAAGCATGGAAGTGCTATCATTCCAGAAACTGTCTTGAGCCTTTTGGGATTAATGAAATTTAAAGACATTAAGATTATAAGATAATACAGGAATTCAGGAAGGATTTTTTTTTTAACTCCAAAATTTACTTAGTCCTGTAAGGTCTCATCTGCTTTTCATTTTCCCCTCACTATCTTTTTGTCCTATTTTTAAGTTGCTAAGAGATAATATCATATAAAAAGAGTATGTTTGATGTGATTTTTTGATTCTTATGATACAGAATACTAAGAGTTGTATGTTTCTAGGGTGGTTTCAAGCTTATGGACCTAAATCGTGTCATCAAACTCCTTGAAGAAACTGATAAAGTAAGCTTTGAGAGAAAATTTCTCTGCAATATCACTTATAAACTGTTATTTCCCTGAAAGGTAACACGTATTCCCCCAAATAAAAGTCTCTCCTTTTGCTGGAAACATTTCAAATAGTATATGTCATATATTCAAGGACTATGAAAATTTAGTATGAATTTACTTAACTTAGCAGGGAGGTCTGGAGAAGAATAGATTTGGTTTTGTGATATGGACAAACAGAAGGATATAAACAGAAAGAACCATAAAAGTAGAGAGAGACTCATCTAGCCTCTGTTAGCAGCTTGTTACCAAGTAGGATGTGGTGACCAAGCGTAGAAAAAATGTATTGTGATGTACTAAAAATGTTCTCATATAAAATCAGGATATATATGCATAAGTAATTTATTTTAAGAGAAATCACATACAGAATGTAATGGAAATAAAATTATTTCAGATACATGACTAAGAATGGAGAGTTTATATATTGGGAAAAAGGATAATAAATGCCTAAGCATACATGCTCACATACCACACTATCCCATTACCCAAGGATTGACTGAATGCCTAAAAGCCAGCACACAGTATAAATTACTACGTGATGAAGTTTGCATACTTCTCATTAGTAGAAAATGGGTTGACTGGTAGAGCCAATCAAAACAAAATAATGTTCTGTGACTGGTAGGCACAAAAACTTAGTCATTGTTTTAACATTTTTTAGTCTCCACATTTTTACTTGGAAAGAAGAAAAAGCACAATAAAAATGACCCTATAAAAATAATTTATCTTCTCCTGGCTATGTTTTTTGGGAAAGCTATTTTTAATTGTGAGTATATCTTCATTTTTTTAAAAAGAAAACACAAGTACCTAGAGCTCCTACTAGCTGTTAAAGGGCAAGCAAAAAAAAAAGTATAGGTAATTCCACAGTTTCTCATGAATAATTCAAGAAGATTTAAAGGACAGAAGTGATTCAGTCGTGAAAATACATCACTGTATAGAGTTTTGTTTTGTTTTGTTTCAAATGGCTGAAGATGTTTGGTTTCCTTCAGTACACTGGGAATATTTTAGATGTTAAAAATGCAATTTCTGCAGTTAGACTGCCAAATCTGACTCCTAACATCATCATTTAGCTGTGTGATTTTTGGACAAATTACTTAGTGTTTCAGCTCGAGTTTCTAGTAATACCTTCCTAAGAGAGTTGTTTTGAAAATTAGTGAAATGATATGTATATAGTGCCTAAATGGTGCATGGCATAGAAAAATGCTCAACATAACTTCAGGTGTTGTTAATATTATTTCTGGAAACAATTACTGCTTTTATATTAACTAGTTTTGATTTGAATTTCCTAATCAAATTTAAAAGGTAATTTATTTTTACCTTACACTATTTCAGAAAACATTTTATAATTCATGTTATAATATAGTAATTTAGAATTACTTGATAATTTTCATCTGTCTACTTTTTTATATTATAGAAAAATTTAAAATTCTGAGCATATTTGATAGCACAAAAGAACTAAAATAGATAATTTGTTGTAGGATGATTTAGAAGAAAAACAACTTAAATCTGTCAAGAAACTGGTGCAGTGTTATCAGAATGGACTTGTATCCTTTACATATATATGAATAATTGCTTCACTTATCCTGACATGGGAGAAATTTTATTAGAAAATGTGTTTTCGTTTCCTATTGCTGCTATAAGAAATTACCACAAGTTAGTGCCTTAAAACAACATAAATTTTTTGTCTTGCAGTTCTGGAAGTCCAATGTCCAAAATCAGTCTCACCGGACTAAAACCAAGGTGTTGGCAGAGCTATTCCTTCTGAAGGTTCCCGGAGGGAACCCTTTCCCTTGTCTCTCCTAGCACCCAGAGGTGGCCTGCATTCCTCAGAATAGCATCACTCTCACCTCTGTTTCTGTTGTCACATCTCCTTCTCTGATCCTTTCCTGCTTCTCTCTTTTCCTTATAAGGATCCTGTGATTACGGGCCTACTTGAATAATGTAGAATAACATAACTCTCCTATTTCAAGACCTTTAACTTAATCACATCTGAAAAATCCGTTCGCCATGTGAGGTAACATGTTCACATTTTGCTTCCATACTAGTTTTAAATGAAAAAAATCTCAACTGGTGTAAACCTCAAAAACAAAAAAATATCTGAGCAATGTTAATAAAATAATGCAGAAAAGCAAGGTAGATTTGAATGACTTATTCTACAGTTGTGTGTTTTATGTGTGGGTGGGTAGAGGTGAGGGATATAATTGAACCATTAAGTAAACTTTTTTCAATGTGTTATTACTTATTCCTGTAGTAAGTTACTGGTCAACTGAATCTGTGGTGTAGCAGTTGGTAATCAAAGTCTAAAGGTGTGGTGAGAGAAGGAAAAGATTTTTGAATAAGAGGTTACTGAGACAAAAATTAAATAATATTCCTTAAAAATATATAGCTCTAAGTTTTCTTTTTTTCAAAGTTAGTATAATTAAAACAGTGTCAGCCATATTTAGCAAAAGACATGAAATTCTATAGGCTTTCTGACAGAAGTGCTGTAAGGAATATGTTATTAAAAATACCAATCTTAGTTTTATTTCTTAACTAAAAATATTAAAGCCCCTAAGGGATTTAGCACAGATATTTAAAATTCTGAATCTGTGTGCAGGAAAAATAGAAAACCAGCCCCATTTTATAGAATCTGCATATAATATCCTAAAATTATGTGGGTAAGTTGTTTTTCTTTAACTTAATTTTACATTAGCATGTGGTATTTTGTTATGTTTTACTTTGTATTACAAAGATATTAGGCATTATGGTGTAGCAAAGTGATACAGAACTCAGAAAACTGCACTTGGTCACTTGATTCCAGCAGTTGATATTTCAAAGGTAGTCAATTTTATTATAGTCTAAGATTGCTAGCCATAAGAGATTCAACTCTTAAGTATAGTAAAATGTTTTCTTATAATAAGGTGCTCTCAAAGTGAATGATAAATGTGAGATGAAACCAAGAAATACGATACTTCTGGAGAATCCTTGAGAAAATTTATGGGCAGTACTTGATAGTTTCAGTCGAGTTTTAATCTCTCTTTAGAAAATTTGACTCTCAAAGATATATTAAATTCTGTGTTATGTTTGATTTGATTTTCCAGATTTGAATGAAGAATCAAATGTCACCAATTATTTCTGGTATTTATTTTTTTAATGTAAATTAGAGGTCAGAATTATAAAATGTGTCCCATCCTTCATACTACTGTTTCTCCAACCATTTGGGGGAACTAGGAATACCTTCTGCTTTGCTGCTACCTCATAGTAGTTAATCAAGATATATATTAAAACACCCATTTTTAGTTTTCAATATAATACAGTAGAGGAAATTTCTTAAAGTAGGAATAAAGAAGGCTGACAATTTAATCTCCTTTCTACCAATTTAATTTCTTAAATCGTGTTTCTTTTAATATACAAATAATAATATTAGTAGGACTGTGTATCCATGGTAGGTTTTACCTTTCACTTTTAGATTTAGCAACAATATTTTAAAATTTTGTAAGTACTTACATTTAATTTTTTTGATATCTGAAAAAATAGTTTATTGAATGCCGTTACCATGCCTTACTTTGTAACAGAGACCACGAAAAATAAAGAAATTATTGCTGTGGTGCTTTCAAGGAATTTTAACATACTACTTGGAAATTATTATTGTATTGATGTGCATTATATTACTATTATGTCAAATTTTGAGGCTGTGCAAGTTCTAGAACACAATATTCATAAGAATTACTTTCAACATCAGTGCTTCCACAGAGTTCCACCAAAAATTAGTTCTCTGTCAAAGCTGTGACTGAATGTTTCATTGCATAATATGACAAAGATGGCTTTCTTAACCTTTGCGTTTTATGTCCATCTCTCTTCACCTTTATAAACATATTTTCTTTTCTTTTTGGTCAGTTATTTAGAAACACAATTTTTTTTGACAGTTGTTAATTCTCCAGGGCTAAAGAATAGGATATTATCCTCACTTCATTCTTTAGAAAGGAATATTTCCCTTACTTTGCAAATGATGCTTCAGTTAAGGACTTCATTAAACATAACTCATACTTTCTTCATTCTTACTGAAGCTTGCCATTTTTGAAAAAGAAAGCATCAGATGAAATAACATATGCTGAGGATACTGCTAATTCAATTGCACTTCTGGGTAAGTTAAGATTTCCTTAAGATAGAGGGGTGTAACATTTGAAAGGCCCTACTGACAAGAAAGAAACGTTCTTTCACTAAGTTTCACTAAGAGTACTCCTTCTCCAACTTAGGCTCTTTACTTGTTTTCTGGTTGGAAATTAATCATAGTGTGCTTGGTGGTAATTTTGTACTATCTGCCACAGAGGCATTTCATGGTGCCAACAAGATTCTGTGTTCCTTGAGTATAAGGACTGGTGAATACTTTTGTGCTTATTTGTCTTGATGTTATTTAGTTTGATGAAATGTATGTTAACTTTTTTTGTAAATCAGAAGTATTGTCCCTCTCTTTCAGTAACCACACAAATGTTTTCAACTTTGAACTTTAATATTACTAGAATCTAATTAATTGCTAGAATTATTGAGAGACAAATTGTTCATTAAATACTGTAATTTTAAATAAAATCATAAATGGTAAAACATTAAGAACTTCCATGTAATATATATAAGTAAGTAGGTATCTGTGTTTTATATACACAAATAATGAAAAATATAAAACAGCAGGTGTTTGCATTTGGGTTATTACTTGATTTCCTAGAGAAAGAAAATAATAATTTCCTAGAAATGAATCAGACACTAGCTCCTTGAATCAGCCCTCCAGATATGACAGCATGTTCCCAAAACAAAACCTACATTAAATTTCTACTTATTAATTTAGGTCTTTGTACAGAATAAATAAAAGAGATGCAAGGGGCCCAACAAATAAAAAATAAGTATTTGCTGAAGAGTTATGTTCCTAGCATTATACTCCATACTGAAAGATGTTAGAGACTCAGCCAAAATAAGTAAAAACTATTTTTACATTTTAACATAGACACTAATTCTCTTATATCTAAGTAAGTTTCAATAGTCTTCAACTATAGAGACTTTGGGAGAAATTATTATGGCCTAGAGTGAGTGAAGGTGTCGAGGAAATTAGAATAAACACACGGAGTTAGATGAGATGATTTTAAGGAGGAGGCAGTCTGGAAACTAACAGGAAACTTTAATTCTGTGAATCTCTGTCATCAGTGGAAACTTACAATGGGAAGCCAATTCAAAAGAGTACATAGTAGTATTAACAGATTAAAAAGTGTAGGTTTGTTTGATGACATTTTAAAAATGCCTCTGTTGCCCTTATTGTTTTTAAATGTGGCCTCCAAGAATGTTGGCAGACAGTTGTATGATAAATACATGGCCCATTTCTTACTATGTCAATCTGTTCTTTGCTGAATGGACTGCCTGCCTATTGAACATGTTACTGTCTCAACTCGAGGGAAGTTTAAATTCTTAGTTTAACATGAGCTTTCTTCACTGATTACTCACAGACTCCAAGTACTACTGTTCCTTATTTTAATTGCTAGAAACATGAATTTAAAATAACTGTATATGGTATAAAGTGTTGAACAAAGGCTATTAATTTTTACTAATAACTTTCAGTTTCTACTATGTACTAGTAAATTATATTTTTCTTCTAAATGATAGATATTTCTGACTCAAGGGCAGGATTCTGGAAACATGTGGTAAATTTGATACTTTTTCCTAACATTATAAAACAGGAAACTGAGAAATGATCTAAACATGCAGGCACTAAAAGGGTAGAGAAGAAAATGAGAAACCTTAGAATTTCCCATGAACTTGAATATTCAGTTAGTTTTGTTGGAAAATCTTAATTGTTCCTGTTGTCTAACTTTTTTCAAAACGTCATGATTTTTCAACCATAAAGGAAGGGTCCAAAAAAATTAAGAGAAAAACCTTGAAACTGTCTTTTTTTCTTTTTTAAGTCTTTTGCAAGTGGGTTTTCTTAAAGCAAGGATGAGGCTTTCCTATGTGTCTCCCTCTTCTGTGTACTTGCATCCCCACTCATTGACCACGCCCAGAGATGAGCATTATGCAAGGCCTAATGCAAAACATAAGTCTTCAAGGAATATCTAATTATCTCTTTCCCTCAGAGAATCCAACCAGATCTGGTTCAGCCCTGAGCTGATTAACTCCTAACTCTAGCTGTCCTCAGTCACCTAGAGGGCATGGATCATTCTAGAATCCCACAGATAATTTTCAGATTCTCTTGTGGATCATACTTGTAGGACCTCATCAGAGCAAGTGAATCCAGCTTCAAGTATAGGCTGAAGCCAGTTCAGAAATAGTTTAGATATGACTGAAAACAAACCATCCCTATCCTCCATGTCCACCAAAATAACTTGAACTTAAAACTATTACCTGTATGGCAGATAGCCTAGAACCTGTCTTCCAGTCTGCCAGCAAATTGAAGAGTATAGCTCACTTGGAACTTCTCTAAACAAAGGACACGTTATTAGAGGCAACAAAATCACACTCTCTAGTTAAAGAGGAAAATGCTAACCCCTACACTGACAAAATAATAACAGTACCTTAATACATTCCAGGCACTGTTCTCAGCCCTTTTCTCATATTAACTCATTTAATCCTCACAACAATCTTCAAGGTAGCAACAGTTGCTTTACCCATTTTATAGATGAGAAAACTAAGACACAAATTTACACAGGTAGTAAGTGGCAGAGCGAAGATTTAATCTTAGACAGTATGATTCCAGAATTTATGCTGTTAATCACCATTTTTTTCTTCCTGGGAAAGGGAGGCTCAGTTGATCAAGGGGCCAAATGTTAGGAGGATAGACCCAGCATATTTCATGCATGTATGTGTGTATTAAGTTACATGAAAAAATATTAATTTCTGATGAGGCATTTTTAATAATCTATATTACTAATACCTCCTGCTTAAATTTGCAAGTAAACTTATGACAGAATTATTAAATAGCATTCAATTATCTTTTTTGCAGGTGACTTAATGAAAATACCAAGTTCTGAATTGAGGATACAAATTTGTAAGTGTATTGTTGACTTTTATCATGCAGAACCACCAAAGAAGCATATTCCAGGTGAAGTTTCTATGGCCTTTCAGTAATAACTTATATCTTTATAAAACAGAATATTGTCTCATTTATGTTTGAACTTGGAAAGATACAGGGGTATCATAAAAGCAATGCATCAAAAACAAAACTTTTTTTGTAGTCTTGAGCTCTTTAGTCATTTAATTTTTTTAATTGAAGTATAGTTGATATACCATATTATATTGCTCCCAAGTACATAACATAGTGATTCAACAATTACTTATTTTATTAAATGCTCACCCCAACTAATATAGTTACTAGTTACTATCCTTCAACAGAGAAAAATATTACAGTATTATTGACTATATTCCCTATGCTGTACTTTTTTTTTGGTATCATTAATATACAATTATATGAGCAACATTGTGGTTACTAGATTCCCCCCATTATCAAGTCCCCACCACATACCCCTTTTTACAGTGACTGTCCATCAGTGTAGTAAGATGCTATAGAGTCACTACTTGTCTTCCCTGTGCTATACTGCCTTCCCCGTGCCCCCCTACATTATGTGTGCTAATCATAATGTCCCTTATTCCCCTTCTCCCTCCCTTCCACCCACCCCACCCCAAGTCCCTTTCCCTTTGGCAACTATTAGTCCATTCTTAGGTTCTGTGAGTCTGCTGCTGTTTTGTTCCTTCAGTTTTTGCTTTGTTCTTATGATCCACAGATAAGTGAAATCATTTGGTACTTGTCTTTCTCCACCTGGCTTACTTCACTGAGCATAATACCCTTTAGCTCCATGCATGTTGTCGCAAATGGTAGGATTTGTTTTCTTCTTATGGCTGCATAATACTCCATTGTGTATATGTACCACATCTTCTTTATCCATTCATCTACTGATGGACACTTAGGTTGCTTCCATTTCTTGGCTATTGTAAACAGTGCTGCAGTAAACATAGGGGTGCATATGTTATTTTTCAAACTGGGAAACTGCATTCTTAGCGTAAATTCCTAGGAGTGGAATTCTTGGGTCAAATGGTATTTCTATTTTGAGTTTTTTGAGGAACCTCCATACTGCTTTCCACAATGGTTAAACTAGTTTACATTTCCACCAGCAGTGTAGGAGGGTTCCCCTTTCTCCGCATCCTTGCCAGCATTTGTTGTTCCTATTCTTTTCTATGTTGGCCATCCTAACTTGTGTGAGGTGATACTTCATTGTGGTTTTTATTTGCATTTCCCTGATAATTAGCGATGTGGAGCATCTTTTCAGGTGCCTGTTGGCCATCTGAATTTCTTCTTTGGAGAATTGTCTGTTCATATTCTCTGCCCATTTTTTAATAGGGTTATTTGCTTTTTGGGTGTTGAGGTGTGTGAGTTCTTTATATATTTTGGATGTTAACCCCTTGTCAGATATGTCATTTACAAATATATTCTCCCATACTGTAGGATGCCTTTTTGTTCTGTTGATGGTGTTCTTTGCCATACAGAAGCTTTTTAATTTGATGCAGTCCCATGTGTTCATTTTTTATTTTGTTTCCCTTGCTCGAGGAGATGTGTTCAGGAATAAGTTGCTCATGTTTATATTCAAAAGATTTTTGCCTGTGTTGTCTTCTGAGACTTTTATGGTTTCATGACTTACATTCAGGTCTTTGATCCATTTCAAGTTTACTTTTGTGTATGGGGTTAAACAATAATCCAGTTTCATTCTCTTGCATGTAGCTGTGCAGTTTTGCCAACACCACCTGTTGAAGAGGCTGTCATTTCCCCATTGTATGTCCATAGCTCCTTTATCATATATTAATTGACCATATAGAGTTGGGTTTATATCTGGGCTCTCTAGTCTGTTCCATTGGTCTATTTTTCTGTTCTTGTGCCAGTACCAAATTGTCTTGATTACTGTGGCTTTGTAGTAGAGCTTGAAGTCAGGGAGCATAATTCCTCCTGCTTTATTCTTCCTTCTCAGGATTGCTTTGTCTATTCAGGGTCTTTTGTGGTTCCATGTGAATTTTAGAATGATTTGCTGTAGTTCATTGAAGAATGCTGTTGGTATTTTGATAGGAATTGCATTGAATCTGCAGATTGCTTTAGGCAGGATGGCCATTTTCACAATATTAATTCTTCCTATCCATGAGCACAGGATGTGTTTCCATTTATTGGTATCTTCTTTAATTTCTCTCATGAGTGTCTTGTAGTTTTCAGAGTATAGGTCTTATTCCTAGGTATTTTATTCTTTTTGATGCAACTGTGAATGGAATTGTTTTCCTGATTTCTGTTTCTGCTAGTTCATCATTAGTGTATAGGAATGCAACAGATTCCTGTGTATTAATTTTGTGTCCCACAACATTGCTGAATTCAGATATTAGATCTAGTAATTTTGGAGCCTATGCTGTATTTTTATCCCCATGACTAATTTATATTATAATTGAGATTTTATGCCTCTGTATCCTCTTCATCTATTTCATCCACCCACTGCAATCCCTCCTCCATGTAACCACCAGTCCTTTCTTATTGTCTGTGAGTCTATTTATGTTTTGATTTTTTTTTTAGCTTCCACATATAAGTAAAATCATAGAGTATTTGTCTTTTTCTGCCTGGCTTATTTCACTTAGCATAATACCACCTATGTCCATCCATGATGTTGCAAATGGCAGGATTTCTTTCATTTTTATGGCTGTATAATATTCCATTGTATATATGTACCACCTCTTTATCTAATCATCTACTGATGGACACTTTGGTGGCTTCCATATCTTGGCTACTGTAAATAATGCAGCAATAAACATAGGCATGCATGTATCTTTTTGAATCAGTGATTTGTTTTCTTCAGGTAAATTCCCAAAAGTGGAATTGCTGGGTTGTATGGTACTTCTCAGTTTTTTGAGGAACCTCTATACTGCTTTCCATAGTGGCTGGACCAATTTACATTCCCACTGCAGTGAATAAGAATTCTATTTTCTCCACATCCTTGCCAACACTTGTTATTTCTTGTGTTTTTTTGTTTTGTTTTGTTTTTTGATACTAGCCATTCTGACTGGTATGAGGTGATATCTCACTGTGGTTTTGATTTGCATTTTCCTGATTATTAGTGATGTGGCGCATCTTATCATGTGTCTATTGGCCATCTGTATGTCCTCTTCAGGTCCTCTGCCCATTTTTTAATTGTTTTTTTTTTTTGGTGTTGAGTTTTATGAGTTCTTTTATGTATTTTGAATATTAGCCCTCTATTGTATATATCACTTGAAAATATATTTTTCCATAAAGTAGGTTGCCTTTTCATTTTGTTGATGGTTTCCTTTGCTGTGCAGAAACTTTTTATTTCGATATGGTCCCACTTGTTTGTTTTTTGCTTTTATTTCCCTTGCCTGGGGAGACATATCTCTAAGATTTTTATGTTTTCATATCTTACATTTAGATCTTTAATCCATTTAGAGTTTTCTATTCTGTATGTTATTAGACAGTGATCCAGTTTCATTCTCTTGCATGTTGCTCTCCAATTTTCCAGCACCATTTATTGAAGAGACTTTCTTTTCTGCATTGTATATTCTTGTCTCCTTTGTCATATATTAGTTGACCATATATATATGTGGGTTTATTTCTGGGCCCTTTATTCTGTTCCACTGATCCATTTATGTATTCTTGTGCCAGCACCATATTGTTTTAATCACTGTAGCTTGAAATCAGGGAGTGTGATACCCACAGCTTTGTTCTTTCTCAGGATTGCTTTGACTATTTGGGGTCTTTTTTTGTTCCATATAAATTTTAGTATTATTTGCTCTATTTCATTGAAAAATTCCATTTTGGTATTTTGATGGGAATTGCATTGAATCTATAAATTACTTTGGGCAGGATGGCCATTTTGACAATATTAATTCTCCTATCCATGAGCATGGAATAGATTTCCACTTATTTGTGTCTTCTTTAATTTCTTTCATCAGTGTCTTATAGTTTACAGAGTACAGATCTTTCAGCTCCTTGCTTAGTTTATTTCAGGGTATTTTATTCTTTTTGATGCAATCATAAATGGAATTGTTTTCTTAATTTTTCTTTCTGCTAGTTTGTTATTAGTATCTAGAATTGTAACAGATTTCTGTGTATTTATTTTGTATCCTGCAACTTTACTGAATCTTTTATCTTAAGTCACTTTAAGATTTCAACTTTAGATTTGCATGATACTTCTAGTTTGATGCTAACTATTTATAACACAGTTTTTAAATTCATACCCAAATTAGTTTAATTATAATTATTACTATTAGAACATGTTATTTAATACTATTGATAATTTTATTTATTTCTCTAACACTTTATAATTATTAATAATATCTGTGCCACCCAATTAGAAGTTACATTCCTAATGCTAATAACATTTTTCATCATGTTTGGAAAAACAGTTCTGCATGTTACAACTAAGGGATCTTAATATATAATGATAAAATAAGTCACACTGAAATGAGTATTGTCAAAACAGAGGGCATTTGCATTATAGAGCATCTAATGTTATTTAGGGCATACTTCTTCATAGTTTCTGTAATTTGTAATCAATCTAGGAAGGGAAAAAAGATATAAATAATATTTTTTAAATTATATGTTCCTTAAGATAGTGGAAATAAGACTCTGTGGTAGAAAAGAAAGGTTGCTTCTGACTAGGGGAAAATAGTACAAGTTAAGTAGAGAAAGGAGATTATTAAACATCAAATTTGAAATACTGGTGAGAAAAACAAGTAGAAGTGTTTGGTAGATAGTATACATTGGATATTAAAAGCACAGTCCAGAAGTACAGGTTTGAAATTCATTCAAACAGAGATGAAAATTAAAGCCACTAGACTAGTTGAGTCTGCCAGGAGATAAAGCATATAAACAGCAAGGGACCAAGAATGGCAACATATAGAATGCCCATATTAAGATTTAGGAAAAAAATGATCCAAAGAAATTAGCAGTGAAGGGAAGTTCAAAGAGAAGAGAAAACCTAAAGATTGCCATATCTTGTATGCCAATGAATGAACTATTTGATGAAGGAAAAAGTGGTCTCAATGTCAAATACCATGGAGGCTTCTGTAACTGAGGAATGAAATGGCCAAATTAAGGTGGCAGTTAATCTTTGGCATAAAGTGATCAGAGTACATATAGGACTAAAGAATGAGAAGATTGTGACAATAGAGGGAATGAGAGTGAGGGAGTAGAGGCAGTAAGTGCAGACATATTTGAAGATCAGATCGTGAAGAAAAAGAAGGAAGATGGAGAACAGCTCAACTGTTAGCAAGATCAAAGGAAGATATTTAGGTTTTTGTGGTCTAAAAAATTTTTTATTGAAGTATAGTTGACATACAATATTATATTAGTTTCAGGTGTACAATATAGTGATTTGGCAATTATATACAGTATATAATGTTCACCAAGATAAATGTAGTTACCATCTGTCACCACACAAAGTCATTATAATACTATTAACTATATTCCCTATGCTATACTTTTCATCCCTGTTATTTATTTTATAATTGGAGATTTGGACCTCTTTATTCTGCCTTCACCTATTTTGCGCGTCTTCTCAACCCCCTTCCTTATGGCAACCACCAGTTTTTTCTCTGTATTTATGTTGTTTTTAGAATAGGGGAAAATGAAGTTTGTAGACAGAGGAACAAGAAGCTAGTAAGTGGAAAATTGGAGGGTAAACATTCCCAAAGAAAGCATGAGAGGATGGAATTAAGAACAAGCTTAGAGTTAACCTTGGCATGATACAGTGACCCTTCTTTAAGACAGAAAGGTAGACAAATGATGTATGAGATAAGACAGAGGAGTTAAGGTGCAGAGAATGGGGTTGACCTTAATTTGATCAGACACTGAAAATTAGAAGCCTAAGGCAGTGCTCTTACTGTCACACAATTGCTTTCAAGTGATGTAAAAGGCTGGACATCTGGAATCACAGCTGAAAAGGCTTCAGCAAAGCAACTGTAAAAGACATAGCACTGGAAACAGGAATCAAAGCTATGAGCTTTGATATTACTATATTCTTCTATAAATTGTAAACTCAATAGAAAAGGATAGGAAGTATAAAGTACATTTTGATCCCCCCATAGGATAGACTATTATGCAAATAAAAATCATGATTTGGGAAAATATTTTACAGAATGGAGAAAAAGCTTACAATAAAATGTTTAGTGCCACCACCAAACTTAAAATTCTGTTTACAGTATACTATTAAAATTATATACATACATTAAAATGTCAATGAGAAATATACCAAAAATGTTAATGGTGTTATCTCTGGATAGTGAAATTACAGGCAGTTTTTGTTTTCCCTCTTTGTACTGTTTAAAGGCCTAAAGTGAGAAGCTAGGGAATACCGTGGAGTACCCATCACAGGAATGAACACAGCCTTGTCCAGAGCCAGAGTTCAAATTCAGAAAATTAAGACAAATTGACAGACATCTCAGAACTATGAAAAAGTTAAAGAATCTAGCTGGTCCCAAAAGTTAAGAAGTCAGGGACTTAGATAAGTGATATCACTAAGAAAATGCCTGCATGCAGGTGAGCAAGTACCCCCTGATGTGAACTTAATCCCTCCTTGAATGCAGCTGGGCAGGCACACGTGCAAAAAGAGAGGTAGCGTTTCACAGAGGAGTGAAGGCAGCAGGACATTCTTATGTGGCATGCCACCAAGAACAAACTTCCCTAAAATACCATCATATTCACTAGCATTTATGAGAATAGCATCCTATTTTCACCTCGTATTTCATGGCCAAGTCACATAACTGTTGTCCCTTGAAAGCACTGAAGTAATATTGACCTGAGTAACGAAAACACTCAGTATTTTTACTCATGCCATTTTCGTTTAAGGAAAGGGATATCTACTGACAAATAAGTAGAATTTTTCAGAATTTAAGATACGTCTTCCAAATTTGTAGTACTCTTTAAAATACCGGGGATCAGCAAACTGTGAACCCCAGGCCCAAATTGGCTCAATATAAATAAAGTTGCATGGGAACACAGTCATGCCCATTTACTTTTGTGTTGTTTATTTCTGCTTTCATGCTATGGTAGCAGAGTTGAGTCTGAGACAGAAACCTTATTACCTGCAAAGCCTAAATACTTACTGCCTGGCCTTTTATAGAAGTTTGCCTATCTCTGTGCTGTACCATTTAAAAGAGCGTACCCTTTTTTAAAGTTTTTGTTGTTGCTGTTTAATGATAAACTATTAATTCATTTTTCTTAATGTAGATGATTACTATGTGAAATAAATGTACATACTTATTAACCTATTGTTGTTAGGTTACCAGCAAGCTAGTTCATCATACAAGATTCAAATGGCTGAAGTTGGAGGATTGGCAAAAACAATGGTCCAGTCACTGGCCTTGCTTGAAAATCAACTTGTTGAGAAACTTTGGGTACTTAAAGCTCTGCAACATCTCTCCACTTCTGGTTTGTATATTGAATACTGCATTCTCAACTCTTTGTTTCTAACATTGTCAAGACTGTACAACATAATTTTTAAATTTATTTTCAGGAGTTAATTGTACATTAATGATGAAAGTACAAGCAGCCAGTGGAATCTGTGCTCACCTCAATGATCCAGATCCCTCTGGACAGCTACTATTTCGTTCATCGGAAATACTCTGGAACTTATTGGAAAAATCTTCAAAAGAAGAAATCATACAACAGCTTAGTAACTTGAACTGTTTACTGTAAGTCTATGTGGTTAGATAGGAATTTTTTTCATCCTTAAAATGATAGCCAGTGACATAACATCTTTGAATTTGTGTTCAATTAGGCTTTTGATTCATGGAATGACTATATTGCAGGGCATCTTTCTTGTGCCACTGTGTAAATCCATCTGGGCAATAAGAACCCATTTTTCTTCTGTGTGGAAGGTTTTTAAAGTTGCTTATTAACTAATCTATGTCTTTGAATATGTAAAATTAGACATTTCAAAGAACTATTTCCTTTGTCCATTCAATAAACTTATTTTTGAGTATTTACTCTCCTCTAGATACTGCAATAAGCATTAGCTATAAAATATGAGTGAAACTTTAAGCTACTTATTCATTTATTCATCAAATAATTATTGTCTGCTCTGTGTCAAGTTCAGTACTAGGCCATAGAAATAGAATTGAAAACAATACAGACATGGTCTCTGCTTTCATGGAATTTGCATTATTGTTAGGAGAGATGGACAAGTAAATAGGCAACTAAAAAAATGCATGCTAAATGTTATGCAAGAGGATGTCAAAAGGTGCTACATATTCTCCAGAAGAGGGTGAATCAGCATACCCAACCCAACTGATTTAAACTATGTATATAATTTATGGGCTCATGTAACTACAAAGTCAAGGATAAAATTGGTTTCATCTGCAGCTGCATTCAGGGGTCAGCAAATACCAGGACATGGGCCCTCTTCATGTCTCTGTACTATCTTCCACTGTGTTGTCTTTATTCTCAAGCTCCACAGGATGAGACCTAAGAAGTCCAGGTTCACATCATCACAACCCCAAATCAAGCAAAGAAGCCTTGATATTTTGAAAGCTCAAAAAAAAACTCTTTGAATTGAGTCCCTGTTGGCCCTGAGTGGTCTGATGTTGGTCATACCAGAGTAAATTACTAGTCACAGAGAGAAGGAAGTTCTGACTGGATGAAAGGAAGCTGAAGGCAGCTTCACAAGACCAAAAGTGGGGAAAGAGTGAATACCTGCATAAAACTATGGCTACTGTTAGAAGAAGGGCAAGTGAGTCCTAGAAGGCAAAGCAGCAAACGCCCATTGTACAGGGAACCTGACCCAGACTTAGAGAGTTAATACTTGCTTCCTAATGAACCTTATCTGGTATCTGAATGATAAATAGGAATTAGCAACACATAAGAGTTCTACATTCAGAAATGAATGAGGAATTAGCAAAACCAAAAACCTGAAAGAAATTCAATATGGTGAGACCAAAAAGTACAGGGTAAAATAGTGACAGATGAAGCTAACAATGTTAGCAGGGTACATAACGTGAGAGGCCTGATAAGCCTTGGTAAGGAGGTAGGACTTTATCCTAAGGATGAGGAAAAAGCCTTTAAATAATTTTAAGAAAGAAAATGATGTGACTGAACAGTCACTGTTTTAGAACAATTACTTTCATCACCAGCTATAGATTGGGTTGATGGATTCTTATCTGGTACACAGTGAATTGGAGGCATATTTTGAAGTGTAGAAAAAGAAGATTAGAAATACTTTGAAATCAATAGTATAAAACAAAAATGAAGAAGAAAACTCAAGGGGAGATTTTGTTGATAGAAACTCAAGTAGTATTTCCATAGAAATATGGTTTTAAAGATATGATTTTACTTTCTAGGGCTTTGAAGGAAGTATTTAAAAATCTGTTTATGAGAGGTTTTAGTCATTACGATCGTCAGCTTAGAAATGATATATTAGTGATCACTACAATTATAGCTCAAAATCCTGGAGCACCAATGATTGTAAGTATGAAACAAATTGCATTCATTTTCATTGTGGAAGTTGGTGTTGGGTGAGGGAGTTCTAAACTATGTTGTAATATTTATGCACTTTGTTGTAATGCCAAGTTACACTGTAAGGTCATGATGATTACAAGTATACTTGTACTCTCTCAATTCTTCTTTGCAACTTTAGAAACTTGAGATCCTCCTCATGTTTTATAATTTACCCACATACTTACCATTTATGATGTATATCTTTTCTTCCTGATGATAAACATTTCTATCTGGTATCATTTCTCTTTCACCTGAAGAACTTCCTTTTCCATTTCTTGTGATGCAGATCTGCTGGCTGCTGGCAAAAAAATTCTTACAGTTTCTTTTATCTGGAAATATCTTTAATTTGCCCTAATTCTTGAAGTTTGTGTTCACAGAATTTATAATTCCAGGTACAAAATGTTCCCCTTTCAACACTTTTTAAAATACATTGTTCCATTGTCTTTTGGCCTCCACTGTTTCTGATAAGAAGTATTCAAAATTTCAAATTGTTGTTCCTCTAAATACAATGTATCATTTTGTTTTCTGGCTGTTTTTCAAGATAGTCACTCTATCTTTGGTTTTCAGCAATTTTACCACAATTTGCCAAGATGTTATTTTCTTTATATTTATCCTGCTTGAGGTTCACAGAGCTTCCTAAATATATAAATTTAAGTCTGTCACTAAATTTTGAGAATTTGGGGGCATTATTTATCAAGTATTTTTTCATCCCCATTCTCTCCTGGAAATCTGATTACATGTATGTGTGACTTTTTGATATTCTCCTACAGGTTCGTGAGGCTCTGTTCACTTTTTTCAATCATTTTTCTTTCTGTTCCTTAGATTGGATACTTTGTATTGGGTTATATATTTAAATTCACTGACTTTTTTTTCCCTGTCATCTCATTCTGCTATCAGTTCCATCTGGTACACTTTTACTTCAGATGCTATATTTTTCAGTTGCAGAATTTCCTTCTGGTTCCTTTTTAGAGTTTCAATTTCTCTGCTGAGAGCTCCTGTCTTTCCATTTGTGATGAATATCTTTACTGTGGATTCCAGTGAACTCCTCCAAAAAGTTTATTTTTTTGTACCAAACGGCATTTGGTTTGGCTATACTTATCTCTATGGTGGATTATAGTTCAAATCCCAGTTCATTTCTTTTAGCCTTACCTGGGATGCTTGAGTATTCCCTGCCTTTGTGCAGTTCAGATGTCAGCCAGAGATTTGTAAAGTTTCTACACAGAATTTAGGGTTCCCTTTCTCTGGCTTTCTCCTTCCTGGGATTTCTCTCTTCACTTTCCAATAGCAGTGGTAACTACATAGTTGCCTCTGTCCTCTGGTTCTTCAAACCATTATGATTACATGTTTACCTTGGGCTTTCACAGCTCTACAAGATGCAGGCTCAGGCCTAACCTCACTCCAAAAGCCATTGAAAAAAAGGGAAATTCATGTAGTGCCATTTATTTCTTCAAAGTTCTCATTCCCCTTCAGTATCTGCTTGGTTTTGGACACAAGACAGTTGTTTTTATGTTTTATTCAGAGTTTATAATTGTTACCTGCAGGATGGTTTCTTACAGGATATACTCAGCCATGCCAGAAGCCAAGTCTTCCCTTAATTTATAATGTAAAAATAACTGAATGATTGACATCCTAGAGTAGAGATCTTTGGCCACAGTATTCACATATGAGCTATGTACTTTCTAAGGTGTATTTACAGGAAATTTGGCAACAAAGGCCTCAACCCCATATCAATGAACATCAAGTGATCCCAACATAAGAGAACAGTCATGGAATTCATACTGTGCAAACGGGGAGAGTCCTACCTCGCCTGCTAGTCAAGGCGGCAATGTGTAGGGTAGACCTATAGGTGTCTCTGGAAATCCCTGGTCAATCAATAAGTTCTCATTAACATCCTTGCAAATATTCAGGTGAATTCCATGAATGTGAGTCAAATAACATCTTCATATGTTAAAGAAACCATATGGATCCTAAAGTTCTAGGCATATAAAGCTGCAAGCTCAAACGCCAGGATTTGCCATTCTAAACTCTCCCTAGTGTATAAAGTCCAACTAGGATATCTCTGTTAGTAATGAGTTCCCTTATGTTAAAATGTTTGCAGTTCTGGTCATTCTTCAGGGCTTTTCGTGTTAAGTAGGAACTGTTTTTGTTACTTTCTACCAAACCTTTGACATAATGAGAATAGTTGGGGTTGGGTGTGGATCAGGGTATTTAAGAAAAAAAGCTGTTGAAAATAACTATTTTCCTCCCTTATTTTGTCACTTGAAGTTATAGATAATGAATTACATAAGTAAGTTGTAGACTTAATACACCTTTTGTTCTTACCAAATTTTCAACAGTATCTTGTAAAATATTCTCAGAATTATGTAAAATATTTTTAGAACCTAGAGAATTAAGTTTAATGTTAAATAAATTATAAGTTTATCTGGCTATATGCTTTTATTTTCTTCCTTTCATCCCTTCCTATTATTAGTGCTTTATGAATTCAAATGAATGATAAGGGAAATCTGATAAAGATACTTAAACATTAAGTATAGGCATCTGTAACTTAATTTCCATCTAGTTAATTCATCCTTTTGTTTGTTTTATGTATTTATATTAGGAATGTGGCTTTACCAGGGATTTGATACTATTTGCAACCTTTAATGAAGGTAACAACCATAAAACTTTCAATCGATAATTATCTTTATGAGTCTTATACATCATTTTAGCTTCAATTTTACTTTTCTTTTTTTCCCCCCTTACAGTTAAAAGTCAAGATCCTTTGGTAAAAGGTCTTAAGCTTTCTAATTCCTATGAAGATTTTGAGTTGAAGAAATTGCTCTTCAATATAATTGTGATCTTATGTAAAGATATACCTACTATTCAGGTAAAAAGTAATCAAAACAAAATTATCTCACTTTGCCATATAACTTATTGAAAAAAGTCATCACTGAAAATCTCTCATGGACCCATATGTTTACCATAGGAAGCAGCAAATTCTTATTGGCTGGAATTTCATCTTTTCAAAAAGTCCTTTTTTATCTGTTAATAAACAGTGAACTTGCCTAAATTTAAACCACATGAACAAAAGAAAAGTGGGAAAACCATAGAGATTTTATATACTTAGAGTTATTATATATTTAGATTCCTGAATAAGAGAACATAAAATGAAAGAAGATCCATATAGGCCCATCCAGCCTAATAGTTTAACTCTGACTGTTGTAACAAGGGATTATTTAATGCTGGAAGAAGTTGCTAATCTGTGTGTCACCAATCTCAAACCGTTATGAACTTGCTTTTTCTCCACACAAGCTTAACATCTTAACATTCTTTCTTATTAACCATGAATTTTTCTTAGTACTTTATATTCTGTATAACAGCATAATGTAATTTGAACACTGAAACTGAATTTCACTTGTCTTATCACCTAATAGCTATGTGGCCTTGGCAAAATAACCTAAACTTCCTGGGGCTTGTTTCCTCTGTCTGTAAAAGGAAGGTTATAATTCTGCCCTCCTCACATGGCTGCCATGAGACTGAGATGAAGGCTTTGTAAACTATGGAGTGATAGAAAAAATGTACTACTAACAATTTCATTAGTTTAGTTATTTGCTATATTATGTGAAATTTCATTTGAGTCCTAAAACTCTTTCAAGTAACAAGGAGTTACCATGAAAAAGAAATGGGCATTCCTTCTATCAATATCATTAATGATAATAGAAAGGTGGTATAACGGTTAAGGCTTTCGTCAGTCGAAATCTAGTGCTCTCACTTACTAGCAGTGTCATCTTGAATAGGTCACTTAGTTTCTCTAAATCTCAAGTATCCTAACTTCAAAATGGAGATAACACCTCGCTCACACAATTACTATGAGGACCAGAAGAGCTCAGAACTTTCTTAGTGATGCCACTTTGAGGAATATATATATATATACTTAAATTTGCTCAGAAAAAGAAAATTTGTCCTTACAGTTCTAACTTTATTATTTATTTCAAAAATATATACTCTTTAGAGCCTAATATATTTTCTGAAATGCCAAACAGAAAAAGTCATTCAATAAGATATGGTTTATTATTAGAGTATTATAAAACTATTAAAACAATAGATATAAGGATAAAATTTACACTACAGTTTAGAAATCAATTTTAGTTGACAACAGTCAAATGTCACAACCACTATTTGAGTTTCTTAAAGCACAATGTGAGCAGTGGAATGAACTTTTTTATGTCATATATTTGTGGTCTAGTAATAGTAATGATAAGGAATGTGTGTACTATTATTTGCAGTTTCAGAGTATTTCAAAAACATTATCCACTTAATACTTAGAGTGATGCTAGGACTAGTTGTTATTCTTATTCCTGTTGTCTCAATTCTAAATCTTGTGTTCTTTCCATGTGGACTAGGAGAAATTTTAGAAAAAGCCATAGATATTATTATGAAAAAGTCTTTATAGAATAATGCCAAATGAAACAAAATTGAGTAGAATATAGCACATGGTTTGTTACTATCTTGCAAACTATAAGTATGCATCAATCAAAATCAACTATAATATTAATTCAGTTGTCATATTATGATACCTATGCATTTTTTAATTTTATTGAAATCATGAATTCAGTACCATTTTAAAATTCTAGTCATGCCATTAAATATGGCTTGTGACCCAACTGGCATTTGCTGGATAGAATATTTGTATACGTTCTATTGCAGGTGCTTAAAAATTAGCCATAGTCATTACTACAGGCAAATTTTTTTTATACAGTTGAGTGTGTGAAATTTTTCCTTTAAAAAAAGGGGAGGAAAGAGAAAAATTCCAGCAGTCTATTTGCCCCAAAGTTTCCCCTGTGATTTTTATCATAAGAAGGAGCTAAAGTACATATATAAGCACCATAGACAAAAAAAATTAATACCTATATTATTGTCAGCTAGAGAGTGCATATCCTAGAAAAGGACATCATAGTGAGTGTCTGTTACTGAGTTTATTTTTCTTTTCTTTTATTTTTTATACTTAACATAGACTGAGATCTTTAGGAAGCAAATATTTGAATGATCATCAATAAAGCATCAAACTGGGTATCTTTTACTCAATTTTCTTAAATTAAATAAAATTATTTCAATTATGCTTCTAACAAAGTACTTTTTTGCCTTTCTCATAGCTATTAATTGATGGCAAAGTTGTTTTGGCTTTGTTTACCTATGTTAAAAAGCCAGAGAAATACCAAATAATTGAATGGTCTGCAGCCCAGTATGAAGAACTACAGTTGCATGCAATTGCCACTTTGTCATCAGTGGCTCCTTTATTAATAGAAGAGTATATGTTGTGCCAGGGAAACTCTCTACTCCTTGCATTTCTAGAATGGTGTGAGAGTGAAGGTAAGTGGCCCTTCAAGATTCCTGTCAAAACTTTAATCCACATATTTGAACTGAGCTCTCAATATATGAATAAAAAAAACAAAAAATTAATAAAAGCAAAGAGATAAAAATATAGATCTGGCTTCCTGTGATTTCAGTGTATTTACCTGTTGTTTTAGGAAAAAACAAAACTTGATATTTCACTTAAAGTCAGATATTACTAAATGTTATAACTATAGTTGATGCATAGCTTTCAGTAAAAGAAATCATTCATATAGCCTGTTTAAAATTTTTGTATTATGTGACCTATCCAATAACTATACTAAGTCTTGGAAGTATTTTAATTATTCATTTAGAAAATATTTATTGAATGCCTATGAGGTACCAGGTATTGTTTTAGCTGCTAAAGGTACATTTATGTTCAAAATAAACAAACTCCCTATCTTTATGAAGCTTAAAATCTAGATCTTTAGCCAGAAGTAATGACTCCACCTGTAGTCTACCAAATTAGCAGAGCCCCAATTTATACAAATATTTTATTTCAATTTTCATAATTCTTAGAAAGGAAATAAGAAATAATTCTTTATTTTAAAGAATTTTATAAAGAAGATGCTGCATTCTTTTCTGGTAGTAATTTTGCTCTGGAAATAATTTTGCATGGTGCATTTTCATTAGATCAGAATATCACTCATCTATGAGGGAGGAAAAAATATAGCTTATTTTTTTACTCTCTAGTTTCTAATATGCTAGGTTACTAAATTTAGTCTTATTACTATGTATTTAATAAACAGTTCTTCTATCTTTTATAACATTTATGTTACAGAAGACTATAGGGCTAAAGAGGAAATACTGCCTAACAAAAGGAAGACTGATAGCTACTGGTTGGTTATTAAGTACCTGCTATGTGGTAGACCTTAAACACCGAACAATTATTAACTCATTTAGTCTTTGCAACAAATATAGGAGTTATAGGTACATTATTATCCCTATTGGTCAGATGGATAGAACTCAGAGAAGTTATATAATGTATTCCTGGCCACACAGTAAGTGGCAAAGCCAGGATTTAATTCAGGCAGCCTTGCTCCAGAAACATTTTTAACCTATACACAATACTCAGAAAAGTATTTTGAACTTTTTTTTTAGCTTTAAACAAAAACTACTTCTAAAAGAACCTTTTACAGAATTCATATTGTAAAGAAAAATAGAGGACTTGTAATTATTAAGACCTACCATAAAGCTATAATAATTAAAAGTGTATGGTGCTAGACCAGGAATAGACCAACAGAATGGAATACTTGAGAAGCTGACATTATCAAGAGATGATTTTGCCCATGAATGAGGGAAAGAGATGCTGGGGCAGTTGGCGTCATGTGAAAAAATAAAAATTAGATCCTTTCACCTTGTTTCAGAAATCAATTGCAAAATGAATTAAAGTCCTAAATATGAAAAGCTAAACTATAAAAATCTTAGAAGAAAACATGGGACAATATCTCTGTGGTAACAGGATGGAAAAAGATTTTTAAAAACCAGAAGAGCTTAAACTAGACAGGAGATGATTAATGCATTTAGTAAATGCATTACTGTAAAACTTAGAAATGTCTGTATAACAAAATATGAATAAAATAACAATCCACAAATTAAGAGAAGATGTTTACTCACCCTGTTACTGATAAAGGATTAGAATCCAGGTCCATAAAGAACTCCTCCATATCAAAAAGAAAATTAATTCAGTAGAGAAGTAGACAAAGAATAGAGATTACCAAGTCACAGAGAAATTCTCAAATTTTCTAAAAACAAGAAAAGATGCTCAACCCCACTGGAAACCAGGAAATACAAATTAAGATTAAGATAACAATGAACTACCATTTCACATTTAACAGATTGGGGAAAACCTATTGGTACTATACATATTATCCATATAGCCACTTTGAGAAACAATTTATCAACTTTAGTAAAATTCAATGTGGGCATACTTTATATGATTCTGGTATCACATGGTGAAATTCTTCTCAGTTGGAGTAAGTGGATATGAACAAGAATGTTCATTGTAGCATTTTGGTCTAATCAATGGATAAATTGTAATTTATTCATAAAATGAATGCTGAAAGCAATTAAAAGAAATGATGTAGATCTACTTGTGATAATGTGAATAACTTTTAAAACATAATGTTGAGTAACAGTAGCAAATTACAAAAGATACATACAATATAGTACACTTCAGTAAAAATTTAAAGCATATTTCTGTTCTGGGAATATTAGGGGAAGGGAGTAATCTTTATTTCTCTAAAAAATCTCAAGTAAGTATGACAAAATTTTAACTTCTGCTTAAACTTATATCTGGTATATTCTGGTTTATTTGAAATGGTTTAAGTTTTAAACTTCTTTATGTAAATTATTAATATTTCTCCACAGATTCCTTCTTTAGCCATGGTAACAGTTTTCATGGTACAGGCGGACGTGGCAATAAGTTTGCTCAGATGCGTTACAGTTTAAGACTCTTGAGAGCCATGGTCTACCTTGAGGATGAGACTGTAAACAAGGAACTTTTTGAAAAGAGAACAATTCAGCAACTGATAGGTAAAACATAACATGCCTGTGCACTGATGAACGTAGAATATTCATAAATTAGAGGTTTGTTTGAAATGTTTTTCTACATATTTATTTTGTCTTTATAGATGAGAAACTCTTGACTATTTTCTTGAGTTTTGTTTCACACTGTTGCTATAAATCAGTTTGTGTTTTCTGAAACATCATGATCACATCCTTTAAACATCTGTTTACTCAATTCAGATAGGGTTATTTAGGATTATCATTTGGATTATCTTTTTCTTTTTTTTAAATGGGCTATTGTTATATTTTATTCTTATAGTAATAAGATCACTGCTTTTTGGTCAGGCCTTTTTGAATCGTTATAAAAGAGGATAACATTACATTTGCCAGTGCATCTGACATACCAGAACACTGGGATGCTGGTATATACAGAAATGTACACAGGAGATTCTTTTTTGATATAAAATGTCAGGATATCCTTGATTTTCAACTTATAATTGACTATGCTAAGTCACCTTATCTCCAAATTACACACATGTGAACTCAGTGTAAAATTCAGAACCCCTGAACAAAAACTTTTTACCTTTCGTTAATTAAAAATTAAACAGTATTCTGGCCCTAACCCTTCCTGACTTTTGAAAAGTAAGATCTATTTCAGTCATATTCATATTTTGTGACTGCCTCATGAGTAAGTGATATAATTTGCTGGATGTCAATTAATTACAAATGCCTGCGCAAAAACTCTTCTACCTGTGAAGTTAATAAGTGCCTACTCTTCCATCATTAGTGGATTGGAGTCATGCCTTCTAATAAAACTAGTAAGCAAAAGAAGGATATTGCAAAGGGGGCCAAGCAAACACATGCATTTTCTTGATGAGTTTACTGAAAGTATGACCATACCTGAAAGTAAATTTTATCACTTCTGTATACATCGTATTGTATAGAACTCAGTCTTAAGGCCCCAGCCTAACTGGGTGGAATCCAGGAAATACATATGTCCAGAAAGAAGTCTTAATATTAACTGGGTGGGAAGGGGGAGGGAAAAAGGAAAACAAATAGCAAAGTTCTTTTCTTCTTACGACATGTTCCCTTTATCTTGAAAGAAGCTATTTATCATGTGAGTTCCTAGAGGCAGGGACCTTCTCTTACTGAATTTAACAAAGGGCTCTGTAGTAGTAACTTGCTCAGCAAATAGTAATTGCATTGTAAATATTTATACATCTTTTGTGTGGGCACTGGAGTCACAAACATGTAAAGAATATGACACTGGGGACCTGCTCTTAATGAGAATAAAAGAAAAGATGTATATTAAAGCAAGACAGCATATGTTATCCTGCACCGTAAGTAAGGCACCCAGAGTAAGGAGGGGATGCAAACAAGAAGTAACAGGAATAGAAAAAATACTTAGAGGTATCTTCCACCTTTGCTTAAAACTGACCCTGGTAATCCTGAGAAGAAGCAATGAGGCAAACTATGATCAGGCATTTGGGCCATGTATTTGCAAAGGCACTCATCTCTGCCTCATGAAGCTACATATTTCTAAAATTTCATTGGCTGAGTGAAGTATCAGGTTGTTAGGGCATCTTAATGACACTCCATTAATTCTGCACTAGAAATTCTATACATGTGGACCTACTGGTTGTATTGAGACCTCAAAGAATCCATTTATTAGCTTCCATCTATAGCTTCTAGGTAGCTATTCAATAAAAATAGCCTCTTTTAAAATAGTTCCTCTAGCTGAAATTTTATGAAGAGGGATTTCAAAAGAATAATTGATCAAAATAAAAATATAGTGTTCAATAACTTGACATTCAATTTTTTCATACCAGGAATCTTTAAAAATACAATAAGCAAGTCTAGTGACAAGGAAGAGGCCATTATTTTGGAAATTCAGTCTGATATATTACTTATCTTATCTGGTCTTTGTGAACATCATATTCCTAGGAAGGTATGTATGCCTGTGAATCAAAGTTTTGTTCAGATCCCCCAATCACACCTAATGCTATGAACTTTTCCTTATAAATGTCCATAAATGCTGGTGTTTTTTTAATCTTGTGATGATTTAATATTTGTTTTATAATTGGAGTATTTGTATATATAATAAAGTATATAGATCTTAAGTATATAGAGACAGAATTTGAAAAATTAAAATAAAAAATTATGAAGGTTTCAGTAGAAGGATTTTAGAGAGGCAACAAGAACTGTAAGTACATGCTTAGATCCAAGTATGGAACTTTGTTTGATGCAGTTTCTCCTCATATTCTAACCACCCTGTGCTTGTGCTCTTCTGGAAGAATACTCATAGTCTTTCTTACTGGGAACCAGAACGGAGCAAGGCAATGAAAAAGATAATTAGTAATGGACAAACATTAACTGGTAATAACTTTGTATAAATTATTAATGGTTTTAACTACCATTTATGTTTTTATTTCTCTCTCAGGAGCATTAGAAAAATCTTCCATGATTTAATTTTAGCCTCTTAAATTAGTTTTTGCTATTTGATATCCATCTGATATGATGTTAGGGTACATTGATTATAACATGGAAGAAAATCATGGGACAAGCCTATGGTTTTTTTTTAAGAGAAAACAAAACAACAAAAAATATAAAGGACAATTAAGCTGGGATATTGATGGATGCCCTCTCTTAAAATGATTAGTTTTACAATAATTTGTTTTAAATTCCTGAGAATGAGTGAGTACAAATTCAAAAAAAAATGTTTTATATTAAAAGTATTGTTTCCCTAATAATTCTGTAGTTTTTGGTAGAAAAGGTTTAGGGGACAGGCTGAAATGGGAAAGGAAGGGATTATTTATTTATTTATTTATTTATTTATTTATTTATTTATTTCAAGAAGTAATTTTAAATAAATCTCTTAGGAAACTTTTGGAACTGAAGGAGTGGATATAATTCTTCATGTAATGACAACAGACCCCAAGAAGTTACAGAGTGGACTAGGCTACAATGTACTTCTTTTTAGTACTTTGGACAGCATTTGGTGAGTATTACTGTCCCCAAGTTAGATAGAATCACAGTACAAG
>JAVSCE010000039.1:0-14663 GCA_032199065.1 Smutsia gigantea
AAGGCTGGAAAGCTGCAGCTTCATGAGAAAGTGAAGCCTGTAGTCCCTTGGTCCCTTTTCCCTTGGGAGCAATAGACCAGCCCTGAGCTCCAGCACTCAAACCAAATGCTGCCTTGGGCCTGAACGTCAAGGTTGTTTGGGGAGCTACCAAGGAAACACAAGTACCACAGCCCTTGAGAAGCCAAAGATCAGGTCCAGGACAGGATGCAGCAACTTCCTGCAAAAACCTTGGGTGTCAGGCCAGCTCTGTGCCTGCTAGCTCTGGTGTCATTTGGGCAAGTCACTCTACCTCTCCAAGCTTCAGCTTCTCCTTCTGTAGATGGGAAAGGGTAGGAAGGACCCACAGAGGGACACATGTAAGAAAGAGCCAATTAGCACTGTACAATGAGTCAACCTTTCTAGGGGCAGCTGGGTCCCTTTGCAGTTTGTCCCCACAGCCGGAGGTGGATTCAAAACAAGACAGACTCAGATAGCCCTTGAGGACTGGAACCCCCAAAGTACCTTTTAATGCAATGACTTCTGTTTATATAGATTACTTATTTACATAGATTTGGTTTAAATACTTCCATATATAGAGAGGTATGCCATGTTCTTGCAAATCAGTCCATATAAAAGTAAATTTCAAATTTAAAGCAATTGCAATTAGAAATCACAACAAGATTTTTGTTTTGTTCATAGAACTAAGTAAAAATGATCTAAAAATGCAAATGGGGGAGTGAAGTTCTTATGGAAGGTTATAAACATAGAACGGTCAAGAACATTTTATGAAATAAAAAAATAGCCACAAGTGTCCTGCTCAAACAGATATTAGACCTTACAATAAAGCTCAAAACAGCATATAATAAAGCTCAAAGCATTGTCCTATTCAGGTATCCGTGGAATAGCATAGAGACTCTGGAAACAGACACAAATGTATATGAGCCCTCAATATATAATGAAGATTGCATTTAAAGTCAAATCCATTAAAAGGGGAGTGGTTGAATAAATTTTAGAATGTATTTATACAATGGAACATTACTGCAGAACTTTATGCGGCCATTAAAGTGAATGAATAGAACTATATGTATTGTCTTGAAAAAAATGTTTATTGTATATGGTCAAGTAAAAAATGCAAGTCACTGAGGAAGATGAATGGCATGATCCCACTGTTTAAAAATTTTTTTAATTTTGACATTATTTCAGACTTACAGAGAAGTTGCAAGGGAAGAAGGCAGAATTTCTGGATATCCTCTACCCAGATTTCCAAACAGTATTTTATATATTTAACTATTTAAGAGTCTGCTGCAAACATGATGCCTCTTTATCTGAAAATACCTCACTGTGTGTATCTCCCAAGTATGAGGAAATTGCATATATAACCACAGGGCAATTATAAAAATCAACAAATTAACACTGATCAATACATACATATCTAGTCTACGGACCTTGTTCCGAGCTCATCAATTGTCCAGCATGATCTCATTTTTTAAACTAAAAATATATAAAGGGAGGGAGAGGGAAAAACACATATATGTCTACATGTTTGTGTGAGCCTAAGGAAGGTAAGGAAGAATATCCACACTTTTAAGTTTGCTTACCTTGTATATTTGTTACAAGGTGCATCTATTACTTTTGTAATAAATTATAACATAGAAACATTAACTATAAGTAAATAAACAATAAATGAAAGAATGAATAAAATCACCATATGTTGGAGACAAACTTGAGATCAAATCTTTCATTCTGCCAATTTTGGATCATTACCGAATCTTTCCAAGCTTGGATTTCCTCAATCATAAATTTCCATTTATTGAGGAAACTATATTTTTAATATGGATTAAATGGGTAAAAAATACACAAAGTTCCCAGTCCCTAGAAGGCACTCAAAAAATTATTCTTGTGAAAACCTCTTAACTCATCTCCTCTTGTATGTTCCTGCCTCCTCCTCTCTACTCATGCCATTCAGCTTAGATTGCTCTTTCCTGTCTTTCTGCCTTCACCATCCTTTTCATTCTTCAAGGCGCAGTCTAGATGCCACCTCCGCCAGAAATACTCACGTGATTACCTTGACCGAAAGTGAGCTATTTCTGCTGATGCACTATCATGCCCCCAGCACTACGACCTGCTTTGCATCACAGTTGCTGGTAGAGATAATGATGATGGCAATGGAATCCCAGGGCAGTCTGCTGGGGAGCTCCAGGGAAATGCATTCGTAGATAATCAAAGGCTGCCATGCTTCTTTGCTGCTTCTGTCTCTGTGTGATGCCTGGAACTGCCATCTTGAAACCATGAGGGAAGACCCTGTCTGTATACCAAGACTGGCAGAGTGGCATGATGGATTAGCCCGGGTCGTTATCCAGGTGCCCCATATAAGTGGAATCATGCAGCATTTGTCCTTTTGTATCTGGCTTATTGTGCTTAGCATAATGTCTTCAAATTCCATCCCTGTTGTAGCATGTGCCAGAATTTCCTTCCTTTATAAAACTGAGTAACACTCCATTGTGTGTAGAGACCACATTTTCTTCATCCACTCATCCATCAGTGGACATCCGGGCTGTCTCTGCCTTTTGGCTGTTGAGTGTGATGCTACTATGAAAATTGGTGAACAAATGTCTGGTCAAGTTCCTATTTGCAATTATTTTGGGTACAAACTCAGAAAGGAATTGTTAGATCATGTGGCATTTCTGTTTTTTATTTTTTTGAGGAACTGCCATACTGTTTTCCACAGCAGCTTCACCATTTTACATTCCCACCAGCAATGCACAAGGGTTCCAGTTTCTCCACCTCCTCACCAACACTTGTTTCCTGTGTTTTTTTTTTTATGATAGCCATCCTGATGGGTGGGAGGTAGAATCTCATGGTAGTTTTGATGTGCATTTCCCTAATAATTACTGATGATAAACATTTTTTATTTTGTATGTTTGTTGGGGGAGCGTTGTGTATTTTCCTCGGTTCTTGTCCCCTCCGCAACAAAGAATTGAAGGGAGACACATAGTAATGAAGCAGAGTATAAGTTTTATTTAAAGTTACTTAGAGAGAAAAAGTGTGGACGACCTCAGGGAGGAGAGGCACTTTAAAAGGTTTAAGCTTTATTTAAAGAGAGCAAGTGCACACTTGGAGAAAGGGGAGTGTGAGCTACCTCACAGGAGAGGCGCGCTGAAAGGTTGAGATAAATTTTTAAGGCTATGCACTTAGAAAGTGCGGGAGACCTCAGAAAGAGGAGCGCACTGAAAGGTTTAGGGTCTGGGGTCTTACAGGAGGTTGAGGATTTTCAGGAAAGCAACAAAGCGCCAGGTGCAGATCGACCAAATTGCCCCAGAATGTTCATCTTTGGTAAGACATTAAGTTTCTTTTTTTTTAACTTAACACAAGAAATATACTGCTTTGATTCCTTACCAGGATATCAGCTTCTGTCTGGAAGCATATCAATCAAGACTGTCTGCCCTGCCTCCAAGGTGGGCTGAGCCACTGTCTGTTTGATTAAAATGCAATCTTATTTTTAAGACGAAATCCTTTCTGCCTTTTACTGTTGTTTATGGCTGGGCTGGCTTGCCATTATTAATTGTCAAGATTGCAAATCACCTTATCAGGTCTGAAGGAGAAAAAACAGCACATAGGCCTGGGCCTTTAGCATGCTAAAGTGAATCTTACAATGGTATGTTCTAACTGACACAGTGAAAACATAGGCTATGCTGAGATACTTTTCCTTATCTGGGGAGTATTCAAACTTCTAGGCCAAGTTGCTCCTGGCCTTTGAGCTTTTTATTTTTAACTGGTTAACTCTTTGAGTGTCTTTTAGTGGGCTTACTGGCCTTATTCTCTTTCCACCCCACTCATATCTATTTTCCTGCGTGACATGTTTGTGTTGAACATCTTTTCATGTGCTTATTAGCCATTTGTGTATCTTTGGAGAAATGTCTATTCATAAAGTCTAAAAGGAACCATTTTGAACTATTTAACCATTTCTCTTTTATCTTCTGTTATTTGCCTCTAAACAATATACTTATTCAGCCATTTCTTGCTTTGCTATTTGCTAATAAGGATTTGCACTCCCATCTCTCCTCTTTAAGTCCTCCTAATTAAATTTTATTTATTTTTTTACATATTCTGGTTGCCTTTGGAACTTCAAGTAAATACTCCTTTAGTTTATGTTCCATCATCAATAGACAGGCTCTCTAGACACCTCAATGTATAAGGTTAGGATGTTTTCCTTCACTCTCCATCTCCTACCCCTTCCTCACTTCTCAGCTACACCTGGTGTGACTTCCCAGGTTCATAGCGTTTGCATTCTGTTCCTTAACTGTGATGAAGTCTTCTGGACTTTATTCATAGGTTGATGCTAAAATCAACAAATGGGGTTTACATTTGGAGCCCAATTTTGAAGCACAGAAGGGAAAGATCTCAGCAAAGGGGAGGGACTGAGGTCTTTCTCAGGGTAGCCAGTGGCATAAGCAAAATCACAGGGACCATAAACTGTGCAAGTCATGTGAGGCACACAGTGGAAAGCCCTCTGGGAGCTATGAAGAACTGAGTTGGTTGAAGGTAGAGGGAGGAGAGCTGGAGGGTCTGGAGGGCCATTGTGCCCTGCTCCCCATTCCCTCAAAGTGACCCGAGATTTCTGGTCAACAGGCTCAGGGACCCACATCAGGCATCTTCACTTTCCTTTCTCCCAGCCCTCCTCCCTTTCCAGGGAACCAGTACCTACCAGATCTCTCAAGGCTTGCAGAGATGAAAAAATAATTCCTCCTCCTACAAAGCTTTGCAACACTAACACAGAGGAAGGTCTCAGAGCTTAGGCACAGGAGGAAAGAAACTAACATTCACTGAAAACTGTATCAGTTCTATGCCACCATATTCAATCCTTACCCAGCCCTCTGCCTGAGGCTGCTATTAGTATCCTCATTATAAAGATGACAACTGAGGCTGGAGAGGCACCATGACTTTCCCAAAGCCACAAAATGAATATGGGTAGAGCCTTGGCCTGTGCTCACTGTGCCCACCATGAACTTGGGCAAGTAGCTGAACCTCTCTGGGTCTCAGTTATCTTCACC
Organism: Smutsia gigantea; assembly: GCA_032199065.1. NCBI lineage: Eukaryota > Metazoa > Chordata > Mammalia > Pholidota > Manidae > Smutsia > Smutsia gigantea. Next base: position 5,031 of record JAVSCE010000039.1, read on the forward strand.
CATAAGTACAGAGACACCTTCCAATGGCATGCCTGCCCCTTCCGTCGTGATTGTGAGGGCCGGAGGTAACGTCTTTGTAGACACGGGCTAGTGGGAGACATCATGAAGCTGGTGGCTGTGATTCCATGGCACGTGTGTCTGGGAAGGCAGGAAGCCCAGAGTGTGGAGACTGAGGCTGGGGCAAAGTTCAAGGCAGAACACATCCCTCCTCACCCAGAACTGACCTCCAAACTAGCAAGGAAAGTGGAAGGGCCTGTGAGATCAGTATCCACCCCTCACTTCACAGGCCCAGAGAGTGGCAACAAATTACCCAAGGTCACCCAACAAGCTAGTGGCAGAGCCTGCCAGGCAAGTGATACCCCAGACTTGGATACTCCCAGCCTCGGCAGGCTACTGGAGCCAGTGGGCTAGTCTAACCAGGAAGGTATGCCTTTGCAAGTTCAGCTCCTCATAAGCTACCTGCTCCTCTTCTTTTCTGACCTATATTCACACAATTTGAAGTGTGATGTTCCCCAGGAGTCAGCGTTTCAGGTGGATCTGAGGTCACTCTCAGGATCATGAAGAGACTGAACATAGATAGCCTGCACCTCATGACCTCAGTTGACCCAAAGTTCCCAGATAAGGGGAAAGGTCTTTTCAGGCCAGGCTGTAGCATTGGCCACCCTTTAGGCCTGGCTCAGTTTACATCACAGCCTCTAGGTCAGGAAGGGCAGAGGCTCACCCTGCCAGGGCCCTTCCCCCATTGCTCTCCCCCTCCTCCTCTGGAGGAAGGGTCAAGGCTAGACCCACATGTGCCAGCCACTCTCTGGTGCCCAGGGCCCCTTTTCCCAGCGCTGACCAGAGGTGGGCAGTCACCCTTTGACAGGTGAAACTACACCTGGGCCTCAGGGGCCCATGAGAAGAGGCTGGAGAGGTAGTAAGAAGGCCCCTGGGCTGAGCCTCGGGGGTACTGGGGCTTTCCATTCACGCTTCAGGGCGGCTCTTGAAAACTATACTTTGGCCCCAGAGCTAGGACCAGCAGACAGTGGATGAGAAGCCCAGGTCCCAGTCCCTGGCGCCACCTTCCAGCGCACAGGTGTAGGCGAAGGCCCAGGGAGAGGGATGGGAGGCTGTCGCGCGGGAGGTAGAGTACCAACCGGCCACAGCTAGGACTCGGCCTGGCGGGGGGCTCACCCGCGGCACTCTTTGTCCCGGCAGCCTCCCCAGTCCCCGCGGGCCCGCTGCTCCAGCAGGCACGCCTCGGGGGACTTCGCGCGGCCGGGCCCCTCGGCCTGGGGCTCGCCACCCGAGGGGCCAGCATGTGACCCGCGCTCACCCGGCTGGGGTTCTCGCCCCGCTGGCTCCCCGTGGCCGAAATCAACCAGCCTTGGAGGCCCAAACTCAGGCCCCCGGTGGCGGGGAGGGGAGCCCCGCTTCGGCTGCGGCCGAGACCCCCGCATCCAGAGGGAAAGCAGGGCGATTCTCGGGGAGCGGGAGGGGCAGAGGGAGGGCCGCGGGTCTGAGGGAAGGTGGCCCGGCGCGGACTCTCTTCCTCCACGCCTCGCCTCGCCCCGCCCTGCCGCTACCGAGGCCTCCGCACCCCATAGGCAGAGGCGACCCTCCCGCCTCTGCACCTCCCAGCCGCTCCGCGCCCGCCCCGCCTCTCTGGCCTGGAAAGTTTACTCCTGTCGGGGTGCGGGCCGTAGCGATCAGCGGCTGTCTACTCGCGATGCTGCGCCTCGCCAGGCTGTGCCTCGGGAGCCCAGCGCTGCTGGGGCCCCGGGCGGTCCTCTCCCCTGCTTGGCAGAAAACGAGCTGGCAGGGCATCCGTCCCATCAGGTACGCTGTCGGAAGGAGGGGGCGCGCCAGTCCCCCAGGGGATCTTGCGGGTCCTGCAGAGCTTAGCTGGAGGTTGATCCCACTGGGGCTGGGAGGCCCGCCCCGGGAAGGAGGCACCCAGCATCTAGCACACAGGCAACAGGAAATGCTGGCCTGGCCTGCGCAGACTGGGGCTGCAGCTGGTGGCTGGCACACAGAGGGCCAGGAGTGTGGGCCCTCAGCAGCCTGAGGGGAGAGGCAGGGGCACCACCTGGGCTCTGTCCCCAGAACACTGCTTCTGAGCTGAAATCCATTAAGGGGTAAACTGGGGATCTTTGGCCTCATGTCCACCCAAGCCACTAAGTTCAGCAGTCTCCCCTCTGCTGCTGGCAAACACTTCCTTTGCTCTTTGCTACCTCCTGGGCCTGTTCTGTTCTCAGGACAAAGTGGGATGGATGCCGGCCAGTGGAAGGATGCATGTTCCCAGTAGCTTTGCTGCTTCTATAGCAATCAAACAAGTAATTTTCCTGTAAGATTCCAAGTGTGAAAGTGTACTGGTGAGGCAGAGCTGGACTCCCACTGATGTTATCAGTGGTGGTTATCTTCAACACCTAGCAACCGGGAGGCCTGGGAACCACTGAGCCTACCCTGCCACCTAGTTGAGCCAGGTACCAAGCCTGGGGTAGGACCCAGTTTTGGATACCAGGTGGAGTGTGGGCTTGGGCATGGAAAGGGGAGAAGCCCAAGGAGGCTTCTTGTCTGAGAGAACTGCTTGATTTTAAAAAAGAAAGAAGTGAAGGAAGAATGGATAGGAAAGAAGGGAAGGAGAGAGGGAGAGAAGAAGGAGGGAAGGAAGAAAGGGAGGGAGGGAAGGGAAGGAGGGAGGAAGGAAGGAGGAGAAAAATTGGATGGGGTCGAGTAGTTGGTAGTTGTTGGGAGATGCAACCCCCTCTTTTGGCCAGAGCTCCAAGATTGCAACTTTAGAACTGCTGGTTCCTGAAAACTAGACAGCATGCGATGCTTTAAAATCACTATGCCTAATTTTCTGGAAAACCCAGTGGCTCAAGGCTGGTCAGTTGACGGGATTCTGATCGAGAGAGCTGGGTTCTCTTCTAGCTCTGTGCTCACTCCCTCCCTGTGCCTTAGCGAGCTCCACCGTTGCTACCCCCAAGCTTGCCCCACCTCTGGATTCCTGGGCTCCCCCCCTTAGACTGTGAGTGCTCTAATGAAAGGTACCTCCACAAGTGTACTTGTTTTATGATGCTAACTCAAGCCACTTCTGGCCGCATGGCAACATTCCTGGCCTTTGACTTTTTTGTGTGTAAACAAAGCAAGACCCTTACCTGCTACAGGCCTGCACCCTCAGAGCAGGAGCACCAGGCCTCAGAAAAATTTTGATTCGGTTTCAGGTAGAGATCCATGTGTCCAGAGTGATAAGACTTCCTGAGCATTTGACCTAATCCCTTCCCATCCCTCCCACACCCTTGGCTTGAACCTTTACCTGGCAACTATAGTGGTTTGGCCTGATTTCACTCCTACTTTCCCCTTCAGAAGGAAAAGTTCACTCCTACTTTCCCCCTCAAGAGTCTCAAGCATTCAGCAGACATTCCTGAGCAGATATGTCAAGTCAAGCACCATGTACTATGGACATAGAAGCCAAAGAACCCAGTTCTCTGGAAACTTGCAGGCTAGTGGGAGAAGAGATAGGCCAAGGGGATCACCGTGTTCTAAGTGCCATGGTGTGGAAGCTCCTGGACTTCTGTCCTCTGGTTATTCTGATCTGGTCACATACCACCTGATTTCCTGCTGTGCAACACCCCTCATGTGTTCCTTAGTAAATTCCCAGTTTTACCTGTTAGGAAGGAGCAAGAACTTTGAAGCCAGCCCTGGCTCCTTCGCCTACTCACCACGTGACCTTGAGTGTATTACATAACCTCTGAGCCTGGTGAGTTTGTGGATAATGCTACCTTCTTGCTGAGTTGACAAAGGCGTGCTCTTCTCAGCCTTTCCTTCAAGGCAGGGCTGATCCCTGAGAAATGGCATCTGGATAGGAATTCCAACTGATCTGAAAGTAGGAGAGGATCCTCTCCTCAGAGGCCTCTCTCTGGCACCTGGTTCTTTCTCCTGGTCACTTGCCAAGATGGTAGCTTCTGCCCAGCCACAAGTACCGTCCTCCATCTGTTGGATACTCCCTTCTGCATCAAAGTCAGGGCTGTCCAGGCCTTTCTCCCCAGAAGGAAAGAAGAAGCTGTCTATTGCTCTCCAGATCTCCTGAACCAACTCCCTCCCTTCCCCAAGGAAGGCAGATAGGCTAGTTGGGGGCATCCAGGAGCTTAGAGGGAGGAATCCAACACTGATTCCTTGATGAACCTGAGATGAGCAGGCTTCCTCCAGATATCTAAAGCTGGCCTGGGAGGCAGCTGCATGCAGAATGTTGGGATCATTCAGAGCTGGGCGAGACAGAGAAAACAGTGGCTTAAACCTCTTAGAACTGAATGTGATGTGCAGACTAGGCCTTCTGAGAGTCAACACTGATGGTAGGGCAGAGGGATAAGTGGGCTTCAGGCACCACCCTTCGGGGGGATAGCTGTAATTAGGTGGGACCAGTATCTGAAACTATAAAATGCTGTCCCTATATGATGAGATTGTACTAAGCCAGAAAGTGTTTTGGGTGGAAACTGGCATAGTTATAAAAAACAGACTCTTCTAATTCCCCAAAACTGATTAACAAGTGATTTGGTAATGACGTCCCTATATATGGCACTGGAAATCCTCCAGTCTAAAGGTAACAAAAGAAAATGAACTATAAACTTGGACACTGTAATCAGTGAATGGTATGCATCAGCTTTAATTACCTGGTAGTTTTAATTATTTCCCTGCCTTGCGTGCAGTAGATCTGCAATCTACTGTGTAGGGTGCAGTGAGGATACAAAGATGAATGAACTTGCTCACCAAGTTCTTTGCCTAGAAGGGGTCTACAGGGGAAGGAGACCCACTGATTGAAGGCAGAAAGGGTGCTTTACCATGGAGGATGTCAATCAAAGCAGGGAAGAATCTGATTGGTGGGAATGGGATTAGGGAAGACTTCCTAAAGAGGCTGGGGTTTGAGCCTGATCTCTCCAAGGACAGGGCTGTAGTTTAAGGTATGAAGCCTATATATTTGTATGAAATCTTGCTTGTACTTGAACTCTTTTGAACTCGAGGTATGAAGCCCTCCTAACTTCCCCCATATTATTTTATGTAGTCAATCTACACACAGAAACTTCAGAGCCAGACAGATCTGGGTTCAAATGAAACACTTTCTAGCTGGTAGCTTTGGGCCTAAGTTAAACTTGACTCATGTGTAAATAGTGTTGTCAGTTGTGAGGGGGGTCACATAAGGAAATTCTCAACCCACAGGCTGGTGCCAAATTCTTTAACCCACTGCAGTGATGAGCTAGTTAGTATAAAGTAGTGCTTATGTAACAGTGATATTGCACATCCCTACAATGACCCTGAGACTCACAGTTTTGTGATCTTGTCTGGAAGGTTGGAGGGAGATGGTTCTGATGAGGCAACTGCCTAAACCAAGTTGGGCCGGTCAGGATGTGCTGACCAGCCTGTGATCATGCTAAGATAAATGGTTGCTTTTTTTTTTTTTCCTGATCATATGTTCAACTAACTGAAGTGCAGAATGTAATTTTATCTCCTGAGTGGGCCTGGCAAGGAGAGTGTCCTGATAAATGACAGGTACCAATAATTCTGCCAGGTGCCTCTCCCTTAGGCAATAAACAGGTTGCGGTTTCTAGCTTGCACATCATATTCCGTGAACCTCACTGGCGTGCGTGTGTTTCTCAATTTGGGAATCAAAGGACAGAAAGTCAAGTCCCAGCCCTACCACTTTTAATTCAGTATGGCTTTAGGCAAGTCATCACTCGCCAGACTTGGTTTCTTTGTAAATAGACCACGCGGACAGGAAGCATTCTTCATTTCTGTTGACATTCTGTGATTTCTGAGGAGGCTGGGCTTTGAGTCTCATCTTTAAATTCAAGGGAGCTGCAAAGTATGAAGCCTTCGTACTTACTTGTGCCTAAAACCTTAGGAACTCCTTCTGGCCTCTCAATTCTCTCTCCTTCTGTTTATTATTATTTATCATGTGATTCTGTTTAAAATCTTTTCTCCATATGAAATGTTTAAGAAGAAAAATTTTATTATAAATAACCTTTCAAAATCCTCCTCCAACCCATCCCTCACCAGAGAGCCACTGTTCTAAATTCAATGTTTGTCATATCAGAACATGGTATTTGCCTTTAACATATCTCTGAATCCATAAACAATATATTGGATCATTTGTAAAGCACTTAGAATCATGTCAAGCAAGCAGTAAGTGCTCTTAGTATTCCTTTTTGTATCCATAAACAATACTTATGCTTCTATAATTTTAGCAATAATTGTACCACAGAGTTCTTTTTTCACTCACCAGTGTTTTGGAGATCTGTTTACATTAAGACTTATAGATCTAGAGTATTCTTTTTACCTACTGTATAGTAGTCCAGTGTATGACTATGTAGAGGGTTAACATTTTCAGTTTTTCGAGAAATTGCCCTGCAGATGCTGTGTTGCTCTGACCACCAGTAGCAACCCCGAGTCACCATTTATCCACATCCTCGCAAATACTTGGTATTACCAGACATTAAAGTGTTTGCCACTATGGTCAGGGCAAAGGGTATCTCATTGTGGTTTGAATTTGCATTTCCCTGATTACCAGTGAGATTGGGCATCTCTTTGAATGTGTTCTGTGAATTCCGTTCATATTCTTTGCCCATTTAATGTGTTGGATTACTTGTCCTTATTGGTTTGTGGGTTTTATTTAGTTTTTGAAATACAGACAAAATATGAATCCTTTATCTCTTATATATAAAATGAAATTTGTAAATACAGGAAGTTGCTTGTCTTTTAGTTTTGTTGATGATTTATGTTTTTCTTAGGGCTTAGGGACCAGCCTGGCATCAAGTGCCTATGGTGGCAGGGGCAGAGGCTAATCCATGACTTGGGACAAAAGCCAGCTATTGTCTTCACTTTTAAGGCCTTCTTTCTGGTGGCTGGCATGGCACCTTGCTCAGGGGAGCAGAAGTCAGCCTCAGCATGGGGGATGTTCCTGTCCTTCCATGGGGCCCTCACATCTAACCACCCTCCCTTCCTGGTGGCTTCAGAAAGGATTAAGAGGTCTTGCCCAGAACCTCTTAATTTCATCCTCCAGCAGAGGCAGAGTCCACCTGCAACTTCTGGTCCAGATCCCAAACACCTCCTCCCAGCAGGTAATATGTAACAGGAGGCAAAACACCTTCTCCTCCAAGTGGATTCTGGAGACTTGTCCTTGCCTCCCACGGCTCCTCCAGGGCCCAGTTCTGCTTATTCAGTTCAGCCCTGACTTTAGCACTGCACTGTCAGTGAATGCCTCAGCTGTTTTCCACAGGAGCCCCCCAAGCCAGCCAGCCACTGTTTTCTGTCTAGGTCCTGCTGGAAGGCCAGGCTGGATGGGCAGGGCCAACGTTGGGGCACAGGTTTTCCAGGTTGGTGTAACCAGAGGTGTGCAATTAGGGCATAAACCATTGTGGCTGGTGCCAGGAGAGGTAAGCTGAAACCGTGAGAACAGGACAGAGATCAGAGGCAGGAGAAATGAATCAAATACCACAGGTAAATCATGGAAAAGAGCCAGCATTTGCTGGTGGGCTGAGGGGAGGGGGCCCAGTGGGGGTGGTTCTCCACAGCCAGTAGCCCTCAGAGGCCCCCATCTGCCCCAGATTTTCTGCTCAAGGCCTCCAGGGCCCCCAGGGGAGACTGTGGATGAGCAGTACATGCAGGAAAGGGGGCAGGGTTGCTGCCCCCTAGATTTAGGACCTTAAGAAATGAACATCTCACTTCTTCATCCATGAAAAGGAATAAGTGTCCAAGAGTGATGTGGGAATCATATGACATACACACATGGAAACCCTTTTTGAGCCATAAGGCTCTGTAAAGCTTCATTTTGTATTGTATCAAGGCCCTTGAAGCAAGAGTCCTGGCCTTGAATCCCAGCTTGGACACTTACCTGCATTTTCATGACCTCAGAGAGAAACCCCATACCCTTAGCCATCGCCTCGCTGTCCTGCCACACCTCCCCACAAGCCCTAAGCAACCACCTAACCTGCTGCCTCTGTGTGTTGACAGTTCAGGTAGATGGAATTACATGCGGCATTTGGCTTTCTGTGTCTGACTTCTTCCACTTACCATAATATTTTCAAGGGTCATCCATGTCGTAGTGTGTATCAATACATCATCCCTTTCTATGGCAGATAATATTTCACATTTTGTTTATCCATTTATGCATTGTGGGACCCAATGGGTTATTTTCACCTTTTGGCTATTGCGAATGGTACCGCTATGAACATTCATGTACAAGTCTTTGAACACCTGTTTTCAATTCTTTTGGGTATATGCCTAGAATGGAATTGCTGGGTCATATGGATACTCTGTTTTTAGCTTTTTGGAGAACCACCAAGCTGTTTTCCACAGCAGCTGCACCATTTTACATTCCCCACCAGCAATGCACAAGGGTTCCAATTTCTCCTCATAGTTGCCGACACTTGCTGGTTTTTTTGATTATAGCTTTGGGTGGATGTGAAGGGGTCTCATGTGGTTTTAATTTGCATTTCATATGTTTATTGGCCATTCATATATCTTCTTTGGAGCAATGTCTATTTGAATCCTTTGTTCAGTGTTTTAACTGTTATGTGCATTATTTATAATTCATTCATTTGGTCATTCAATTGAGCACCTCTTACACTGCAGGCTCTGGGAGGCACTGGGGACAAAACAGTGAACACATTAGTTGCCAGTGAAAAGTCAAAAGAATTCTTTTAAAAAACCACAGTTTCCTGAAGTCAGATCTGGCGGCAGATCTGAGCCTGAATTCTCACGTGCCAGCCCTTTGAGGGCACCTTTAGGTGGGGCTGTGCTTTGCTTCCAGTTCCTCACAGCTGCCAGCTGGCTGATTTGGTCCCAGCTGGGGACTTGTGTTTTAATCCCCAATCCAAGTAGCTGGAGGTCTCACTAAATCCCTCCTTATCCACAGGGTAAGAAAAGTTCAGAGGGGGACACCTGCCAAGATTCCCAGTGGATGCCTGCAACTGAGGATAGTACCAAGCCCTATACATACTGCTTTTTCCTACATGTGCACACCTATGATAAAGTTTAATTTATATGTTAGGCACAGTAAGAGATTAACAACAGTAACTAATTATAAAATAGAACCATTATAACAATATACTATAATAAAAATGATGAGAATGTGGTTTCTTTCTCTGTCTTTCTCAAAATATCTTACTGTATTATACTCACCCTTCTCCTTGTGAGGATGTGAGATAAAATGCCTACATGAGAGGCAGTGAGGTGAATGACGTAGACATTGTGAGCAGGGTAGGCTGTCACTGACCTTCTGACAGTAGGTCAGAAGGAGGATCATCTCACGTTAACTGAAACCTTGGAAAGTGGAATCACAGATAAAGGGGGTTAGTACTTCAGTCTTTGTGGTGGGAGCGGCTGGGACTACAGGCTGACCTGGCCAACCCTTGAACTTCCCACCCATAAAAAAAAAAAAAACTAACTTTTCCTAAAACCAAACTTCCTTATTGTCTTTTTCAGATTTAAATGAGATGTCTGCCACTTTGTTTAAGAATAGAAAAACAAGGGGCCGCCTTTTTTGCCCAAGGCGTTTGGGGTGTGTATAAGAAAGGAGGAAAGTAGAATCAGTTCTGTTTGTTCTTGGGGTTTCGAAATGATAGGTGGTTCTTATGTTTATGCTCAAATGGCATTTAT
>JAVSCE010000040.1:0-291582 GCA_032199065.1 Smutsia gigantea
CCTCTTGTTCACCTCCCGCAGGTCCTGGACTGGTCGATAGTCCCCTGTGCCGGGCTTTTTAACAGGTAACAATGGGGTGTTCCATGGGGAGCGGCATGGCACCAGGATCCCCGACTGTAAGAGTCTCTGAATGTGGGGACGAATGCCTAGTCTGGCCTCCTGGCTCATGGGGTACTGACGTACAGCTACTGGGGTGGCACAAGCCTTCATTTCTATCACCAGAGGTGGAATCTGTACTGCTAGGCCCGTTCCCCCTGTTTCTGCCCACGCTTGGGGAAATCGTCTCAACCAGTCTTGCATATCTTCAGGGTTTGTACTTTCAGTAAATATTCGATATTCTTCTTCCAATTCTAAACTTAAAACAATGGTAGGATCTTCCTTCAAGGTGACTTCAGGTCCCGATGGGGAGAAGAAAATTTGGGCTCCCATTTTTGTGAGGACGTCTCTCCCTAACAGGTTGGAGGGGCAATCAGGTATGACTAAGAATGAGTGGGTTACCCGTCCCATACCTAGATCTACATCCCTTCGGGTAGTCCATGAATACAGTTTTTTTCCTGTGGCGCCCAGGACTAGGGACTTCTTGTCTTTCAATTTTCCCAAGGGTTCTAGTAACACAGAGTGTTCTGCCCCAGTATCGACCAGAAAGTCCACTGGTCGCCCCTCCACCTGTAAGGTTACCCTGGGCTCGGGGAGGGGATCCGAGCCCCGTCCTTCCTAATCCTCTTCACCTAATGTTACCACCTTTGGGTTCCTGTCCCTCTTCTTCGGGCACTCTCGGGCCCAGTGCCCTCTCTCCTTGCAGTAGGCACATTGATCTTTGTCAAGAGGTGGCCTTCCCATGGCTCTCGTCGTCTTTTGGCCCCTGTTGCTCAGGTTCCCTACCTGTCTAGGCCCCTGAAGCTCTCTTTCTTTCCCTCCTACTACTGTGGCCAAAATCCTAGATAAATTTTTCTCCTGTCTTCTGTCTCTCCTATCCTCCCTTTCCTCTCTTTCTCTCTTCTGCCTTTCTTCTTTCTCTTCCTCTGTCTCTCTTTTGTGATACACTTTCTCAGCCTCCTTCACTAAATCCTGTAAAGTAAAATCTTGTAATCCCTCGAGGCGCTGCAGCTTCTTTTTGATGTCAGAAGCTGATTGCCCTATAAATGCCATAGCTATGGCTGCCCGCTGTCCCTCAGAGGTGGGATCAAAAGGAGTATAGCGCCTGTAAGCCTCTATAAGGCGTTCAAGAAAAACTGAAGGCGGTTCAGTGGGCCCCTGAAGAATTTCTCTTACCTTAGCCAGATTAGTGGGCTGTCGCGCAGCCCCCTTGAGACCTGCCACCAGAGCCCGGCGGTAGACAGTCAGCCTCTCCCTACCTTCCGGAGTGTTGAAGTCCCAGTTGGGTCGAGTCAGCGGGAATCCAGCGTCTATCACATGGGGAAGTTGGGAGGGTTGCCCATTGTCTCCTAAAACATTTTTCCGGGCTTCTAACAGGATTCTCTCTCTCTCTTCTGTGGTAAAAAGAGACTGCAACAGCTGCTGGCAATCATCCCAAGTGGGTTGATGAGAGAACATGAGAGACTCCATCAATCCAGTAAGTCCTACAGGATTTTCTGAAAAGGAAGCATGATTAGCCTTCCAATTATATATATCTGCCAAGGAAAATGGCCAATACTGCATGGGTTGGACTCCCGGGGGTGGCACGGAGGGCTGTAGACTCTAAGTGGTAGGGTTACAGTAGAGTCCGGGGCATCCCCAGGAGGGGCCCCTGTATGGCTTCGGGTACCCGCCGCCGGTCCCCCTGTTGGTGCTGGTAAAGGGGGAGCAGTGGGTCCTTCTCCTTCCCCCCCCTGTACTACCGGTTGAGCGGGTTGTGGTTCAGGGGCTGAAGCAGGTTCCACCGCTGCCTCAAGATGATACGGGGGAGGAAAAGGTTCTGACCATTCAGGAGGGGATTCAACTTCAGGACATATTTTAAGTCTTCGGGTCTTCGCACCCCCGTTTTCACCTCGGTTTAAGACTAAGACCTGGGACCTCTGCCCCTTTGGCGGGTGAACCCATGGTTTTACCCAAGGGGGGGGGATTATCAACCAGATTTTGCCAGGTCATTATATACGGTTGTTGATCTGGGTGGGCGTCAGGTCCCGGCTGAAAGACAAAATTCTTCACAGCAAAAATCAATTTTCGGTTAAACGTGCCCTCTGGGGGCCATCCCACATCAAAGGTTGGCCACTCGGCAGAACAAAGGGTTTGCCACTGGCCTTTTTTAATTTCCACAGATAAGTCATGGGCTCATTTCCTAACGAACGTCCAATGGTCTAGGGTCAGAGACAAGGGGGTTGTCACTGTCTGTCCCATGTCAATCGTCTCTCAATATACAAAAATGGCAAGACCGAGAGCAACAACAGACAAAAAGGGCAAAACAGAGAACAACAACAGACGCCAACAAACACTTCCCTCCTCTTGTCTTCCACAGACACGAGAAATACTCAGACGGGGGAGGGTCCCTCCGTTGAATCCGCTCAAATCGGACCCTTTCCCCTTCTAACAGACGGGCGGAAAAATCCTCCGTTTCACACCCAGGGGCGTCCCCCAGGGTTGCAGCTTGTGGCCCCTGGCACATCTGCCTTACTACAGCTTTACGTTTCCTTACGGGAACGGCAAGCGGCTGCCAAAGTAAAAGCGCTTTTCACAGACCCACGTACCTGACAGAATGAATAGGCGCCGGCGCACACAAAAACTTAAGGATCCTCTGCTTACCTCCAAGTGGGTCTCTGTCAGGGGCTGTTGTTATTTATGATACCATGTTGTGAGAGCCCCTCCACCTTCTATACTAACCACAAACCTGTACTCACCTTTCCTCTCTTTCCTTCTTCCCCCCCTCTCTGCTAGAGCATAAGAACAAAAGGACTCCATCTTGTTGTTTACTTCTTCTTGGTCAGTTTCCCGCCACAGCTTCCCGCTAAGTCCTCAACCAGGTCCGTTGCTTACGTCAAAGACTACTGAGCATGTGCACAACTCGGTGTGTGATTGGACTTTGTAAGCTACCTCATTATCATAATGGGCAACCAACCAGAAAAAGCTACTCCCTACCACGCCCCTTCAAATGCTATATATTCCTTGCCTTTTCTGTTAATAAAGTAGAGCTTGACAAAAAACTGCAGGCTCTCCGTGTCATTTTGTCTCATCCCATTTCATAGGTAGTCGCGGCTCCCCCGAGGTCTCCCACGTCTTAAGAAGCCCTCGCTGGCGAGGACAACTGGCGCCCAACGTGGGGCTCGAGGATCGTAGCCCGCCTACCTAGAAGAGAAAGTAGTCGCAGCTGCGCAGGATTCATCGGGCTATCAGCTCGAGAGCCGCCCGATCGGTGACGACGAAGCGGACGGCTAACAGGTAGGTCCATTCGGACGTTCTCTTAACTCAAAATGGGACAGGAACTGTCTAAGGAGGCGCAGTTCTTAAAAGATATTCAACAGTGCCTCCGAGAGAGAGGGGCATATGTTAAAAAACAGGATCTCTTGAAGTTTTTTCAGTATATCCAGAAAGTCTGCCCTTGGTTCCCCCAAGAAGGAATCGTAGACCCCAAACGCTGGGACCGTGTAAGACTTTGCCTTCAGGCACATTATGAAGCTGTTGGACCTGAAAGAGTCCCTATTCAAACCTTTTCATACTGGAACATGATAAATGACATTTTCTCTCATGCCAAAAACTCTCAGCCCCTAAGCATAAAACTCCCTTTGTCTTTCCCGTTTGCACCCGTTCCTCAGATAACCCTGCTGCTGCCGACGGCTTATCTACCATGGCTGCCGCCGCGCCGTTCGATAATAAAAGTAACCATTCTCTCCGCATGCGCTCCTCCTCCTCCGAATGTGAGGCTGAGGAAGACACAAAAAATTCCTCCTCTGATAATGAAAGCCATCCCCCTCCTTTCGTTTTACGGCGTCCTCGTTCACTGCGTTTTAAACACCTTAAAGAATTGCAGCATGCAGTCTCCCAATACGGTCCTTCCGCTCCTTTCACTCTGTCACTTTTAGATTCCATCTGTGAATCCCTTCACCCCACTCCGTCCACCTGGTTCCACTTAGTAAAGGCTGTTCTTTCTAGAGGGGATTATCTCCATTGGAAAACTGATTATGATGACCGTTGCCGCTCATTCATTAGCAATATGCCCTCTGCTCAAAAAAGAGCTGAGCATTGGAACATCAATAAGCTTTTAGGTACCGAGCCTTATGCCGATCCTGAAAGACAAAAACAATTCAGCCAGGCCATCTTAACCCAGGTACAAGCAGCAGCTTTAGCGGCCTGGAAAAACCTCCCTACTAAAAGTTCCACTTCTTCCCTATCCAAAATCAGACAGGGAACACAAGAATCCTATACAGATTTTGTGGGCCGCCTAACTGAAGCCGCTGAGCGCATTTTCGGCCCCCAAGAAAGTGAAAGCCCATTCGTTCTCCAATTAGCATATGAAAACGCTAATCCTGCTTGCCAAGCAGCGCTCCGTGGGAACCGCCGAGGAAAATCCCTTACAGACTTTATCAAACTCTGTTCAGGGATTGACTCAGCTTCACATGCCATCGGCATTGCAATTGGAGCAGCCTTATCCTCTAACAAACCCAATGTCTGTTTTAAATGTAAACAACCTGGACATTGGGCTAAAAATTGCCCTATGGCCACACAAGGGCAAGGACAAACCCAAGCCACTCAGAAAGTAACTCCCAGCCCTGTTTTACCAGCTACTGTTTGCCCCAAGTGCCGTCGTGGCAAACATTGGGCTAATCAATGCAAATCTAAAACAGATATCGATGGACAGCCTATCAATCAAAGTCCATCGTTTCCCCAAACTCTAATACCTCACCAACAGCCTTCGGGAAACGAACCATGGGGCCAGCCCTCGGCCCCTCCCGAACTCCAACCTGCCCCGAGGGCATTAGGGCACAATCCTTACAGCGCGCCACCCCAGGGAGCGCAGGCCTGGACCTCGGTCCCTCCTCCCACACAATATTAACCCCTGAAGATGGGCCAACAATCATCCCTACGGGAATCCATGAGCCCCCTCCCCAAGGCATGTTTTTTCTTGTCATTGGACGAGCTTCATCTACCCTCAAAGGCCTTGTAGTCCACCCTACTCTAATTGACAATGACTATACAGGAGAAATTAAACTTATTGTATCTTCCCCCTTAGGAGCTACTCTTCTGTCTGCAGGCACTCGCATTGCACAAGCTATTCCCCTGCCTTTATCTTCTTCCACCTATCCTTCTCAAAGCAGTTACCGGGGAGCCTCCACCCCTGGTTCCTCAGATGTCTATTGGATGCAAAAAATTACTACTAATAGGCCCACCCTCCAGCTTAAACTTGATGGAAAAACCTTTCAAGGCATATTAGATACTGGAGCTGACGCTACAGTCTTATCCCAAACCCATTGGCCTCAATTATGGCCCTTACAGCCCTCATTAACCCATTTACAAGGCATTGGCCAGTCCAGCAATACTTTACAAAGTTCAAAATTTTTAAAATGGGAAGATTCTGAAGGAAACAGTGGCCTAGTTCGCCCTTTTGTAGTCCCTGGACTCCCCGTTAACCTGTGGGGAAGAGACATTTTAGAACAATTAGATGTTGTCCTTTGCAGTGGTAATGAATTTGCCTCCAGGCAACTGAAAAAACAGGGGTGGTCCCCTGGGTCAGGACTAGGAAAAAACTTACAAGGCAACCCCAGCCCCATAATAGTCACTCAAAAAACGGATAGAACAGGTTTAGGGTACCCCCAAACCCCTCAAAATTTTTCATAAGGGCTATTGACACTCCTGCACCTTGGGCTGATGCTATCACTTGGAAAAGTGATGAGCCAGTCTGGGTTGATCAATGGCCCCTCTCTTCTCAAAAAGCCCAAGCTGCTTATCAGTTGGTGCAGGAACAACTAGAAGCAGGACACATTGAACCCTCTACCTCCCCATGGAATACCCCCATCTTTGTTATTAAAAAGAAATCAGGCAAATGGAGACTTTTACAAGATCTCAGGAAAGTAAATCAAACTTTGCAAATTATGGGAGCCTTACAACCAGGCATCCCGTCCCCCATCGCCATCCCTGTTGATTTCCACAAAATTGTCATTGATTTAAAAGATTGCTTTTTCTCCATACCCCTACACCCTCAAGACAAAAAGAGATTCGCCTTTAGTGTTCCTATTGTCAACTGTGTAGGCCCTATGCCCCGCTTTCAATGGAAGGTCCTCCCCCAAGGAATGGCTAATAGTCCTACACTCTGTCAAAAGTTTGTTGCTCAAGTCATTGATCCATTCCGCTCACAATACCCTCATATCTACCTCATCCATTACATGGACGACATCCTCTTGGCCGGACCTAACCATTCTGAAGTCCTCTATTTATCACAATTAATTATAAAAGCCTTAAGGGATCAAGGACTTCAAGTAGCTCCCGATAAAATTCAGTTACAACCCCCCATACCTTTTTAGGCTTTGAACTATTTCCCTATAAGGTAAAAACACAGAAACTCACCATTAGGACAGGACACTTACAAACTTTAAATGATTTCCAGAAGCTTTTAGGAGACATAAATTGGCTACGTCCTTACCTCCATATTACTACAGGAGACCTTAAACCTCTATTTGATATTTTAAAGGGGGATTCTGACCCCACGTCAAGCAGAAGCCTCACCCCTGAGGCTCAGGCTGCTATAGATAAAGTTTCCACAGCCATCCAACAACAAGGGGTTTCCTATTATGATCCCACAAAACCTCTGCTCCTAATATTGTTTCCTTCCACTTTTACCCCTACTGGAATCCTTTGGCAGCAGGGACCTCTATATTGGATACATCTCCCTGCCTCTCCCTCAAAAATCCTTACTACCTACCCTTCTCTCATGGCAGCCCTAATTGTAGAAGGAAGAACAGCCACCCGAAAACTCTTTGGGAGAGACCCATCATCCATTGTCACTCCCTATGCAGAGAAACAAATAGAATGGCTTATGCAGAATGAGGACTCTTGGGCACTGGCCTGCATTGGCTTTCTAGGAACATTCTCATGCCATCTTCCCTCCGATAAGCTACTTCAATTTTTACAAACAACTCCACTTATATTCCCTAAAGTAACTTCTCCTCAACCTATTCCAAATGCCTTGCTGGTCTTTACTGATGGCTCTTCCACAGGTCTTGCAGCCATCCATTCATCTAAAAACCAAAAAACTCTCCAGACACCTTTTAAGTCCGCACAGCTTGTGGAGCTATACGCTGTTCTGCAGGTGTTTATAGATCTCTCAGATCAGACCTTTAATCTATATACTGACAGCTCTTACGTTGCCCAATCTGTACCCCTTTTAGAGACTACTCCCTATATCAAACCTTCTACTAATGCATCTCCTTTATTCTGCGACATACAAAGGCTTATACTAACACGAAGACATCCCTTTTTTATAGGACACATAAGAGCCCATTCCAATTTACCAGGACCCCTAACTAAAGGAAATGATACTGTTGACCAACTTACAAGATTAGTAGCTCATATATCTACCTCTACCCCCCTTACCCAAGCACAAAAGGCTCATAAATTACACCACCTAAATGCACAAACCCTTCGTCTTCAATTTAAAATCACTAGAGAGCAAGCTAGAGCCATTGTAAAAAACTGTCATAATTGTGTCATGTTTCTCCCTGAGCCTCATTTGGGAGTCAATCCCAGGAGGCTTACACCCGGAGAGCTATGGCAGATGGATGTCACTCACATCCCCTCCTTTGGTGGTCTAAAGTATGTTCATGTTACCATTGACACATTCAGTGGTTTTATTTTTGCCTCTCTACAGAGTGGTGAGGCTGCCAAACATGTCATCTCTCATGTCCTCCAATGCCTCACTGTACTAGGAATTCCTAAATGTATAAAAACAGACAATGGTCCTGGGTATACTGCTAAAAACTTCAAAGAGTTTTGCCAGTGCCTCCAAATAAAACATCTTACTGGCATCCCATATAATCCTCAGGGACAGGGGATTATAGAGAGAGCTCATCAAAAGGTTAAAAATCAAATTTCTAAACAAAAAGAATCATCCACAGAGCTCTCTAACTACTATAAAAATCCTAAAAATCTTCTCAATCATGCACTGTTCGTCCTCAACTTCTTATCAGTGGACGAACAAGGCAAGTCTGCAGCAGACAGACTATGGCATCCGGCCACCAAAGATACTTATGCTCAGGTCCTTTGGAAGGACCCCCTAACTAATCAGTGGCACGGACCCCATCCAGTACTTATATGGGGAAAAGGACACGCATGTGTCTATGATCAAGAACACCAGTCAGCCAGATGGCTCCCAGAAAGATTAGTAAAATGTGTTAATAACACCCCATCCAGGGAAAGCAAACCCTGAGATTTCCCTTCTTTTTGCCTTACAGAAAAATACTGTTACTATTGCTTCTGCTCTGGCCGCCTCTCGTCCTTGGCACCCCCAAACAGCCATCTCCTCATCAGTTGTTCAACTACACATGGCAAGTTATTAATGAAGCAGGAAATGTTGTCCATTCCATCTCAAGCGTGAGTTCATCCACCCCCTGGCCCACCTTAACCCCTGACTTGTGCAAGCTTTCTCTTGGTGCCTCAGATTCTGGATGGGGCACCGGCCATTTGCTAGCCCCTTCTAGTCCTGACCCCCCCCCTTATACCGGCATTACCGACCCCAACTGCAATGGGGGATACTGTGCCAACTATAACCGGCGCACACAGCTAGCCACAAGTCTCTCAAACAAAACCCGAACCTACAAAGACCAAATGCTCCAAGGATTTTATGTCTGCCCCGGACTTCACAGAGATCGAAGTCTCAATTATAAATGTGGTTACCAGTCAGACTATTATTGTGCCTCATGGGGCTGTGAAACCACTGGAGACACCTATTGGCACCCCTCTTCCAGTTGGGATTATATAATTGTCAAAACAAATATCACCTCTGAATCTCAGACAAAACAAGAAGAACACAAAAACAAATGGAACACTCCCCTCTCCATTACCTTTACTGAGAAAGGCAAAAAACAAGATTGGACTACCCGGGGTTTTGAGTGGGGGCTTCGTCTGTATGACACCGGGCATGATACAGGATTAACCTTCAAAATTAAACTTGTCAAAACCCCTCCTAGCATCACTCATGTGGCAGCAGGTCCCAACAAAGTACTTAGTGCTGGAAGCTCAAACCGCTTAGCTCCTCTCCCCCCAACCCTTAACAATACCACCCTTACTACCGACTCTTCACCCCTACAATTAACCATGCCCCCTGCACCACCCTCTTCTGAACAAACTCTCCTCAACATGCTTAAAGAATCGTGGAACTTACTCAACTCCACGCAGCCCGACACAGCCTCTAATTGTTGGCTTTGCTTCCACTCCTCTCCACCATTCTATGAGGGTGTAGCAGTTCTTGCTAACCTTGTACCTACCAACGACACCCAGAACATACTTAGATTCCAAGCCTCTCACAAAGAAGGATTAACCCTGACTCAGTTATCAGGAATAGGGATATGTGTTCATGGCCAATCTGTTAGGCCACCCCAGGAAATCATGCCATTGTGCAATCAAACCTTCACCCCCTCTCCCTATGACCTTTATATACCTGCTCCTAATGGGACATATTTTGCCTGTGCCACTGGCCTAACCACCCATATTTCTGTCCATACATTATCTACTCACCATGATTTCTGTGTTCTAGTTCAATTAATCCCTAGGATTGACATCTACTCAGCAGATCAATTCTTCCCTTTCCTACGTGAAGATTCCAGCCGTCGAGTCAAAAGAGAACCTATCGCTGCCGCCACCCTAGCCCTTGTCATTGGCCTTGGTGCTGTGGGCACTGGAACAGGCATCGCCTCCCTTGTTGTTTCTGACCAACAGTACAATAGACTTGCTGCAGCCATAGATGCAGATTTAACTGAAATTCAAAAAGGCATTACAGCACTCACTGAATCACTCCAGTCACTAGCTGAAGTAGTTCTCCAAAATAGACGAGGCTTAGATCTTCTCCTCCTCCAACAAGGAGGCCTTTGTGCAGCTCTCAAGGAGGAATGCTGCTTCTATGCAGATAAAACAGGCATAGTAGAAGACAGCATGAAAAAAGTCAAAGATAGCTTAGAGAAACGCAAAAAAGAAAGAGAGCAAAATGAAAGTTGGTATCAGAACTGGTTCTCCACCTCTCCCTTTCTAACCACCTTACTCCCCTCTATTCTTGGCCCCTTACTTGGACTCCTTCTGCTTATTTCATTTGGCCCTTGGGCCCTACGGAAGCTCACACAGTTCGTAAAGGATCAAATAGATGATCTACGAACTAAACCCATCCAAGTCCACTACCATCGCTTAGACCTCACCGAGCGGGGGCTAGATGACTACAATGGTATCTGCCCAAATGACACCCCTGTCTTTTGAGACGCTAGAACCTACCAAGCAGCCTCAAAGCGTCAAGATCCTGAGAGCCCATGGCGAGAATGTGTGTAACAGAGCTTATGTGCCAAAAACTACGCAGATTTGGCTTTCAGTGCGGGAAAAATGGTCAAAGACGGGTAAGATCTAGCAAGTACAATAGCAACCTAAGACAGAGACTAAGCCTTAGCTGCTTAAGTTCCTCCATGACGGGTAAGCATTGTACCTCTGCTAGACAACCTAAGACAGACATTTTCCAAAAGCCCGAATCCTGCGATGCACACAAAGCCTGCCCGCTGCAGCCACACGCAGCCTAAGACCGGCCTCAGTTTCCGCCCCTCAAAATATAAAAGTAAGGGGGAACTGTCAGGGGCTGTTGTTATTTATGATACCATGTTGTGAGAGCCCCTCCACCTTCTATACTAACCACAAACCTGTACTCACCTTTCCTCTCTTTCCTTCTTCCCCCCCTCTCTGCTAGAGCATAAGAACAAAAGGACTCCATCTTGTTGTTTACTTCTTCTTGGTCAGTTTCCCGCCACAGCTTCCCGCTAAGTCCTCAAC
The DNA here is from genome assembly GCA_032199065.1 of Smutsia gigantea. Taxonomy (NCBI): domain Eukaryota; kingdom Metazoa; phylum Chordata; class Mammalia; order Pholidota; family Manidae; genus Smutsia; species Smutsia gigantea. The sequence continues at coordinate 10,945 of JAVSCE010000040.1, forward strand.
CAGGTCCGTTGCTTACGTCAAAGACTACTGAGCATGTGCACAACTCGGTGTGTGATTGGACTTTGGAAGCTACCTCATTATCATAATGGGCAACCAACCAGAAAAAGCTACTCCCTACCACGCCCCTTCAAATGCTATATATTCCTTGCCTTTTCTGTTAAAGTAGAGCTTGACAAAAAACTGCAGGCTCTCCGTGTCATTTTGTCTCATCCCATTTCATAGGTAGTCGCGGCTCCCCCGAGGTCTCCCACGTCTTAAGAAGCCCTCGCTGGCGAGGACAGGTCTCCGAAGAAGAGGGTGGCCGCCGATCCCGGACGAGCCCCCAAATGTAAGACCTAAGTATTAGTCCCTGCTCATCCCCGGGAAGGACGGCGACCCAAATACTCGTCGGAGACCAATCTTGCTGTAAGAAACAAGAGGTTTATTGAGTATTCCCGCGCGGCGGTCGAGCCTCACAACTCACACAGGAGCGGAGCTCCACCCCGGCTAGCAGGTGTTTATTTCTTATATAGGATTTGATGCAGGCAAGTAGATCAACGGAAACATGATTGTGGTTTGGCATTTCGATACAACATGCTTACATAGAAGACTTAATCACTGGGGTGTTACAGACTTTTTCCAAAAAAAAAAACAGGAACTTGGCTCAAAAAAGAAAAGAGAAGCAAACATTGCCTTTTTTTTTTCTTTTAGGTCAACTTGACCTTCCACATATGCCTATGCAAGCACAAAACAAAGTTATATATATATTTTTTCCTTACAAGGCCTCTATTTGTTGTATGATGTAGTTAGCATTGGTAATGGAGCTGCCCTTGGTATTAAGGAGTCCCCTTTCTTTCCAGATTGCTGCATGGGAGAGTAATATATGGCAGGCATACTTGGAATCAGCGTAGATGGCAAGTGAGGTCCCCTGTGCTAAGGTGAAAGCACCAGTGAGGGCAATTAATTCTTCCTGTTGGTTTGTGGTGTTAGGGGGCAGGGGCTTTGCTTCGATGGTTTGATCAAGGGAGACAATGGCATGTCCGGCTCGATGGACACCCTCATGGATAAAAGAAGTGCCTCAGTGAACCAAGTATGTGTGGCTTGAGGGAGAGCCCCCTCTTGGATATGAGAAGGGCAGGGTAGTAACTCATATAGGATATGTAGGCAGCTGTGAGAGTTAGAAGAAGATTTTATTTCTTCTCATGATTTGGTAGGGAAGGGGAGAAGGATTGAGGGTAGGGCAGACTTCAAATTTGATGGAAGTATCCTCCATCAGAGCAACTTGAAGTGACAGAATTTTACAAGGGGGAAGAGTTTGTAAGCCTTTGTAGGTGAGAAGTTCAGAAAGATGGTGAGGGGAAAGAACAGTGGTGTGTGATCCTAAAGTGAGCTTCTTTGAATCTTGGATGAGGATGGCAGCTGCAGCCAGAGTCCACAGACAGGGGGCCCATCCCCGAGTGGTGGGGTCCAGCTGTTTTGAAAGACAGGTGACAGGGGCAAAGGAGGGCCTTAACTTGTGGCCTAGGACTCCCAGAGCAAACCCTTGATTTTCTGAGATGAACAGGAAGAAGGGGCGCGTGAGATCAGGGAGATGGAGAGCAGGGGCTTGTAAAAGAGCTGCTTGAAGTTTATGAAAGGGCTTGGTTACGGGTGTTAGGAGAGGTTCCGAAGTGGATCCTTGGGATGCTGAATGGAGGGGAGCGGCTAGGAGGGAGAAATTGGGAATCCATGAGCAGAGAAACCCAGCGAGTCCTAGAAAAGAGAGGATTTCAACTTTTGTATGGGGAACGGGTATGTTTTGAGTGACTTTCTGTTTAAGGTAATGGCTTTATGGCCTGGGGTAAGTAGAACTCCTAAGTTAGTCACTTCAGAGGTGGAAAGTTGGACTTTGGAAGGTGAAACCAGATACCCTGTGCTTTTTTTAAGTTTATTTTGATATCATTAATCTACAATTAAATGAGTAATATTATGGTGATTACACTACCCCCTTCATCAGGTTCCCCCCCCCAACCCCATTACAGTCACTGTCCATCAGCATAGTGAGATGCCATAGAGTCACTACTTGTCCTCTCTGGGTTGTACAGCCCTCCCCGTGCCCCCCTAACATTACATCTGCTAATCATAATGTCCCCTTTTCCCCCTTGCCCCTCCCTTCCCACCCATCCTCCCCAGTCCCTTTCCCTTTGGTAACTATTAGTCCGTTCTTGGGTTCTGTGAGTCTCCTGCTGTTTTGTTCCTTCAGTTTTTTTTTCTCAGTTCTTATACTCCACATATGAGTGAAATCATTTGGTACTTGTCTTTTTCAGCTTGGCTTATTTCACTGAGCATAATACCCTCTAGCTCCATCCATGTTGTTGCAAATGGTAGGATTTGTTTTCTTCTTATGGCTGAATAATATTCCATTGTGTATATGTACCACATCTTCTTTATCCATTCATCTACTGATGGACACTTAGGTTGCTTCCATTTCTTGGCTATTGTAAATAGTGCTGCAATAAACATAGGGGTGCATCTGTCTTTTCAAACTGGGCTGCTGCATTCTTAGGGTAAATTCCTAGGAGTGGAATTCCTGGGTCAAATGGTATTTCTATTTTTAGTTTTTTGAGGAACCTCCATACTGCTTTCCACAATGGTTGAACTAATCTGCATTCCCACCAGCAGTGTAGGAGGGTTCCCTTTTCTCCACATCCTCGCCAACATTTGTTGTTGTTTGTGTTTTGGATGTTGGCCATCCTCACTGGTGTGAGGTGATATCTCATTGTGGTTTTAATCTGCATTTCTCTGATGATTAGCGATGTGGAGCATCTTTTCATGTGCCTGTTGGCCATCTGAATTTCTTCTTTGGAGAAGTGTCTATTCATGTCCTCTGCCCATTTCTTAATTGGATTATTTGCTTTTTGTTTGTTGAGGTGCATGAGTTCTTTATATATTTTGGATGTCAACCCCTTATCGGATACGTCATTTATGAATATATTCTCCCATACTGTAGGAAGTCTTTTTGTTCTACTGATGGTGTCCTTTGCTGTACAGAAGCTTTTCAGCTTGATATAGTCCCACTTGTTCATTTTTGCTTTTGTTTCCCTTGCCCGGGGAGATATGTTCATGAAGAAGTCACTCATGTTTATGTCCAAGAGATTTTTGCCTATGTTTTTTTCTAAGAGTTTTATGGTTTCATGACTTACATTCAGGTCTTTGATCCACCTTGAGTTTACCTTTGTGTATGGGGTTAGACAGTAGTCCAGTTTCATTCTCTTACATGTAGCTGTCCAGTTTTTCCAACACCACCTGCTGAAGAGGCCATCATCTCCCCAATGTATATCCAAGGCTCCCTTATCAAATATTAATTGACTATATGTGTTTGGGTTGATGTTTGGATTTTCTATTCTATTCCACTGATCTGTGGGTCTGTTTTGTGCCAATACCAAATTGTCTTGATTACTGTGGCTTTGTAGTAGAGCTTGAAGTCAGGGAGCATAATTCCCCCTGTTTTATTCCTCCTTCTCAGGATTGCTTTGGCTATTCGGGGTCTTTTGTGGTTCCATATGAATTTTAGAATTATTTGTTCAAGTTCATTGAAGAAAGCTGTTGGTAGTTTGATAGGGATTGTGTTGAATCTGTAGATTGCTTTGGGTAATATAGCCATTTTGACAATATTTATTCTTCCTAGCCAAGAGCATGGATGCATTTCCACTTGTTAGTGTCCTCTTTAATTTCTCTTAGGAGTGTCTTGTAGTTTTCAGAGTACAGGTCTTTCACTTCCTTCGTTAGGTTTATTCCTAGGTATTTTATTCTTTTTGATGCAATTGTGAATGGAATTGTTTTTCTGATTTCTCTTTCTGTTAGTTCATCATTAGTGTATAGGAAAGCAACAGATTTCTGTGTGTTAATTTTGTATCCTGCAACTTTGCTGAATTCAGATATTAGTTCTAGTAGTTTTGGAGTGGAGTCTTTAGGGTTTTTTACGTACAGTGATACCTTGTTTTTTGAGAGAAATTTGAAAAGTAGAATAGTATTTTGCTGAGAGGTTTGTAAGGAGGGGCTGCATAAAAGAAGATCATCAACATATTGAAGGAGAATAGAGCCTGAGAGAGTGAGGGATTTGAGGTCTTGTGCCAAGGCTTGTCCAAAGAGGTGGGGACTGTCCCTGAAGCCTTGAGGAAGGACTGTCCAGGGTAACTGAGTGGAGGTTTGGGTGATGGGATCAGTCCATGTAAAGGCAAAAAGGTCTTGGGAGTTGGGATGGAGAGGGATCGTGAAGAATGCATCTTTGAGGTTGAGGACAGGGAAGTGAGTAGAAGAGGTGGGGATAATAAAGTATAGGGATTAGGGACTACTGGATGGGTTGGAATAACAGTTGCATTGATAATTCTTAAATCTTGAACTAGCCTATAAGAGCCATTAGGTTTTTTGACAGCCAGTATCAGGGTGTTGTAAAGGGAATTGGTTGATCTCAAAAGGCCTTTTCATAGGAGTTCTTGGATGATGGGTTGTAAACCTGATAGGCTTTTGAGAGGTAAGGGGTATTGAGATTGTGAGGGGAAGGAGGTAGGGTTTTTGAGTTGGATGGTCACGAGAGGGCAGGTGGCAATGGAGGAGGTAGAGGTATCCCAGACTATGGGGTTTACCTGGCAAGGGGGGAAAAGGGAAGGGAGGTGGGTCTGGAATGGTTTTGAGAGTAAGTAGAAGAGAGATCAAAGGTGAGTCGGGGTTGAGGCATGGGCCAAAAGTAAAGGAGATAAAAGCCCCTAGCTTGGATAAAAGGTCCCTTCCCATAAGGGGAACTGGACAATGGGGAATCACTAAAAAGGAATGAGAGAGAGTAATGCCCTTAAAGAGGCAGTGAAGCATGGGAGTTTGTAAAGGCTGTTAGGGTATGCCTTCTACCCTGACCATAGAGGACTGTGAAAGGGAGATGGGCCCCCAGAACTCCTTCCGACTGAGTAAGTAGCTCTGGTGTCTAATAGGAAGGAGATGGGCTTGCCTGCTACCACAATGATCACCCTGGGCTCCCACCAAGTGATGTTAGTAGCCAGGTGTGGGAGTCCTGGGCCCCCTCAGTCATCGGTGGCCAGGCCCAGAAGGTCTATAGGTGGGTTGTTGGAACTGGATGGCCTGGAACCTCTCAGTATGCGAGGACAGTCAACAACCCAGTGTCCCTCCTGATGGCATTTAGGACATCGACCAGGGGGCTTCCGGGGATTTGGGCAAGCTCTAGCCCAATGTCCCAATAGGCCACATTTAAAACATGGACCAGGAGGCCCTCCTGGTTGTTTCTTGGAAAGCAGGGTTACCCAGGTTCCAGGGGTTGGGGCAGGCTGGAAGGCCTGAGCCATCATTTGGTATTTTTGTTTATAGGCTTTATCCTCTCTTCCATTGTACACTTTGAAGGCTACTGCCAGGACTTCTGCCTGGGGAGTCACCCCTCTCTAGGCATTTAAGTTTAGCTTTTATGTCAGGGAATCTCTGGGAGAAAAAGTAAGTCATAAGTAGTTGTCTCCCATCTAGGGTCGCAGGGTCTGAATTGGTATACTGTAGAAGGGCTTTAGTAAGATGGTTTAGGAACATGGAGAGGTTTTCATTTTTATCTTGGATAATTTCTTATAGTTTCTCATAATTGATAGCTTTATTTGCTGACCTCCTGAGACCCACCATGAGACATGTGATAAATTTATCTCAGCTAATGACTCCCCCAGGGGTGTTGTAATCCCATTTGGGGTCTCCATCGGGAACTGCCTCAGCACCGATAGGGTGAGCGGGTGTGGTTTGGTGGACTTCATCAGCATAAGTTTTAGCCTGTTACAGTACTTGCCTGTGCTCCTCGGGTAGAAGGGTATTGGAGAGGATCATGTGTACATCATGAAAGGTTAGATCGTACGATTGGGTCAGGTACTGGAACTCCTTTATGTAAGTGGCTGGGTTGGAGGTGAAGGAGCCCAATCTCTTTTCTATTTGAGACAGGTCAGAGAGGGAGAAAGGGACATGGACCCAAACAACGCCTCTGTGCCCACTACCTCTTGTAGTGGGGCTGTGACTTGGGTACGAGAGCGAGTAACTGGGGGACTCTGTAGGGGATCTCGGGATGGAAGGGGAACTGGTTGCGGTTGAGGAGGTGGCATTGTTGTGCTGCTGCTGACGGGAGCTTGTGGTGGGAGACCTGGGGGGTTGAGGGGTAGGAGGCTGTGTAGGTTCCGCGGTGGCACCGGGCGGATCTGATGGTTGAGGAGGAGGAGAAGGTGCCATAGGGATTTGGGGTCGGTAGGGTGGGGGTTCGTCAGTGGGGTCAAAGTCAGAGGATGTAGTGGGATCTGGTTTGTTGGAGGGTGAAGACTTTAAGGCAAGTAGTAGGTGTGTAGGGTTGCAAGGGAGACAGAGAGGGCTTGGTTCAGAGGTAGGAGAAAGCCTGGACATAAGGAATCTTTTTCCATTTGCCCATATACTCACAGAAGTTATATAAATTTCGGAGAATGTTAGGATCTAAAGATCCATTGGGTGGTCACTTGGACTGATTATGTAGGGAATATTGTGGCCAGACCTCATTACAGTAACGAATAAGTTTAAAAGGTTTGAGGTCCAGAGTAAGGTGGAGGGGTTTGAGATTATTGAGTAAACATCCCAATGGTGAGTCCACGGGGATGGAAGGGCCAGTTCCCGTGGTGAGAATGAGACTGTTCACAGATCGCAAAGACGTCCCAGAGCAATAAGGAAAGGTTGAGGAGAAGACCAAACACGGCTAGGGGGTCATCACCACCTCTAGCCGGGCGATTGAGGCAAAAAACATCGAGGAGGCTCGGTACCTGGTACCAAGAGTTTATGAGTAGATAAAGGGAGACCAGATCTCAGTGAATGAAGATTCTCACCATGGGATGGCAGAGAAGGGTCGACTATGGGGATCAACCGTGGCCGTGAACGCTGTGGCTAGGGGTTCCCCTGCCCGCAGGAGACCATGGGGGTGCCAGATGTTCAATGGTCACTTCCCAGGTTCCACAGGGGCATTTAAGTGGACTCTGAAGAGAAACTTACCAAATCAGAGGCCGGTGTTGGGCAGGAGACCAAGTGACCGGGGAGATGGAAGGTGGATTCATGGAGGAGGATTCGGGAGTGAGGGCTCCCAAGGCAGCTCAAATTCCTGGAGGAAGAACAAGGTCGATGGGAGAGCCTCAATCCGAGTCATGGCACCATTGAAGGGGTATCTCGCCACGACCCTCCCACCCCAAAATAACTCAGGGAGGCACGAACCCACACAAGAGATTTTAATGGCTTCTCTAAGTGGAGAGCAGCAGCTCGCAGGTGAGGAAGGGCGTTTTTCAGGAGGTGGGGTTTGGCCCGTCTTGCTATGGGGATGTTGGTGATTGGGTCTTAAGGGGGTGGTGTGGTCATCTGATTTTGGGGAAATTTGGAGATGGCGGGAAAACGAAACTAAGTCTTGAACAAAATGGTGGCTCTTGATCTTAAGATGTTGGGCGTCTCTTAGCGCCCCAGAATTTGCCTTCAGTGACAGTGTCTGTAGAAAGAGGATTTAGACGTATATAGTGTTGGCATTCTTTTTTTTCTTTTCCTTTTTTTTAGCTCTTTTTAGTTGTGTTATGATTGACATTACATTGTAATTTGAGGTATACAATGTGTTGGCTTGATACAATTATATAGGCAATATGATTAGTACAGTAGCATTAGCTAACACTTTTATCATGTCACATAATTATTGATTTTTTTGTGTTGAGAATAGCTAAGATCTAGTGTCTTAGCAACTTTGAGGTTTGTAATACAGTATCATTGACATCATCACTATCTGTGATTATACATAGTGATTACATCCCCAGAACTAGTTGCAGATTTGTACCCTTAACCAATACATCCCTAATTCCTCCACCTTTCAGCCTCTGGTAACCACCATTCTACTCTGATATTGAAGTTTAGTTTTTATCTTAGATTCCACATACAAGTGTTTGTTCACATAGAGTACTTGTCTTTCTCTGATATCTCACTTAGCATAATGCCCCGATGTCCATCCCGTGTTGTAACAAATGGCAGGATTTACTTCTATCTCATGGCTGAATAATATTTCATTGTCTATATATCTGCTCATCAGTTGGTAGACACTGAGGTTTTTCCATATCTTGCCTAGTGTGAATAATGCTGCAATAAACATGGGTGTGCAGATATATCTTCAAATTAGGGATTTCATTTCCTTCAGATGTATACCCAGAAGTGGGATTGCTGGATCAAAGCGTAGTTCAGTTTTTAATTTCTTAATGAGCCACCATACTGTTTTCCATAGTGGCTGTACCAATTTATATTCCCACCAACAGTGTATAAAAGTTCCCTTTTCTCCACATCCTTGGTGTTGGCATTCTCAAATGCCAACAAATTAACATCGTCTGTTCTTCTCCTAGAGCAGAATGAATAAAAGACATAGGAATAAGATGGTGATACATATTAGTTTGATTATTGATTTAAGAAAAACCTGGATTAGATTGATGTGGCCTAGATGCACAACCAAATGGGTTTTCCAATTCTATGCCCCTGAATTCAATAATTTCCCCCTCTGTTTACTGGCCTACACTGAAGCCTAAAGGCTTCCTTACTCCATCGGTAAGCAGAGGATGCTTGCATTCTATGGAGAGACTGGGTCCAAAAGAGATTCAGTGAGCCTGGTATCTCTTTCAACACCCATCAATTATTAAGTCATTTATCCTCCCCTGAGAAGAACAGAATAAGAAGTGGGAATTTTCCTTGAAACATGAAGAAACAAAAACAAGAATCCTAAAAAATATATGGGAACTGGAAAAAAACCAATTCAATACCAAAGCATTATTTGCTAATAGTATCATAATAAAGGTTTGAAATCAATTTGCTGATACCTTATTTCAATTTGCATCTATTTTTATAGGTTAGATTGTTCTGCACTTGTGTTCTTTGTGCAATCCTTTTTTGGTCCTGATATCAAGGCATGTGGTATCATGGTGTGCGATACCACTTCTGTCTGCCATTCCAGAGACACCTCCACCTTGCTTCACCTGCTCTCTGGCCTTTGCTGACTTGCATGGACCACATCAATGGGCTCCATTGACTGATGGCTTTCAGTTGGGTTTGGTCAATGTGGAACCCAGAAAGGAAATCGGAGGGTGGAAGGAAAATGATGTAAGAGCATCTACCCTCTCAGCCCCTTTCCCTGCAAGGTCAAGGGAAGCTTCCTGGGGCCCAGGAGCAAAGATTACAACTCCTGTCAGTCCCTTAACTAGGTTCTGATAATTACCCTCTCCTCTGCCCTTTCAAAGCCAAGAGTTGATAACAGGACGATATACCCACTGGAACTTCCACACCCTTCCCACACCTTTTCTGAACTCTCTTCAAATGACTTCATGCGAGCATGATATCTGTTTCCTGCTGGGAATCTGACTGACACATGTGGTAGGATAGCTTCCTAAAATGAACTGGAAAGCCTTCTATTTTTATCCATGCTCTGGAACACATTAAATATCACAAGAATTTTCTAGTCTTTGAAGGTCAAAGAACTAATCTTTAGTGCCGTCTTGGCCTAGTATTTTAAGGATGGGATAGTTCTTAGACAAATATTTAGAATTTTTCTCCTGGTTTTTGCTTTATTTAGGTTTCTGCTTCTTGCAATCAAGTTTGGTAACTGATATTTCCTAGAAAATCATCTATTTCCTTAAGAATTTGTTATGTATTACAGAATCCTCTTTTACAGTTTTATCCACTCAGAATCTGTGGTTACCTCCATCTCACTTCTGATGTTGTATTGTTTTCCCCTATTGTTTTGGCTGTTTACTCCAGTTGGGTGTATGTGTGTGTATTCATTTTCTTTTAAAAATTTAGCTTATTTATTAAAAATACTCATTACAACCCACTAAATTGATGTAATGACTTACCAGTTAGTTGGGCTCTAGAGTTTGAAAAGAAGTTCACTACAGAGACATTGTGCATATGCAGACCAGTTGGCCCAAGAGAGAATATCCAGAGAAGCACTGATAATTGGAAAGAAAATAATAACTGGAAACAAAGTTGGCCACTTGACAGAAGAATGATAAATAAACTGTGGCACATTCACACGATGGAAGATTTTCAGAATGCCACTGAACAAGATGCAGCTAGTCAAATCTACCTCAATGAATCTCAGAAAATAATGCTGAGCAAAATGCCGAAGACTTCTTGCAGTATGCTTCTACGTTTACAAGTATGAAGGGGTATACACACATTTGATGAAATTGTTACGAGAATAAGAAGCAGTGAGGAGAATGGTATTTGGAAGGCAGTTTGGAGAAACAAGGGGTCAGAGGAGATAGAAGGGACCTTCAGATCTGGTAATGTTCTATTTCTTCATGAAGGATTCACAGAGGTCTTCATTTTATTATTTTGCATCCCAACTTCAATATGCTATTCATGTATTTTGGGGTGTTCATATGGTTTATTTATAAAGTGTGATAAGCTTTTGTGACTGTTCTATGGATGTTTTATGAATAATCTCTGAAGGAGAGAAAGTTCTCCATCTTCTTCAAATTTATCTCTTCTAATTTTTGGATAGCTGATCTCCCTGTAGTATTTTAATGTCTTACCCTGTGAATGTGAATTTCTCATTGTGCTTTTAACTATCCTTTCTTCATATATTTCATTGTGATGGTATTTCAAAATGTAAAATGTTATGATGTCATACTTTTATTGTTAAGTGGTCCTTTTATCAGGAAAAGAACACTCGTCGCTCCATTATCTCCTTTAGCTCCAAATTCAGCTTCATCTGATACTAATACTCTACCTCTGCCTTATTCTGTTTATGCTGCTTCGTCTATTTTAACCTTTAGTGTTATTTCCTCTGCAGTTTCTTTTCTCCTGGCTCTTGTTAGACAATGTTTTTGCCCTTATCCTTGCTTACAAATTTTTTGGATGGTATGCAAACTTTTATTATTCTACCAGTGGTAAATTCTGAATAAAAATAGTTTTCTACATACTATTTAACATTATTCAAATTTTTAAAATAATTTATTTTTCCCTATTTACTAACACTGGTTATGACACCTTGAGTAAGGTGAGAAATGCAGTTTGCTTTTATTTCCATACTTCCCTCGAGATCCATATTATCTCAGTTTGTGTTGATTATGAACTGATGTTTTAGATAATTTTTCTATCAACCATTGAATTTTGGATTACGCAGCTCCTCTTTAAAGAATTGTGTTTGACATTTTTTGCAATTTTATAATCATATCAATAAGAATTGTTTATCTTTCACACTGTTTTACCGGTCTCATTTCATTTATAATACTGTTTCCCTATTCTTAAATTCCTTATTTTTATTCAGTCTCCCACTGAATTGCAAAAATACTTGTTTGACAATAGTTGTTTTAGAAAATGGACAGGAACAGTATTCTTGGTGAGCATGTAATTTTGCATCAATTGGAAGTATTGGTTCCTAAGCATTTTCCACTGAAATTTCTAGATAATTTTCATGGTCTTCTGACATTTAGTGTTCCTGAGGAAATTTTCTTTATTCCTAAGTAAAGAGACACTTTTTCTCGAATTAATATAGACTATATTTTTTGCCTTTAAAATTCAAAATTTCAACAGAGTATGTCTAGGTAGAGCTTTTTCTTTTCATAATTCTGTCTGCTATTCAATGACTATTTCCCCATCTAAACGCACTAACTTTCTACCTTCTTTGAAGCAAATTTCCTCCTATTATTTCTTTGATTGTTGCTTGTTATTTGCTCAGTTCTTTCCCTATGGCCTTTCTTTATATTCACAGAGAAGCCTTGCAGTACAGGGTTATGAACATCAGATCTGGAATCAGAAAACTCTGGATTGGAATCCTACATTTGCCGTTCATTAGCCACATGACCTTAGGCTAGTTATTAATTAATCTAAACTTCAATCAATTTATTTAAAAATAGGGACAGTAATACTACTTAGTGGATTGCTGGGAGAATTAAATAAGATAAGACACATAGAGCTTAGCATAATGCCTGGCCCATTTCCAAATGTTTAGTAAATGCTGGTCATCATTGGTTTTGGTTTTTTCTTTTATGTCTTTTTCCAGAGAAGATCTTAGACTATTATTTAATGAAAAAATATAAAAACCTCAGCTAAAATTTATTGAGAGCTAGGTAATTGCCAGATGTGCTAACCATTTTACATGTATTTTCATATATAATCTCCACCCCAACTCAATGGAGTAGGAATCTTTTCTTTTACTGAAGAATAATTAACATACCATATTGTATTAGTTTCAGGTGTACAACATAGTGATTTGATATTTATATACATTACAAAATGGTCACCATAATAAGCCTGTTGACCATCTGTCACCATACAAAGTTGTTACTATATCATTGACTATATTCCGTATGCTGTAATTTACATCCTTGTGACTCATTTATTTTGTAACTAGAAGATTGTATCTCTTAATCTCCTTCATCGATTTCATCTATCCCCCAAGCCCTCTCCTCTGGCAACAAGTTTGTTCTCTGTATCCATGAGTCTTGTTTGTCTTTTATTTGTTCAGTTGTTTTGTTTTTGAGATTCCACATGTAAGTGAAATCATAGGATATTTGTCTTTCTCTGACTTATTCCACTTAGCATACTATTCTTAGGTCCATCCATGTTGTCACAAATGGCAAGATTTCATTCCTTTTTTATGGCTAAGTAATATTTTATTGTACAGATATATAGATAAAATTAATAGATATAGATATAGATACATAGATATAGATGTAGATATAGATATAGATACAAACACACACCCCATTTTCTTTATTCATATTTCTGTTGATAGGCATTTAGGTTGCTTCCACATCTTGGTTATTATAAATAATGCTGCAGTGAAAAAGGGATACATGTGTCTTTTCAAAATAGTGCTTTTTTTTTAAACTATAAGTGGATAGCTGGACTGTATAGTATTTCTGTTCTTAATTTTTTGAGAAGACTCCATACTGATTTCCATAGTGACTGCACCAACTTACATACCCATCAACAGGGTACAAGGGTTCCTTTTTCTCCCCATCCTCGTCAACACTTGTTATTTCTTGTCTATTTGATAAAGCCATTCTGACAGGTGTGAGGAGATATCTCATTGTGGTTATGATTCACATGTCCCTGAGATTAGTGATGTCGGGCATCTTTTCATAGGTCTGTCAGCCATCTGTATGTCTTCTTTGTAAAAATGTCTGTTCAGGTCCACTGCCCATTTATCAGTCAGATTACTTTTTTGATACTGAGTTGCATGCATTCTTTTTTTGGGGGGGGATCATTAGTGTAAAATTACATGAGCAACATTACGGTTACTAGACATAGTAAGATGCTATAATCACTACTTGTCTTCTCTGTTACACTGCCTTCTCCGTGCTCCCCCCTACATTACATGTGCTAATCATAATGTCCCTTTTTCCCCTTTATCCCTCCCTTCCCACCCATCCTCCCCAGTCCCTTTCCCTTTGGTAACTGTTAGTCCATTCTTGGATTCTGTGAGTCTGCTGCTGTTTTGTTCCTTCAGTTTTTCTTTGTTCTTATACTCCACAGATGAGTGAAACCATGTGATACTTGTCTTTCTCTGCCTGGCTTATTTCACTGAGCATAATACCCTCTAGCTCCATTCATGTTCTTGAAAATGGTAAGATTTGATTTCTTTTTATGGCTAAATAATAGTCCATTGTGTATATGTACCACCTCTTGTTTATCCATTCATCTACTGATGGACACTTAGGTTGCTTCCATTTCTTGGCTGTTGTAAATAGTGCTGTGATAAACATAGGGGTGCATATGTCTTTTTCAAACTGTGCTGCTGCATTCTTAGGGTAAATTCCTAGGAGTGGAATTCCTGGGTCAAATGGTATTTCTATCTTTACTTTTTTGAGGAACCTCCATACTGCTTTCCACAATGGTTGAACTAATTTGCATTCCCACCAGCAGTGTAGGAGGGCTCCCCTTTCTCCACATCCTCGCCAACATTTGTTATTGTTTGTCTTTTGGATGGTGGCCATCCTTACTGGTGTGAGGTGATATCTCATTGTGGTTTTAATTTGCATTTCTCTGATGATTAGTGATGTGGAGCATCTTTTCATGTGCCTGTTGGCCATCTGAATTTCTTCTTTGGAGAAGTGTCTGTTCAGATCCTCTGCCCATTTTTAATTGGATTATTTGCTTTTTGTTTGTTGAGGTGCGTGAGCTCTTTATATATTTTGGATGTCAAGCCCTTATTGGATATGTCATTTATGAATATATTCTCCCATACTGTAGGATGTCTTTTTGTTCTACTGATGGTATCCTTTACTGTACAGAGCTTTTTAGTTTGACATAGTCCCACTTGTTCATTTTCGCTTTTTTTTCCCTTGCCTGAGAAGATATGTTCATGAAGAAGTTGCTCATGTTTATTATGTCCAAGAGATTTTTGCCTATGTTTTTTTCTATTAGTTTTATGGTTTCATGACTTACATTCAGGTCTTTGATCCATTTTGAACTTACTTTTGTGTATGAGGTTAGACAATGATCCAGTTTCCTTCTTTTACATGTAGCTGTCCAGTTTTGCCAACACCAGCTGTTAAAGAGGCTGTCATTTCCCCAGTGTATATCCATGGCTCCTTTATCAAATATTAATTGACCATATATGTTTGGGTAAATATCTGCACTCTCTATTCTGTTGCACTGGTGTGTGGGTCTGTTCTTGTGCCAACTTGTATTGATTACTGTGGCTTTGTAGTAGAGCTTGAAGTTGGGAAGTGATATCCCCCTGCTTTATTCTTCCTTCTCAGGATTGCTTTGGCTATTTAGGGTCTTTGGGGGTTCCATATGAATTTTAGAACTATTTGTTCCAGTTCTTTGAAGAATGCTGTTGGTAGTTTGATAGGGATTGCCGTGAATCTGTAGATTGCTTTAGGCAGGATGGCCATTTTAACAATATTAATTCTTCCTAGCCAAGAGCATGGGATGAATTTCCATGTATTAGTGTCCTCTTTAACTTCTCTTAAGAGTGTCTTGTAGTTTTCAGGGTATAGGTCTTTCACTTCCTTGGTTAGGTTTATTCCTGCATATTTTATTCTTTTTGATGCAGTTGTGAATGGAATTGTTTTCCTGATTTCTCTTTCTGCTAGTTCATAATTAGTGTATAGAAAAGCAACAGATTTCTGTGTATTAATTTTGTATCCTGCGACTTTGCTGATTTCACATATTAGTTCTAGTAGTTTTGGAGTGGAGTTCTTAGGGATTTTTATGTACAATATCATGTCATCTGCAAATAATGACAGTTTGACTTCGTCTTTACCAATCTGGATGCCTTGTATTTCTTTGTTTTTTTTGATTGCCATAGCTAGGACCTCCAGTACTATGTTGAATAACAATGGGGAGAGTGGGCATCCCTGTCTTGTTCCCGCTCTTAGGTGAAAAGCTTTCAGCTTCTCACTGTTAAGTATGATGTTGGCTGTGGGTTTGTCATATATGGCCTTTATGATGTTGAGGTACTGGCCCTCTATACCCATTTTGTTGAGAGTTTTTATCATGAATTGGTGTTGAATTTTGTCAAATGCCTTTTTCAGCATCTATGGAGATGATCATGTGGTTTTTGTCCTTTTTGTTGATGCACTGGATGATGTTGATGGATTTTCGAATGTTGTACCATCCTTGCATCCCTGGGATGAATCCCACTTGATCATGGTGTATGACCCTCTTGATGTATTTTTGAATTCGGTTTGCTAATATTTTGTTGAGTATTTTTGCATCTACGTTCAGGGATATTGGTCTGTAATTTTCTTTTTTGTGGGGTCTTTGCCTGGTTTTGGTATTAGAATGATGCTGGCTTTATAGAATGAGCTTGGAAGTATTCCCTCCTCTTCTATTTTTTGGAAAACTTTAAGGAGGATGGGTATTGTCTTCTCTATATATCTGATAAAATTCAGTGGTGAATCCGTCTGGCCTGGGGGATTATCTTCTTGGGTAGTTGTTTGATAACCGATTCAATTTTGTTGCTGGTAATTCGTCTGTTTATATTTTCTGTTTCTTCCTTGGTCCGTCAAAAGTTGTCCGTTTCTTCTAGGTTATCCCGCTTGCTAGCATATAGATTTTCATAGTGTTCTCTAATAATTCTTTGTATTTCTGTGGGGTCCATCGTGGTTTTTCCTTTCTCATTTCTGATTCTGTTTGTGTAGATTCTCCTTTTCTCTTAATAAGTCTGGCTAGGAGTTTATCTATTTTGTTTATTTTCTCAAAGAACCAGCTTTTGGTTTCATTGATTTTTTTTCTATTGTTTTATTCTTCTCAATTTTATTTATTTCTTCTCTGATCTCTATTATTGTGTCCCTCCTTCTGCTGACTTTGGGCCTCATTTGTTCTTCTTTATCCAGTTTCAAAAATTGTGTCTTTAGACTATTCATTTGGGATTGTTCTTCCTTCTTCAAATAGGCCTGGATTGCTATATACTTTCCTCTTAGAACTGCCTTCGCTGTGTCACAGAGAAGTTGGCACATTGTGCTGTTGTTGTCATTTGTCTCCATATATTGCTTGATCTCTGTTTTAATTTGGTCATTGATCCGTTGATTATTTAGGAGCATGCTTTTAAGCCTCCATGTGTTTGTAAGCCTTTTTGTTTTCTTTGTACAATTTATTTCTAGTTTTATACCTTTGTGATCTGAGAAGTTGGTTGGTAGAATTTCAATCTTTTTGAATTTACCAGGGTTCTTTTTATGGCCTAGTATGTGGTCTATTCTGGAAAATGTTCCATGTGCACTTGAGAAGAATGTGTATCCTGTTGCCTTTGAGTGTAGAGTTCTATAGATATCTGTTAGGTCCATCTGTTCTAGTGTGTTGTTCAGTGCCTCTGTGTCTTTACTTATTCTTTGTCTGGTTGATGGGTCCTTTGGAGTGAGTGGTGTGTTGAAGTCTCCTAAAATGAATGCATTGGTGTCTATTTCCTCCTTTAATTCTGTTAGTATTTGTTTCACATATGCTGGCACTCCTGTGTTGGGTGCATGTATATTTATAATGGGCATATCCTCCTGTTGGACTGACCCCTTTATCATTATGTAATGTCCTTCTTTATGTCTTGTTATTTTCTTTGTTTTGAAGTCTATTTTGTCTGATACAACTACTGCAACCCCTGCTTTTTTCTCCCTATTGTTTGCATGAAATATCTTTTCCATCCCTTCCCTTTTAGTCTGTGTATGTGTTTGGGTTTGAGGTGAATCTTTTGTAAGCAGCATATAGATGGTTCTTGGTTTTTTCTCATTCTATTACTCTTTGTCTTTTGATTGGTGCATTCAGTCCATTTACATTTAGGGTGATTATCAATAGATATGTACTTATTGCCATTGTGGGCTTTGGATTTGTGGTTACCAAAGGTTCAAGGGTAGCTTCTTTACTATCTAACCATCTAATTTTAACTCACTTATTATGCTATTATAAACATAGCCTGATGATTCTTTATTTCTCTCCCTTATTATTCTTTCTCCTCCACTCATTATATGTTATTCTGTACTCTTTTGTGTTTCTCTTGACTGCTTTTGTGGAGAGCTGATTTTATTTTTTCCTTTTAGTTAGTATTTGGTTGGTCTGGTTTCTTTGCTGTGATTTTATTTTCTCTGGTGACATCTATTTAGCCTTAGGAGTACTTCCATCTAGAGAATTCCCTTTAAAATACCCTGTAGAGGTGGTTTGTGGGAGGCAAATTCTCTCAACTTTTGCTTATCTGGAAATTGTTTAATCTCTCCTTAAAATTCAAATGATAATTTTGCTGGATACAGTATTCTTGGTTCAAGACCCTTCTGTGTCATTGCATTAAATATATCATGCCATTCTCTTCTGGCCTTTAAGGTTTTTGTTGAGAAGTCTGATGATAGTCTGATGGGTTTTCCTTTGTAGGTGATCTTTTTCTCTCTCTTGCTGCCTTTAATACCCTGTCCTTGTCTTTGATCTTCGGCATTTTAATTATTATATGTCTTGGTGTTTTCCTCCTTGGGTCTGTTGTGTTGGGAGATCTGTGAGCTTCCGTGGTCTGAGAGACTATTTCTTTCCCCTGCTTGGAAAGTTTTCAGCAATTATTTCTTCAAGGACACTTTCTATCCCTTTTTCTCTCTTCTTCTTCTTCTGTTACCCCTATTATATGAGTATTGTTCCGTTTGAATTGGTCACACAGTTCTCTTAATATTCTTTCATTCCTAGAGATCCTTTGTCTCTCTCTGCCTCAGCTTAGCTGTATTCCTGTGGTCTGATTTCTATTCCATTAATAGAAAAGTTACAGTCTCTTGCACCTCATCCAGTCTGCTCTTAAATCCTTCTATTGATTGTTTCATTTCTGTTATCTACCTCCAGACTTCATCCCTTAGCTCTTGCATATTTCTCTGCAGCTCCATCAGCATGGTTATGACTTTTATTTTTAATTATTTTTCAGGAAGATTGGTTATATCTATCTTACCAGGCCCTCTCTCTGGCGTTGTCTGAGTGATTTTGGACTGGACCAGGTTCTTCTGCCTTTTCATGGCGATAGAAGTGATCGCCAGCAGGTGGCGCGTGTGTCAGCTGGGAAAACAAAGTCCCTTCCTGCTTGCTGTTCACCTTGCCCTTTTCTCCTGCCTGTGCCGGGTACCCTCGCACAGGGAGCAGTCTCTGGGTTAGTTCCCTGAGATGCTGTGGGCAGGGTGGCCCTTCGGATAGCCTAAGGCACTGCCGCGTGTTGCAGGCATACCGGGTGTGTTCTCCTGCGAGAACAGTGCCCCTTCGTGCCTGCTGGACTTTGCCCCAGCTTCCTCTGCCCGTGCCCGGCAGCTGCACACCGGCAGTAGCCTCTGGGTCTGGCTCAGTTAGCTGCGTGCTGGGAGAAGACTCAGTGTGGTTGCTGTGGGTGGGGCTGCTCCCTGGCTTGTCTGCCGCAGTGGCTGGTCAGGCTGTTTGCTTGCAGCACCGGCAGAGGGAATGAACGGCAGGCTGCTTAACGCCATGAGGGGCTCTGGAGCTGCGTTGCCACCCAGGGGATTAGGGCGCCTCAAGTTCCTTAAGATTCCCAGCCTGCTGGGCTGAGTGTGCCGGGACGATTTTGTCCACCTGTTAAACCCTTGTCCCTTTAAGACCTTTAAAGCATCCACTTTTCTTTTGTCCCAGGGGAGCCGGCTGTGGGGACCTGCTCAGTCTCCATCTCATATTTTACTTTCCATTTCTCTACTATCCAGTACACCATGCAATGTGTGTCTGTGCTCCTAGTGCAGGTTACTAGGGCTGGTTATTTAGCAGTCTTTTGCTTCCACTCCCTCCCCGCTCTGATTCTTCTGCTGATGAGCTGGGCTGGGGGGAGTACTCGGGCCCCACCGGGTCACAGCTTTGTATCTTAACCTTTTCATGACATGCTGAGTTCTCACAGATGTAGTAGCCTGGCCGTTGTACTGTAACTGCTGGTCTCGCTTTTAGGAATAGTTGGTATTTGCTGTATTTTCAAAAATACATATGGTTTTGGGAAGAGAGTTCTGCCACCCTATCACGCCACCATCTTGAGCGCCCCCCTCTCGGCATGCATTCTTTATATATTTTGGATGTCAACCTCTTCTCGCATATATCACTTGCAAATAGCTTCTCCAAATGGGCATTTATTTTGTTGATGGTGTCCATTACTGTGCAGAACTGTTTCAGTTTGATGCAGTCTCACTTGTTTAGTTTGTTTTACTTTTGGTGTCCTTACCTGAAGAGATGGATCTGAAAGAAATCAGTGAGACCGACGTCAAGGAACTCACCACCGATGTTTTCCTTCTAGGAGTTGTGTGGTTTCAGGTCTAACATTTAAGTCTTCAATCCACTTTGAGTTTTTTTTTTTTTAATATTGTGTCAGAAAGTGGTCCAGTTTCATTCTTTTGTATGTAGCTATAGTCCATTTACATTTCAAATCATTACTGATAGGTATTATTTATTGCCATTTTGTTAATTGTTTTCTGGTTGTTTTGTAGTTCTCTAGTCCTTCTCCTCTTGCTCTCTTCTCTTGTTTGATTGGATGGCTTTCTTTAGTGTTATCATTGGATTTCTTTTTATTTTTGTATGTATTTATTGTAGGTTTTTGGTTTATGGCTACCATGAGGTTCATATATAACAATCTCTGTATATAACAGTCTATTTTAAGTTTGAACATATATAAAGCACTACATTATTACTCTCCCCCCATGTTTTATGTTTTTGACATCATATTTTACATCTTTTTATTTTGTGTATCCCTAATTATTGTGAATATAGTTGATGTTTCTACTTTTGTCTTTTAACCTTCATATTAGTTTAAACGTAGTTGATCGATTACCTTTACTATATGTTTGCCTTTACCAGAGAGATTTTTTTCTTTCACGTATTTTGTTATTTCTAGTTATGGGTGTTTCTTTTTCACTTAAAGAAGTCCATTTAATATTTCTTGTAAGGCCAGTTTAGTGGTGATGAACTCCTGCAGCTTCTGCTTGTCTAGGAAACTCTTTATCTCCCCTTCAATTCTGAATAATAACCTTACCAGGTAGACTATTTTTGGTTGAAAATTTTTTCCTTTCAGCACTTCATGTACAGAGTGCCACTTGCTGGCCTGAGAAAGTTTCTGCAGATGTCCTGTGCATTTTTCCTTTATGTAACTAATTGCTTTTCTTGTATTGCTTTTGAGGTTATCTTTCATTTTTGACATCTTAATTATAATATGTCTTTTTGTGGATCTCTGTGTATTCGTCTTGTTTGTGGCTGTCTGTAATTCCTGGCCATGGGTGTCTGTTTCCAAACTAGGGAAATTAAGAAGCTACTATTTCTTCAAGAAGTTTTCTGTCCCTTTCTCTCTCTTTTCTCCTTCTGGGACTCCTAGAATGTGAATAATAGTATGCTTTATGTTATCCCAGAGGCCCTTCAATTTTTTTTATTTTTTAGAATTCTTTTTTCTTTTTGCTTATCCACATGGGTGGTTTCCACCATCCTGTCTTCCAGATCACTGATCCATTCTTCTGCATCCCCTAATTTCCTGTTTATTCCCTCCAGCGTGTTTCTCAGCTCTGTTATTGTATTCTTCAGCTCTGATGGGCACTCTCATGTTTTTTCTATCTCTTGGTTGAAGTTCTCACTGTGTTTGCCCATTCTTCTCCCCAGTTTGGTGAGCAATTGTATGACCATTACTTTGAACTCTTTAATGGGTAGATTGTTTATCTCACTTCAGTTAGTTATTTTTCTGAGACTTTGTCATGTTTTTATCTTTGGAACATATTCCTCTATCTCCTCATTTTGCCTGTCTGTGTTTGTTTCTATTAAGTAGTTTAGCTAAATCTCCTGGCCTTGAGGGAGTGGCCTTATGTAGGATACGCCCTGTGGGGCCCAGGAAGGCAATCTCCCTGCCACCGGAGCAGGTGCTCCAAGGGTATCCCATGTGGGCTGCATGCACCCTCCTGTTATGGCTGCACACAGGGTAGGGGTGTCTCCTAGCCTGGCTGGCTCTGAGGTCCAGCTGTGGCTGCTGTGGGCATGCTGACAGGCAGGTTAGCGTCCTGTCACCTGCAAGGCCTGGCCTCGGCACAGGGCTGTGTGGGATACTCAGCTGGGCACACCCCCTGGCATTAGTGGCATTAGCAGGCTGGAGGGAGGATTTCAGAATGGCACCTGTCAGCACTGGGATCAACTCAGCTGAACAACATTGCAAAAATGACTGCCACCAGGGTGTCAGTCCCCAGGGAGATATCCAGCTACTTCCTGCCTCTCCGGCAGATGCTCTAAGATGAGTAAGTGGGCCTATGCAGTTTTCAGCCTGGTGTTTTGCACTGGTTTCTGGGTCATGTGTGTTTGCACGAGTTCTTTAGAGTGAGTTTTGCTTTCCCTACAGTTCTATAGTTTTCTTTGAGTACTCCCCGCTCATTTTCAAAGCCAGATGTTTTGGACTCCTATTTCTTTTGTGCAGAACTTAGGGGTTGGGGTACATTATGTGGAACTTGAAACTCTTGCTCCTCAAGGAAAAGTTCTGTATCTTTGAGATACCTCCCTCCCAGGGAATGCCACACCCAGAGTTTTTTCCCTAGTAAGACCGTGTTTCTGCCCTGCCTACCTGTCTTGGTGCTGTCACTTGTTGCGGAGGCCTATCCAGTTTCTGGGTCCCCTTCAGGGAATCATTCCATGTGCATTTTTAGATGTGTTGTTTCCATGGTTGGGGGTGAGCTCAGGCTCTTCTTATGCTGCTGTCTTGAGCTTTCTTGGTCATCGTTACTGTGCTCTCTGGTTTATGGAATATGTGTCAAATTCATCCTGTTCTTGTGCAAGTGTTCCATGAAGCCACCCAGAAATTGTATACTACCCTCTCGTGTTTGGGGCACATCCACATGAATTTAGTCTGTCTCCTCCAAGCAGAGGTCACAAATTCACTTTCCCAGACTCGCTGAGGCTGAGACATAGACATGTGACCCAAGCTTCACCAATGTTTATTTACAAGAGACTTTGGGGTTTCATGATGCAGACACAGGCGCCAACCGAAAGGCACTTCTGGTGCAGGTAGTAAATGTAACATCTAACTCTCAGGGCTACATTCATGTTAGATGTTGTATCCAATGTCAGCTCTAAGAAAGATTAAGGTCTTTGTCTTCCGTCAGAGTAGTAAGAGTGTCTCCACGGACACTGCTTTCATGGGACTTAAACTCGTAGTTGTTACTGATTCCATAACCTCATCCTCTTGGAGAAACGATGTGGTAGCTAATTGTTATGGAATGAATTGGGTTACTCTCCAAAGTTCACATATTGAAGCCCTAGACCTCAGTAGCTCAGAATGTGACTACTTTTGGAGATAGGTCCTTTAAAGGGGTGATTAAGTTAAAATGAGCAATAGGGTGGCCTTAATCTAAACCAACCAGTGTCCTTATAAGAAGATTAGGACACAAACACAGGCAGAGGGAAGACCATGGGAAGACCGGAGAGAAGACAACCGGCCATGAGCCACGGAGAGAGGCCTCAGAGGAAACCAGTATCCCGGTACCTTGATCTTGGACTTCCAGGCTCCAGAACTGTGGACAAAGAAGCTGCTGTTGTTTAAGGTCCCCCCAGTCTGTGGTATGTCATTATGGTGGCCCTTGCAAACTAATTCATTGAGAATGTTCAATATATTTATTTCCTTATTCACTTTGCAAAAATGGGCTTGGCTGTTTGAAACTAAGAACACTGACACTGCACATGATGTAATCATAGAAATGGTGCCCGTTTCTGATATGGGTGAGTAAGTTCCTGTTGGACCAACCCTCCTACAGAATACAACTATAAACTCTGGACAAAAGTAAACAAACAAAAATTAAAAATTAAGAAGCAGCTCCATTTGACTAAAGGCACTGGATACCCAAAGCAGGCATATCCTAGAAGGGACTTGACACTCGATCGACGGGGGCAGCACTGGTGTTTCCCATTTTCACAGCTTCTAGCCTGAAGGCAGGCCCCAATTTTCACCACGTGGGGATAGCTAAAGCTTTAATGGAAAACCTACTGTTTGGGGTTTTTTTTAACCCAAAGAATAGGACAAAAGGCTTTGGGGGAACCACAAGCACCTCAAAAGTGAGGAAGGAAACTTAGAAAGGACAGAGTCAAAGGAAGGACCCCCAAGTCCTGTGTATATACTTGGTCACATTTTTGCCTATTTCCCAAACTGCCCATGTATGGGACAGACCCCAAGCAGCTTGGCTAAGGATAAAATAAGAACTGAAATTTGATCTACAGCTCAAGAGACATAAATTGCAGTTTTAGTCCTTCCAAATTAATTGTCTGCTACAACAAAGAAATCAGTCCTCTTCAGTGGAATATGAAAAGAAATCCAGAGTCTCTACAATATTATATTTCTAATGTTCAGGTTACATTTCAAACTAATTTGACATAAGCAAAAGATAAAAACAATCAAATGTGATACATTTTCAAGAGGCAAAACAATCAATAGAGACTACTCCAAGATGATCCAGATGTTTGAGTTAGGGAACCATGCTCCAGGAAGTAAATGAAAATACACTAACAATGAAAGAAGAGATAGTAATTTTCAGTAGAAAGGTAACAACTATAAATGATCCAACTGGAAATTGTAGAGCTAAAAAATTTAGTATTTGAAATAATTATATGCATATAGGTATAAGATTACAGAGACATACATAGAGTCTAAAGTAAGAAAGAAAAGTGAGTAGCAGCTTCCACAAGGAAAATGTCATTCTTTTTCAATCTAGATTGTCACCCAAAACCTAAGAGAGAACATCGTGGCCCATGACCCTTCAACAGCTGCAAGATACTTCATGAGAGGGTGAACTGAAGAGATGGAATAGGTCAACTGAGTCCTTTGGCAGTATTTGTCACTACAGATGCCTTATTTTGCCAAGATATAACTTTTTGAAGGTGTCAAAATTCTACCATCAGTATAATTTCATCTAAAAAAGAAACTTAGAAGTAAAAAGCATATAATTTCAGAATATGGTGACAGGCCTTCCCAAAAAAGGTACATTCAGGAATTTTATATTGATATATTGAAAGGGGGGAGGGGTGGAAAGAAGGATATATTTGAAAAATACTAATGCAATAAAGCCACAATTCAAGATGCTATTTAATGGTATTACATCATATGTAATTGTTTTCTTGAGGCAAATCTTTCAATTTGAGATCTACATTTTACAACATGTGTTTTGATGTTTTTATTTTAATCCTGCTAAAATATGAAAATCCAGTTTCACCTAAATTTTTTAAAATGGAACAAAATTCCTAATGCATTTCATTTAATTTGAAATATTCTGAGTTGACAGAAACTTCTCAGGAAGAAAAACTCAACCTCTTCTTTGACCATTTTACCTATGGGTTGGGAAGAAAGTAGGCAACAGCAGGAATAATTCAGATGGTACAGCCTGCAAGGATGAGGCTGAAGGTCCTCCCCCATCAGGGTCTTCACACCTATGTCCAGTGTGGTTCAGAGCCCTGGACACCAATATGAAGCCAAAGGAGTTTTTTTTGCCTTGGTGAGAATTTTCATACATCCATGGGGAAATATTTAGTGCCCACTGATTTATAGTGTCCTAAGGAAATATGACACCCAGGTTCTGACTTGGTCATTAAGGTATCTGAAACCCAAGCTTACATCCTGGAATTCAGTCAGGCCATCAGGGCGGGTTAATACCAATGAATTAGAGTCCAAAGACTTCTGACCCAAGAGTGCTTCAAAGTTTCTTTAGGGTCATCCATGGGATCCTTCAATCTTTCCTGCCTTCCAGGCCTGAAACTGAGGTCCCAGTTTTCCAGCATTAGCCAGATTTATTTGTCTGCTCAAGGAGCCTACATTTAAAATTCGTATTATAATAAACCTTCTGAAATGGATGACTGCTTAATTTTGGAAAAATATATGTAAACTCTCCCAGAGCGGTCCCCTATAGCATTCATTTATCTGTTATCTCATCATTTTCATATCTCCTAATTCATGTCATCTAATTCTGGGAATTTTCAACACAAATCAATTTCCTGCCCTCATTTTTTAAATTTGTCAGTAGTTTCATTTCTGATGCAATCTCACATGTTTTCTGTAACTTACCTTTTATTGATGTAATGTCATCATGAATCTTATTAAAACCTCAATTGGAAGATTTTGTTTCTGAAGTTCTTTTCATTTCACAGAGTAATTTTGTTTCAAAAGAGAGCATTGTTGGACCATATTGCTTCTTTTCTTGAACAGCTTATCTTTTCAAATACTGTGATTTATGTGTGCTTATTTTTCTCCAAACTTTCAAAGGATGTTGATCTAGTATTTGGAATAGAGATGGTTTGTTTCAAGAATTGCTTTTTTTCCAATTTTTCCCGTCTGGGAAAGTGCAACTATTGAAATTTACTCTAATGAGAGTAACAAGAGACCCAGAAGTATAAAGAAATAAGGGGATTTCATCCCTTAGTCATAAAATCCCTGCTTCCATATTTGTTGCGGTAGTTGGAATTTATCTAGCCAATAATCCCAAATCCTCATGAACACATCTCTCTTTGTTAAGACAGATTTGTGGTAGCACCCTTCTTTGTGCTGGCCAGGACCAGCTGTACCAAGAGCACCCTAGAAAGGAGCACCACAGATCCTTTCCAGCTGTGTGTTTTCTAACACGGATGCTTTTTCTGGAGATGTAGGTAGTGTTTTCATTCTAATCCATCCCCCCATGACCATGGTCCCCAATGTTCACCCTTTTGATCAGCCCTCTGTGATCAAAATTAGAAGTGATTGCAGGATGCTTACACTTTTTTCTTAAATGAGCCATTCTTTTCACATGTAAAACATATATCAGTTGAACATTCTCTTAGAAAATTGGCTATCGAACAATTGTGCTTCAAGATTTCTAGTATGTGGTTGCATGCTGTGGATATAAATTTTTATTTTCAAGTTAATCTGATAATCAAAAAATAAGACTTCAGGTTGCACATAAAGAATTAAATAATGTGTGATCAAGCAACCATCTTTACTAAGTCATCATCTACAGTTCATATGATCTGTCCCACCAGCACCCCTTCCTTAGGAAACCACTCGTTCATTCTGTACCTATGTGGTTCGGTGGGGCAAAGCCCATGCCCACTACTTCAGAAGTAAACACGTGACCCAGACCTGGCCAATTTTCTAGTCCCGACCCACATTAGTCCAGAAGCAAACACAGGACCAGCGGTTTGGCCGAGCAGCAGAACTTGGCCTTGTAAGAACTATCAGAAAGGATGTTTCTCTTTCTCTGGGGTCAGGAACTCTAAAGACTATAGGCTGATAGCTGTTGGAAGCCATCAAGCAGCCATATAGAGGGAACCTGTCAGAACGTTTCCCGACAGAGGTGAGAATTTCCAGGCCCTATGTGCCTGTGTTGAACTGACTCCAGTTCTCCTCCTGTGTGTCTCCTGGACTCACCTTACAGCCAGCCACACTCACAACACTTCCGATGCCAGATGTGTGGGCATTTTTTCCACCAAGCAGTTCTCTGCAACACCAGCTGGGTGCCCTACAATTTAATACAATATCCAACACTGGAGATAACATCAGATCCCACAGGTTAAGGGCTCAGTCCCACAAGACTGCCCCCACTTCAGATGCCCATAGCAGTAGGTCTACAGGTTACCCACTACTTCTGTCCAACTTGGCTACAAAGCAGATGTTCCCATGACCCCCTCCTAGGGTTCAATTAATTTACCAGAGAGGCTCACAGAATTCACAATCACTTATGTTTCCCATTTTATTAAAGGACATGATAAAGGATACAGATGTCGAGTATGTAGAGTTAAGTCTGGGATGGTACTGAGCACAAGAGCTTCTGTCTTCCTGGAGCTGGGGTGCATCACCCTCCCAGTACATGTCTGTGTCACCAACCTGGAAGCTCTCTGAACCCATACTCATGGCGTTTATGGAGGCTGTCTCACATGAGGGGGAACAATTGTTAACTCCATTTCCAGCCCCACACCTCTTTCAGGAAAATGAGAAGTGGGCTGAAAACTACAAGCTTCTAATGGCTTAGTCTTTCCAGTGACCAGCCCCCTTCCAGGAGCCACCCAGGGACCCACCCAGACTCACCTCATTAGAATAAAAGATGCCCCTGTCACACAGGAAATCACAAGTGTTTTCAGATCTATGTGCCAGGAACCAGGGACAAAGACCAAGATATATTTTTCTATTATCTCACAGTGCCTGATGCCAGATCTGTTTTTTGGACTTTTCAGTACAAATGTTAATAGATTTCCCATCATATTTAAGGTACTTTGAGCTAGATTTCTGCCACTTGCATCCAAAGTAGTTCTGGCAATCATACATACTCCTGATTTATCATCACTAAACATTTCAATAAAACAGCTGTTCCATATACCACCAATGGGAATTACATGGCCTACTTCTCATTTCATTGTCTTGTTGTCAATCACCGTCTATGAATAGACAACAAGATAGTGAGAAGTGAAAGGCTGGATCAAATTAATATTCACGGAGCACATGTGGGTAAAAATGTAATATTTCCAGAATATCTCGCCTGGCTTTAGTACATCTGCATATCAACAGGTGTTCCTCAGGGGTGGAGATAAGTTCATCTCCATATCATTGGGTAATTACCTGGGCAACTGAGGGCTTGCTTATCTGAACCTGAGAGGTTGGGGGGAGGTCTTGCTTGCTTCTGCTCTAGTAAGAAAGAGACGGCCCCGGACTGCAGTTTGTCAGCAATAAATCTGCTTTAAACATTATTTCTACCTTTGACTGATTTCGGTTTTAGAGATATTTTACCCCGGGATTTCCTCTCCCTGGCCTTACAGCACATATCATGTGTTAGGACCCATGCTGGGCCCTTTACACCAGGACTTCATTTAATTCTTGCGATCATTCTAAAGTTGATATTATTTTCACTGTTTTGCAGATAAAGACCCCCAAAATTTCTAAACTGAATTCTCAAGCCTTTTGTCCACCCTCACTTGCCTTCCTTTCCCTCCTCCACCACCTCCTCCACCTCACAGAAATGAAGATGTAATGGGGTCAGATTGACACAACAAGGAATGGAATATTTCACTGTCACCTTTAGGCTTCATGAAAATCCCTTATTTTTATGCATTTTTTTTCTTTTAATACACACACATTTAAAAACATTTTTTACATTTCAAAACTTAAAATTGGGGTGTGCTTACAAATCCATACAAAAATACAATTGAGTATGCATTTATTCAGTATATTTTTCTTGGGAAGTCTTTATTAAATATCAATGCACATCCTATATTAAAAGCATGTGAGGATTAAGGAAGTGAGGCAATAAATTTCCCTCCAGTTAACGCCAGATCACACTGTTAATTTATTACTCAGAGTGAATTAGCTCATCTGATGGGTTTCTCCGCTTGCAGTCACCTGAAATGAAATACAGGAGATATGGGTAGAACAGAGAGAGGGTAGCAAATTTGCCACCCCCAACTATGCCACTTTGACTTACTGATTATTTTGAGATGGAGCCTTTGAAAAACAGAAAGGGCAGGAAGAAGCTTTGTGAACTTCCCTTATCTGCCTAAAGACAGATCCTCCAAAAGGAGCTCGACTACCCCAAATCTGCTCCCCAGGGATTGCACCGTCCAGGGAAGATTGATTCTTGTCACAGAAGAGGATGCCAAAATTTGGCCCCACACCCAGGCATGCTTTGTCACAAACTATTGTACCTCCCACAAAATCTCTTAAGGTCCCAGTCATCTTCCCTAAAAATCATTTGCTCTCCCTTAAGAGACCTACATCCTTCTCCACTTTCTCTATTAAGATGACATTTGAGTCTGGGTTATAAGTCCCCCCAGGGAGTTGTTCATTTCTCCCTGGGTCCTCCCATGTATACATGAGATGTACATGTTAATAAACTTCTCTTTCTTTTTCTCTTGTTCATTTGGTTTTTGTCTCAAGGGTCTCAGCTAAAAACTCAGAGGGGTGAAGTGAAAATTATTTTTCCTCTCCTACAGGAATGATACACCCCCTTGCCAAAAGAAGTCGTCAGTCAACCTCATTGCACTGGAATGAGGTCCCTGGAAGTGGCAGGACACTGAGAAGCCAGAGAAGGGAGAAGGTAGAGGGCTCCAAGGGGGCAGAAGTGCTCAAAGGGCAGAGAAAACCCACATCCATTGTGCCTAGATCAGCATGACACAAGGACAGCGTGGGTAAAATTGCAGTATTTCCAGAATCTCTTGCCTAGCTTTAGTGCATCTCTGTATCAACAGACATTTCTAAGGGGTGGAGAGAAGTAGTTCATCTTCATAATTACCTGGGTGACCGAGGACTTATATGAACCTCAGAAGTTAGGGGGAGGACTTGTTTGCTTCTGCCAGAGCAGGAGAGAGGGACACTGGATGACTTTTTTGTAAGCAATTAACAGGTTTTAAAGTTTATTTCTCCCTTTGACTTATTTTGGTTTCAGCTAGGTATTTTGCCCCAGGATTTCCCCTCCCTGGATTTACAGACAGCCCTGCACACTGTTTCCTTTTAGGCTTTCTATCTGATATTCTCTTAGGAAAAAGGAGAGCTTGAACTTAGAGCACCTCAAACTTCTTTTATATAAATTATTGGCTATCATTTGAAGATCGGACTTTTCAAGAGATGAAACACTAAATCCAATCAATAAGTGTAAAGCCCATCATTTCTGCTGCTCTCTAGTTTTATTCCATAATGTGTTTATGAGCAAGATGTGCTTTTACTCATTTGGTACAGTCCATGGCGTAATGCCCTGGCCTATATCACTACTGACTCTTGAATTAACATACAATATTACTTTAAATTTGTGTATTTTCATTTATCTCATTTGACCCTCACTACTGTTCTGTTGTGAGAAAAGAGGGCAAATCTGGTATTCCCCCTTTTTCAGCTGACTTGCCCAGAATAGACCCTCAATAGCTATTTATTGAGTAGATAAAAATGAAGAGACTGTGATTCAGTGTGTGTGTGTGTGTGTGTGTGTGTGATCTGCCCTGGTCACACTGGCCATCAAGAGCAGAATCCATGTTTTCTGGCAAGGAGCCAGAATACTTTGCCTGCAAAAGGCAGTCTTTCCTGAGCCTCTTACCTGCCAGTCCTCCTGGCAAAGGGTCAGTGGGAACCCCAGATGCGACTGGGTCAACCCCAGGGTGAACATTTCAGGAACCAAATGGAGGAGCAAGCCTGCTCATTCCCAGCTTTGGGTCCTCGAGGCCAAGCCCTATTTTGGGTAGGGCCTGTGAGTAGGTGATGACTCTTAGCGAGACTGCCAAGCAGATAAGAGAGAGGGCAGGAGAAGTCTCCACTTTGGAGCGCTGGCTCTCTTGATCTTCTGGGAGATAGTACTTTTAATTTTCATCAGCACAAGGCTATGTCCCAAACCAGAAGGGGTTTGCCTAATTCATCATGCTCCCTGGCCACACAATGGGACCCCTGACAAGCAGAACATTGGGGAGTGAGAGATATGGAGCTCATGAATGCTCATGAATTGCAAATGCTTCTTCATTAAAGGATGCTCTCTTGCTTGGGACCATCTGCTTGATATAACTGGGCCCAGGTCCTCAGGCTAGAAACATCTGCCACTTTAATAATTTTACCTCTTAATTAAAGCACAATCAAAAGAAGGCCAAACATGACTATGACCCTGGACTTATCAGACTTACAGAGCAGATAATGCATCTACCTTGGTTCAGCACGAATGAGAACACACAGGTGTGCAGGGTACCCAATACACGGGTTCCCTACTGAGACAAAAGAAGTTTAGGCCAATGAGTTCTCTTTCCCCATTGACTGTTTTTCATTTCAAAAACACTGTCTTCAAATAAATTTAATTGATCTTTCTTTCACCGGTAGGGCTTCCTGACCAGATCCCTATAAGCTGCCCTGCCCTGAGGCATCTCTGTCAAGTAGTCAATGATCTATAAATAAACACTTGAATACACTGGGGGGTAGGGGGTGCTATTTAAAGGAACCTTGTGCTAATGCTTTTGTAGCACAAAGAATTCTTTTATAATGCAAATAGTCACCCTTTAATTGATCTATTTTGTAAGTTCAGATTTTCATATCAATTTCACAGGCATCATCACCAAAACAATGCATGGAAACACTCCAGTGCAACACAATAAAGCATGAAATAAATGGTAGGTGTCACTACTGTTTCTCACATTGAGATGCACCCTCATCACTTTGAACTTAGAGCTCGTAATCATGCCACAGAGATTCTGGGTGTACATCGGTCTATCCCACCCCACTGGTCTGTGGTCTTTCTAAGAGCCCGGACACTTAACATTTCTTTTATTTTGTTTCTCGCACAGCTATCTCCTACCGAGTTCTTTACCCAAAGTAAAATAGTGGATGCTGCCAGTCTGTGAGAAACAGGAACTATCATTTGTTCATCATTCATTCACTCAACACTCAGCATCGTTTCACGTGCTGGGAATGCAGCACGAGCAAGGTAAAGTACTGTCTTTCTAGAGCTTCGTTCAAGTGGAGCAGAGAGAAGTAAAAATATAAATAAATACAGAGCGCTCAATAAATGTTGGAGGATAGAGATGGAGAAGCTATTTTAAATAGGTCTGGTCACAAAACCCCTCTGCTGGGAGATGGCACTTAGCATAAAGTTGAGAATGCCAAAGCCTGCTGTGGGAAGATTGCATGGAAGGAAGTGGGGTGGCTCTGAGGTAGAAATGTGTTTGGTACCCTTGGGGATCAATAGCAAGATAATCATAGCAGATAGAACAGAATGAGTGAAATGAATGATGTGATTAAGAGGTATGTGGGGACCCCATGGTGTAGAGCCTGCTGTGCATGGTATAAGGCATCTGTGGAAGGGCAAGGATGGATATTGTGTTCTGATGGGCTGTGAAAGGGGGGATGTATTGTATTCTGTTCAGCTCCATCTTCTCTGGAGGAAAAGAATGAAGTAGAATGAGTATGAAACTCACACCTCATTAAGAGCCCCAAAAAGCCACTACAGCTTCTAAAGCCCCTAACAAGTCAGTAAGGACCCTGAGGGTTCAGCATCCTCATTTGACAGTTGTAACCTGAATACATTCCGGTATTCTATATGATCCAGGCTCAAGGAAATGTCTAGCAACCAAAAGTAATTAAGAAGTCACTCAAGTATTTATTGGAAGAATCGTAAGGGAGATTCAATGCACGATTGAAGCAAGGCTGTTAAAACTCCTCTTTTCTCCTCCTGTTTTCTCCACTCCACCCCTGCTTTATTACAGTTCTTCATTCGTCTTTCTCCCCCAAACCCTCTCAGACACCCTGAATTTGAAGGTTCAGCTCTTTCCTCCTTCACCCAAACATTCCGCACTGCCAGCCACCTGGAAGGAGTCCCTCCTGCCCCGATCTCCAGCTGTGTAACATCCTGACCGATGGCCAGAGAGATCTGGGGACCCCACATCCCCAAGCTTCCTGCCCAGCGCTTCCGGGAGAGTGTAGTTCTGCTGTTCTCATGAGAATACATTGCAGAGAATTTCTGGAAGAGAAAATTATTCATCCTGTTACACAAATGAGAAAGTATCAGGCTCAGAATGGGGAAGTGGTATGGCTAAGGAGTAAAACTGAGATCTCCCCATGCTTTCTATACAGAACTTTCTCCTGAAAAACACCAAAGATGTCAGATCCCATGCTAGGCATTTACACCTGCACCATCCTACTCAGTCTCCACAGAGCAGGCAGGATGATTTTATATTCCCAGTGACACCCAGTTACATGCTCAGAGCCTGGATTGGAAACCATGCCTGTGGAGGTCTAATCAAGTCCTCTTTCATCTGGGCTTCTAATTTCAAACCCAGCGCTCTCACAGCTAAGATAAAGGGATGGATTTACCATCTTTGGCCTACAAACTGTCAAAAACTAGTCTCCATTTTTGCTCACCAAGAGCAAAATTTGAGAAAATGGAGTTAATTTTCTATTATCTGCTTTGTGAATCATCCATGTCACACAGTTTTTATCTGCTTGCTTGGGTCTATCTGTTCCTTTGAATGGGCAGTTCAGGCATGGTACAGTATTCAAAGGGCATAAAAGTAAACATATGTTCTCACTCCACAGTTACCTAGGTCCCCATTGATGTATTTTCCAGAAATAGTCTGTGCATTTAAAAATGATCAATGGATGTACCAATGACAGACTACTAAACTAATGTCCATTTTTTGTTTCAGAAAACATGTTTCCTATATTCTGTTTCATATAGTAGTGTACCTAACCTCTTTCTTCATGTTAGCACACAAGAGATTTCTCAATCCTGTTAGAGCTAAAAAGTGCACCCTTGTGAGGATGGACCATAACTTATTTAACTGGTCCTCTGTTGATGGACATGACTATTACTTCTGCTTCTTTATTGCTACAAATCTTGCTGCTATATTTAATTTCACATCATTTATCATATGTGCAACTACATCTAGCATTGTCAAGTTTTAGAATTACTGCATCAAAAGTACAGCATTTTTGTCAAATTGACTTCCATAAAGCCTGTACCAATTTACACAGTAATCCATGAAGTATTAGCAGGATAGCAACATTTTTATCCTGAATTAAAGATCATCCTACTCCAGGACACTTCCTAGCCATGCTACGTTCCTACCTAGAGGAGGTAATTTCACTTTAAACCTGAGAAAGGGCTAATCACTTTGGCTAATCTTCTAAAAAATAAACATGAACATATGCACCTTACTTTATGAAACATTTGTATTCATGGAGAAAGTGAAAGTATTGCACCATCTAATTTCTAAGGCACTCTCCAATTCTAAGTTTTTAAGAGATGACAGATCTTAAGAGAACAATCAAAAAATGTTCACCTTTGGTGAAAACTGTAAAGCCACAAATCTAAGAATCTCAACAAACCCAGCACAAGAAACACAAAGAAAACAACAGTAAGGCAAATGCATAAGAATTTTTCTCAAAACCAGCAATAAAGAGAAAATGTCACAGAGCTGCTGGGGTCAGGAGGGTGGTGGAGACGTGTTACCTAGAGAGACAAAGCTATGCTGACAGCAGTTTCTGTCAGATGCCATGCCAGTGGGAAGACAATGAAGCAACAGCTTTAAAATCCTGAAAGAAACTGCTAGCTTAGAATTCCACACACAGAATAATCATCTTTCAAAAACAAAGTAAAATGAAAACTTTTGAAGGCATGGAAAAGCTGAAAGAATTCACCTCCAGCTGACCAGTCTACAGGAAATGTTAAAAGAAGTCCTTCAGTGAGAAAAAAATGATGCCAGATGAAAACAGATCTATAACAGGATGAGGAGTGCTAGAAATAAGGTCTATGTAAATGACATCACTTTATAAGGTATTTTATTATTATTTAAAGCTCTTTAAGAGAGCTTTGATGACTTCCATGCTCAATGAAATGGCAGACTTATCTCTCCCTGTTCCTTTGCACTGAGTACAACTACGAGCCCCGTAAATAGCACAAAAGATAACTGATAGAATCCAGACATGAATACCACCTTTTGAATAAGCTCACCCACTCTCTCTCATTGCAAAACCCCTTTATGAGGACTCCCTCAAGGCACCTGCTTTGACTCTACCTAACACTAACAAACCTTTTCTTTTCTTAACCAGCCAAAAGGGACAAGCATTAGGACTACCCCCACAATCATCTGGGGACTCCCTCCAGCCTGTTGCCTATTTGTCTAAATAACTCAACCTTGCGATAAAAGGCTGGCCTCTCTTACAGGTCCCAGCATAGCTGCACTCCTTATCCCCGAAGCCCCAAAACTGCCCTCCATCAGCCCCTGTAAGTACACTCCTCACACAACCTCTCCAACCTTCTCAGCCACTGGGCTCTAACCCTTCTCTCCCCGGCCCAAGTGCAGCCCTTGATGAGCTCTACACCTCCTGGCCCCGTTTGCCTTTATCACCCTCTTCTTTCTTTCCCTTCCCTGCTTAATTGACCTGTTCCAAAGATTTTTACAGAACCAAAAGGCAGCCATCTCCTGGGCAACTACTCAAGAACACCTCCTAATGGCGTTCCTGCTTCAAAATATCAGAAATCCCCCGTCATCACCCCCTCTCAGCAGGAAGCAGCCAAGAAAAGAATGGTGACCCATCTCCCTCTACCCTTTAGAGCAGGAATGACAGAATCCGGACCTGAGGACCACCTTTCGAATAAACCCCCCCACTATCTCAGAGACCTAGGTGTCATCTTACCTAGGCTACAAGCATTCTCCAGAGGACACGTCAGCAAGCAACAAGCCCACCTTTCCCCTGACCCCTCCCCTCAAAGAGCCTGCCCAAAACTCTGGCCATAAAAAGCCTCTTGACC
The DNA here is from genome assembly GCA_032199065.1 of Smutsia gigantea. Classification (NCBI taxonomy): domain Eukaryota; kingdom Metazoa; phylum Chordata; class Mammalia; order Pholidota; family Manidae; genus Smutsia; species Smutsia gigantea. The sequence continues at coordinate 46,590 of JAVSCE010000040.1, forward strand.
TGTTAAAGACCCTCTTTCCTTTGTTCTGCTGGCCAGGACAGAGGGGGCCCTCAGGCTCAGTAATAAACCTGCTTGGACTGTTGAGTTCGCATCTCCTCTCTTCTTTCAATAACCAAAGGAGAATTGTGACAGGCAGAAAGGGAAAGGAGGAAATAAGCCAAGCCGAAAAAGACAAGTATCAAATGATTTCACTCATATGTGGAGTATAAGAACAAAGAAAAAAACTGAAGGAACAAAACAGCAGCAGACTCACAGAACCCAAGAACGGACTAATAGTTACCAAAGGGAAGAACTGGGGAAAATAAGGGAGGGATAAGAGGGAAAAAGGGGCATTACGATTAGCAGATGTAATGTTGGGGGGGCACGGGGAGGGCAGTACAACTCAGAGAAGACCAGTAGTGATATGACCCCAGCTTCCCCAAGCTGGTTAGGAACCCTAGGGCTGGAAGAACAATACAGTGGCAGGATGTAATATGACCCCAGCTTCCCCAAGCCCTTCAAAGAGCAGAATAAGGTCCCTTAGCATTTCCCAATCCCCAACCTAGCCACTGAAGACATCTCTGGTAGGTGCATTCCTCCCTCAAATCAAAAGGGAGTCCTAACACCAGGAAGGCTAGCAGAACAGGCAGGGGAAATGACCAGAAACCCCTGCCCCACAATGATAAGTAGCCAGGATGGGTACTCTCCACCCTCATTCAGAGATACAGCACAACTGGATACCCTGGCAAAGAGAACCACAACAGACGGCCCAGCTCAAGAGGCTCTTCCTCCATGCCAGACCTGAGACACCCCTCTGCCACCAAGACTCATTGCTTGGCCAGGGGCAACAGCAAAAGGGATCCCACCACTTAGCACCATGCCAGGAAGGGCTCTATGTCCCCGTGGGTCAGAGTCTCCTGCTTAGAGGCACCAGGAGGTCTGGTCTGAGGAAGCTCCTCCACCCTGCCCGGCAGCAGGGACAGCGAGAGCCATAGCAGCCCCAGATGAACAATGCAGGCAAAAATAGCACCACCAAGCCTGAGAAAATTACATTGTTATTGGAACCACAGCTCACAAAAATAGGCCAGGATCCATGTGCTAACCCTAAACAGTGTGACTTCCTCACAAAATTTACAGTTACAGAGTATCCTAACCTAATATCCAACATGTCCAAGACAACAATATGAAATCCTGTCACACCAAGAACCAGGAAAACTCAAAAATGAATGAGAAAAGGTAATTGACACCAACATGGAAATAAATCAGATACTGGAATTATCTAACCTGGATTTTAAAGCAGCTATCATAAAAATGCTTCAACTAGCAATTACAAATTCTCTTATAACAAAAAAAGAGAAAATCTTATCAAAGAAATAGAACTGTTAAAAAAACAAACAAATGGAAATTATAGAGCCAAAACATACAATATCAGAAATACAAACCTCGCTGATGGGCTCAATGGGAGAGTGCGAGGATGGAGGATAGAATCATTTAACTTCAAGACAGAACGATAGAATTACAATCTGAACAACATGGAGAAAATAAACATAATAATAATAATAAAAAAAACAGAGCCTCAGGACCTGTGGACCAATAAGAAAAGGTCCAAAATTTGCATGAGTGGGTTCCTAAAAGGAGAACAGAATGAGGGGGGACTGGAAACATTTAAAGAAAATAATGAGTAAAAATTTCTCAAATTTGACAGAAGACAGAAGTTCTCAGATTCAAGAAGCTAAGCAAATCATAAATAGGGTAAATCCAAAGACATTCATGCCAAGACATATACTAAACTTCTGAAAACTAAAAAAAAAAAAAAAAGAATCCTGAAAGCAGCCAGAGAGAAATGATGCATTACCGATAGGAGGACACCAATTTGAATGTCAGATGAAAACTTATCTGAAACCACAGAGGACAGAAGACAGTGACAACACTTTTCAAATACTGAAAGAAAAGAAATGATGTGGGTAAAATTGCAACATTTCTAGAATCTCTTACCTGGCTGTTAGTGCATCTCCATATCAATAGGTGTTTTTAAGGGGTGAAGAGAAATAAGCCATCTCCATATCAATACGTAATTACAAGGGGGACGGAGAGCATATCTGGACCCGAGAGGTTGGGTGGGGCCCCTTCTTCTGCAGCTGGGTCACGACAGACACGGGAGAGCAGAAGTGGACGACTGCTTGTAAGCAATAAATGGGTTTCTCCCACTTTATTTCTCCCTTTGACTGATCTTGGTTTCAAAGGTATTTTGCCCCGGGATTTTCCCCCTGGAGTTACAAATGCCAGTCAAAAATTCTATAGAAAATGCTAACTAAATATCCATCAGCAATGAGGGGAATTAAAGATGTTCTCAGACCAAGGATAACTGAAAGAGTTGTTCTAGCAGACATACTCTTGAAGAAGGGCTAACAGGAGTTCTACAAACAGAAAGGAAGAGATAAAATAAGGAATTTGGGAACATCAGGAAGATAAAAAGGAGAAACATGGGTATACGCAATACGCTCTCCTCATCACGAGTTTGATAAATCATTTTTGATGACTGAAGAAAAAATTATAACACCCTTGATAGTCAAGATTTTAAAATGAGTAAGGTAAAGGACCTAAAGGAAGTAAAGTTTCCACATGTCATTCAAGTGATGAATGTTGATATTAGTTGGTATGAGTAAAAAGTCAGCTATGCGCATTTTAATACCCAGAGAAAACACTTAAAAACAACTATATGTGGATATATGTGAAAACTAAAAACCAGTGCTATTTATAACAGCATCAAAATGAAATACTTAGGGATAACTCTGATAAAAGATGTATAAAACTAAAAAACATCACTGAGAGAAAATAAAGACTGAATAAGAGAAATACACCTGTTTTTGAGTCAGGACTCAATTTTGTTAAGACACCAATTATCCCCAAAATTTATCTACATATTCAACTCATCCTAATCAAAACCCAGCAAGGTTTCTGTGGAAACTGACAAGCTGATTCTAAAGGTCATATGGAAATACGAAAGACATAAAATAGCCAAAAGAACTTTGAAATAGCAGAACAAAGTTGGGCAGTAACACTACCTGATTTCAAGACTTATTATGAAGCCACAGTTAATCAGGACAATGTGTTTTAGCATCAAGATAGACAAATAGATCAGAGAAACAGAACAGAGGGTCCAGAAATGAACCCACACAACCGCATACAACTGATTTTTGATGGTAAGGAAATTTAGTGGAGTAAAGATTCAACAAATGGTAGATATCCACATGCAAAAAAAAACATTGATTTGCACCTCACACTACATACAAAAATGAACTCAAAATGGATTATATATGTAGATATAATATCAAAAATTATGAACCTCTAGACGAAAATATATGAGAAAATGATTATGACTGAGTTTAGCAAAGGCTTCTTAGATACAAACACCAAAAACATACTCCATAAAATTAAAAAATTGATAAACTGGGCTTCACCAAAACTAAAAGTTTTTGCTCTTTGAAAGACAGGAAAATGGAAAGACAAGCCAAAGACTAGAAGAAAATACTGACAGAGCCTATATATAACCAAATCTTATAACCACAATGAGATACTATTATCTATGCACTGGAATGTGAAAAGGAAAAACTCAATTTTCTACTTTCTTTATAGGGGAAAATCTAATTCTTCTCTACTATGTATTTCTTCCGTGTGAATCTCCTTTACTACTTACATAGAACATTTCGCTTCTGACACTTATGGTCACCAAATGTGTGGGGGTTTCCCCCCACACCAAGCAATTCTCTGCAACACCAGCTGGGTGTCCTACAATTTAACTCAATTCTGACACTATCTGCCCAGAGATAGCATCTGATCCCACGAGTTAAGGGCTCAGTCCCAGAAGACTGCCTCCCAACCACCCACACGTCAGATGTCAGTTGCAAGTCCAGGTTATGACCTATAGACCATAGGTTCCAATAGCTCCCTCCTCAGGTTCAATTAATTTGCTAGAGCATCTCACAGAACTCAGAAAAACAGTTCACTTCATGTTTACTGTTTTATCATAAAAGGATATGATAAGGACACAGATAAACATCCAGATGAAAGAGATGTGTAGGGTAAGGCATATGGGAAGAGGCATAAGCTTCTGTGCCCCCTCCAGGCATGCCACTCACCTAGTATATCCACATTATTACCAACCTAGAAGCTCTCCAAATCCTGTACTTTTGGGATTTTATTGTGGCTTCCTCATGTAGGCATGACCAATTATTAACTCCATTTTTAGTTCTCTCCTTTCTCCAGAGAAGGGGGATGGAGATGAAAATTTTAAGCTTCTGATCATGGATTTGTTTTCTGGTGATCAGCCCCCATCCAGGAGCCACCCAGAGTTGTCTCATTAGAACAAAGGACACTCCTAACATCCAGGACATTACAATGATTTTAAGAGCCCTGTGCCAGGAACCAGGGGCAGAGGTCAATATATTTTTTCTATTATCTTACAGAATGACTAAAATTGAAGCTAGACCAGATAATGGCAAGAATGTGGAGGAAGCAGAACTCTCCAGTATTGCTGGTGGAAATAATAAAATGGTGCAACCACTTTGCAAAACCGATTGGCAGTTTCTTGAAAAGTCAAACTAATACCGGCCATAGGATTCAGTGGTTTTATTCCTAGGTACTTGCCCAGGAGAAGAAAATATATGTTCCTTCAAAGACTTGTACACAAATGTTCACAGGAAATTTATTTGTAATAGTCCCCAAATGGAAACAAACATAATGTACATTAACAGGAGAATGGGTGAGCATTAGTCATACAATGGAATACTTGTTCACAATTAGAAGGAATGAACTATTGATACATTCAACAAATGTATTTTCAAACACATATAATGAAACAGATGAAATTAATTTTTAAAATATAGCTCAATATATCTAAAATACCATTTCAGTATATAATAAATATACAAAAGCATTGTATTTAAATTCCATGCAAATTTATTATAACTAAAGGAGGTTAAAAATTCAGTTCCTCATCACACTAGCCACATTTCAAGTGCTCAGTATCCCATGTGGCTGGTGGTTACTGCACAGGAAAGTGCAGCTCCAGACCACTTGAGAACACTCAAGTTTCTCTGTGGTCAGTATTTGTGTAAAAACAAAAAAAAAGGTTAATTCAATCCTTCAAATACTTACAACCCACCTACAGCAAATGACTGACGCTTCCGTGTATAGCAACAATAAAGGAGGTCAGTTATCTCTTTTCTCTTCTCTGTGACTTAACACTTCATTTTTAGAAAGAGATTGCCAGTGGCATTTCGGGAACAGCTGGATGCGTTCAACTGGTCCCAGTCCTTTGGACCCGTTCTCCCTCACCATTGGAAGTCTCCAAAGCTGTTTTTGCAATCTTATATTCCCCCAGCTGTCTGGGCCGTACCTCCTGTGGTTCAGGAGGGGCTCTTTGCTATTACAGAGAGGCCTTCCTACCTCTTAGTCTACGAGTATTGTCTGCAAAAATATCCCATAACACAACAACTCTTCCTCTTGCAAACCCTATTGTATTCTCCCTACCACAGATGTCTGGAACTTTCTTCCACCTGAAGGGCAGATTATGTAAGAGATTACAGGAGAAAGAGCAAAGTCAATAAAAAAAAAAATGAGGCTTTACAACAGCAGACTTTTCTTTTGTAGAATCAGAAGTGAGGGCGAGTCTTTGGAGAAGTCCAATACATAGAGACCAATTTAAGATAATCAATTCAGTCCAGAATACATGGATTAAAATCTAAAATTTGATATTAGTTATGTTAATTTCTTTAGTTTGTATTATTTGTAAGATTTGGTAAGTAAATTTGCACGTACATATATATATATATATTTATTTATTTAAGATTACATTGTTGTACACACACTGTTAGGGGATTTTTCCTTCTCCTTATTCTCTAATAAAAAATTTTCTGATGCCTTGAAATGACAAAGTTATCACTGGAGCCACTTTGCTGCCTCGGTCACGGGGACTGCCTTCTGCCTTTGTGGGCTTTGTTTTCTAAGACATTTTTTTCAACAATTAAAATAAGATTTTGTGTCATTCCTCTCCCAACCATGTCCCTTCCCAAACTAGGGTTTGGGGCAAGAGGAGAATGGATATGGGTACTCCTGAATTCCCAATGATACTAGATAATAAAAATATGCGCAGGATATGGAATGGGCAAAAAATATATAGAGTGTAATAGGTTTAACAATTGCCTCATTATGCAACCTGCAGTTGTCAGCAAGCTGCAAGGGGAAGCAGAGCTGGTAGGAATGAGGAAAAGAATTAGAGGACTTAAATGAAAGAATTTAAGACAGACTGGGTCTAATAAAAACAATAACAATTATCCCTAACATATATTAGGCACTTATTACTTGCCAGCATTATGTCACTGGATGCACAACTGGGAGGTTAATTCTGTTATTACCTTAAAAAGGTTGGACATCACGTGCAAGTTAGTGAGTGCAAGAGCTGGGATTTAAATGTAGGATGCCTGCTTCTGAACCCCAGGCTCTTGACCTCTGCCTCATATACAGCTGCCTCTTAAGTCCACGTGGCTTTTAATGGCAAGTTAGATCAGTTCCTAAAACTGCTCAAAGTTTAAAAATGAAAAAAACAAGTAAACACCATTACTTGGCATTATGGTGACAACTGTGGAATTGAATTTATGAAGATTAGGCGTTCTTTTTCTCCTAACTCAGAGAAATCATTAAGAAACCATGTACATTTCATTCCCCAGACAGAGCTACGAATGCTCCACCCGTACCTAGATGAGCCCCAAACAGGCGTTAGTGCCAATCCATCCTGCTCCCCACTTTTCTCACTTTACAACAGCATGATGGTTAAGAAGTCTTGGGTGCACGTCATCCCAAGGTGTGTATAAGCCACCCATTCAAAGCCTCATAGCCTGTTAATAAGCATGTCTCTATTAACTGCCGAGTAAGTGCGGTGCGACCAACAAGCCCCCAGGACAGATGGAGCAGGTTCCAAACGCTCTCCAGTGCTTCATCGTCAATTACCAGGCACCAAAACCAGGGTTCTGAACTCTGGAACGTTTCTGCCCTGGGGTCTGGATATAGAAACAGTCATTTGGTTCATTTAAGCCAAAAAAAAAAAAATTCTTGTGTTTAGTGTACAAATAGAGCTGGAGGTGGAAAAGTTATGAAAATGATATCTATTCAATATCTTCAGTTTGCAAATCTTAACCAAAAGTAAGAGGAACAGGGAAGAAAACGGTCCCTCCATTCTATTACCCAAGCACGGGCTCCCTCTGCTGGATATCTGTTTTGCAACCCATAAATTGTAATTGACTTCTTGAATTACCTATTTGGTAGTGGAACAAGTAAAGCACCCATCATTGAAACTTTCAAGACTGACATTACCTGTCTACGTTGGTAATGAAAGCCTTTCCAATACTTTTGGAGGTAAATCATTGATTTAGTAAAATTAAAGAACATACATCTGCTTTAGGATGAATAGGATGAATATAGAAAGAGGCTGTATGTCTTAGTAAAGTGCTCCTAGAGAATGCTTTTGTTGTTGTTCACCATTTGGCAGAGCAATAAAACTGTTCTGGAAGTACTCAGTGGAATCCAGTGGAGCAAAAAGAGTAAAGGAAATGATTTTTTACTTAACCTAATGGGCAATTAGGAAATGTTTCTTGGCTGCAATCCATCTGACATGTGGACTCACCATGCATTTCTCAGAGATGTAGGTCCTGACTAATGGGGAAGGTACCTCAACGTGGTTGCCATACCTCTCCAACTCTTAAACCTACAGGCCTGCCCAATACAGATCAGCACCTTGAAGATTTTGTATTCTAAATTTACGGTGCAGTATTGAAGCTTGGGCATTTTAAAATATATTGCCTTTTTCTTGGCTCCATTTAGATTTAAAAAAAAAAGGACCAATATAAATTCCAAGCACTATCCATTTGAAACTCTAAACATGTAGAGCTACATTTTGGAATCCACAAATTAGATTGTGAATAATAGAATCTAAAAGGCACTGTCAATTCTCTCAAATCAATAGGTCGATCGTCAATTGTCTTACAATTCCCAACAGTCATTTGCACAGAAGTGCATATGACCTGAAAACTGCCAAATGTATAGAAAATGAGTCTTCCTCTATAGTGGCCAACAAAACAAACAGAATGCAGACTGCATTCATACATTTCCATTCTCAACACTTACACACACATACATACACATCCTAACAACACTCATGCAGACTAACCAGCTGAACCAGCTTGAATATCAAAGCAAGGAATCACAATTCATTTTAGTAACATTCTGCTGAACACCGTCTGTGAACTCCATGAGGAATTTGGAAACAGGAAGAATGTCTAAAAGATTATAAAAAGGAAGAAGGTAAGATGTGTTTATGAATAACTCAGTTTTTTACTGTGAGTTAAGGAGTTTATTTGTTTTCACATTGAACTGGGGATCCATGACTCTATTTATACTTTGATTTCAGAAACAAACCAGCTTTGTTGTAGAGAAGGTCTCCCCCACCATAGAGAACATAGCCTTGTTCCCCTAAATTTACTACAATATATTAGATAATCAATAAAACTGTGTGAAGTTGAAATGAGTACAATTACATGGCAAATACTGTTTTATAGCCAACTTTTTTTCATTTTGTAATGCATTGTAATAGTATGTCCATTCTGATAAATGCTCTTCTGTAACATTTTTAATGGCTTCCTGGTATTCCGTTTTATTAACATACTATAATTTACTTAAATAGACTTATTATTGTTTCCAAGTTTTCCTATTATAAAAAAGTCTGAAATGAACATATGCCTATCAAGACAAATCGAGAAAAAGAAAACATAAATATGCACAGTTAGAAACAAGAATCTTGCTATGGACAATTTAAAATAATTATTAGAAAAGTCTATATAACTTCCTGAAAATAAATTTGAAAATCTGAAGAAAATATATAAATTATCAAAATAAAGTAAGAGTTCAAATGCTAAAATAGGAAACGAATCATGTAACAGAAATTTGAGAGATTACCAGAGTGCAATTCTATAGTTGCTAAGATAGCTTTGCAAGGACAGTTTTCACTGCCACATACTATGACATCTTCAAAAAAACCAATACACCTATCTTACATAAGCCCCTCGAACATGCATATGATAGTGTCCAATCATGTGACAGCCCCAATGTAACCCTATGATTAAAACCTGTTAAAGAAAGCACACACAAAATATTTAAATGTTGACTAATTTATAAACACCAAAAAAGCCTTGATAAAATGCGAACAAGAACAACCCAACAATGTCAAAAGAGTAATGCTGCATTAAAAGGTGGTTTTTATTCCGTTAACGAAATGAATGAGTCAATAGTAAGAAAAGTATTGATAGGATATGCCATAGTAATTGGTTAAAGGTAGGAAAAAAACTGAAAAAAATTGGTAATATTTAATATAAATCTTTGGCTAAAATTCCTATTGGGAATGAGGAAATATGTACTTGTTAAAATAAATTATTTTAAAATAATTCTAAGCACTAGCATTCCCATTAAATCCAGAAAACAATTAAATGATGTCTACTATCACAGCTTTCATTTAGCATGTTATGGGAATTCTAGATTATTAGTAAAGCAAGAAAAAAAATTATAAATACAGGAAGGGAAGGAGAAACACATTATCTCCTTTTTTTCTGGTTTTGTTCATGCAGTGATTATGTGAAAAGCCAACAAATCAATTGGAGAAATATTGAAAATAGTAAGACAATTCAGTAAGGGAACCAAATATAAAGTTGGTTAGGAAAAATCAATAGGTTTCCAACATGCCCCCAATAACCAACAATAAAATACAATGGAATAAAATCAATTCACAAGAGCCATAAAACATGTAAATGCCAGTAAATAGAGTAAATTCTAAAAGTGCAGGATTTATATAAAGAAAATAAAAATGTTACTATAGTATAAATGAAGAACTGAATAGAGTTTATTCATACTATGTACCTACAGAGGAAGATACCAATTTTCCCCCAATTAAAATGCATAAATTTAATATAAACTCTTTCAAAATAAACACTGAAGTTTTACTTTCAAAATAAAAGGGCTTTCTTGTAGAATAGCTTATAGCAGATAAATTCTTCTGGCTGAGAACGACTAGAAAATCTGGATTAAAAAAAAAAACATTTGAAAGCATCAAGAGATACTCAGGCTGCAAAGACCTGGGGAGTCAGCCGATCAGAAAGAAGGAAACCCATTGAGGTAAGCCCAACACTAATTCCTGAATTTCTCCTTAAGGAATTTGCTGATTAATAAGCAGCAGACCAAGAGATTGAAAAGCTGTCCTGAAAGCAGATGCTGAGGGCAGAAGGGCTAAGCAGAGTTTTCAGCACCGCAAAGAGCTGGAAAGACAAAACTGGAGTTCAGAGTTACTAAGTCGTAAAGGGTGCGAGATCCTGGAGAGAAGAGAAACGCAAAGAGGTACATCTGACACCCTGAGCTGCTGTCCTCACCACTGGCCATCGTGTAAACAGAGTACTCCTTGAATCTGAACACGAAGCAGAAGGCAGCTGCTAAGAGGACAGTTTCTAATCGAAAGTCTATTTCTATAAATTCCTAAGATAGATATATTTCTCAGAACAGCTCAAGGACGGAAAATAAATGTCATCAAAACATTCCCCCGGGAAAACCCAAGATACTGTTAGAAAACCCAAGATTTCCTAAGTGGTCATCTCCAATATCCTGTTTTGCTTTTTATTGCTCAGAAGAAATAAGAATGTTGTCCCTTCAAAAACAATAACCAAAACCACGAAAATAAAAGGTGTACTCCTTTTTCAAACAGAAGGAGCAGACTTAATGAGAGAATTAGTGACAACTGGAGCAGACAGCTGTCTTTGTTAGCAACCCCTTCAGTGAGAATAATTCTCAAAGTAAACAATTGACCCATTAAAAGTATGCAATTCATTGGTTTTTAGTATATTCACATCTATGAAAATATGGGCAACCATCGCCAATTTTAGAACTTTTCATCACCTCAAAAGGAAACACCATACTCGGTGGCAATTAGAACACTGCTTCCCCATTCCTCACTTCCTACCACTATCCTCCCTTAAATAACCACTATCTACTTTCTGTCTCTATAGATTTCCCTGGTCTGGACTTCCAAAGACATTTAATCATTTCATATGCAGTCTTTTGTGACTAGCCTCTTTCATTTAACATAAGGTTCTCAAGGTTCATCCATGTTGTAGCATGTAGCCACACATCATATCTTTTTATAGACAAATAATATTCTAGCATGTGAATATATGACATTTTGTTTATCCATTCCTCAGCTGGTGGATATTTGGGTTGTTTCTACCTTTTGGCTGTTGTGAATAATGCTGCTATAAATGTCCATGCACAAGTTTCTGTGTGGACATAAGTGTTCCTGTCTCCTGGGTATGTATCTAGGAGAGGAATTGCTAGGTCATATGGTGACTCTATGTTTAATCCTTTGAGAAAATGGCAGAATGTTTTCCAAAGCAGTTGCACCATTTATATTCCCACCAGCAGTGTACAGGGTTCCAGTTTCTCTACATCCTCACCCAAATGTATCATTATCAGCCTTGTTGATTCTAGCTAACCTAGTGGGTGTGAACTACTATCTCATTGTAGCTTTGATTTGCATTTCCCTGATGACTAATAATGTTGAGCATTTCTGAGGGGTGCTTATTGCCCATTTATATATATTCCTTGGACAAATATCTATTCAAGTCCTTTGACCATGTTTTAATTGGATTATTTGTCTTTTTATTTTTAAGAGTAAGAGTTCTGTGTGTGTGTGTGTGTGTGTGTGTGTGTAGTGGATAGCAGTCCTTTAGCAATATTTGCAAATATGATTTGCAAATATTTTCTTCTATTTGGTGGGTTGTCTTTTTACTTTCTTGATGGTACCCTTTAAAGTACAATCGTTTTTAATTTTTATGAAGTCCAATTTTAGTTCGTATTTTGTTGCTGATACTCGATGTTATATCTAAGAATCCTTTACCAAATCCAAGGTCATGAAGATTACACCTGTTTACTTCTAGGAGTTTTATAGTTTTGACTCTTAAATTTAGGTCTTTGATCCATTTTGAGTTAATTTTTATATAAACTGTTAGGTAAAGATCCAGCTTCAGTTTTTTCCTTATGGATATTTAATGTCCCAGTACTGTTCATTGGAAACTACTCTTTTCCCTACTCTTAGTGCCCTTGTCAAAAATCAATTGATCATAGATAAGCAATCATATATATGTATGTTTATGATATATGATCATAGATATGTGGGTTTATTTCTGTACCGCCAACCCTATTCCAATGATCTGTATGTCTGTTGTTGAGACAGTACCACAATGCCTGGGTTACTATTGATTTGTAGTAAATTTTGAAGTCAGGAAGTGTAAGTCCTCCTACTTTGTTCTTTTGCAAGATTGTTTTGGTTATTTTGAATCTGTTGTCATCATCACCTGACTTTTAGAATCAGCTTTTGAACGTCTATAAAGAAGTCAGCTGGGATTCTGATAGGAATTGCCTTGAATCTGTAGTACAGTTTGGGAACATTGCCATCTTAATAATGTTAAGTCTTCTGATCCATGAATGTGGGATGCCTTTCCAATTATTTAGATCTTCATCAATGTCCTCAACAATGTTTTGTAATTTTTGCATTGTTTTACACTTTTTGTTGAATTTATTTCTATTTTATCCTTTCTGTTATTGTAAGTGGAATTGTTTTCTTAATTTTATTTTTGGATTTTATTATAGTTTCAACTATAGTACAATTGATTTTTGTACATTGTTATTGTATCTTGTCTCTGCTAAATTCATTTATTGGTTTAAATAATTTTTTAGAGGATTCCTTCAGATGTTCTATATACAAGATCATGTAGTCTATGAATAGAGATAGTTTTAGCCTTCCTTTTTAATCTGATGCCTTCTATTTATTTTACTTGCCTAACTTCCTGGCTAGAACCTCCAGTATAACTTTAAATAGAGGTTGTAAGAGTAGACATCCTTGTCTTGTTCCTGATCTTAGAGGGGAAGCCTTCAATATCCCACCAATAAGTATGATGTTAGATGTGGGTTTTTCATAGATGCTCTTTATTAGGTTGTGGGTGTTCTCTTGTATTCTTAGCTTGTTGAGTATTTCTATCATAAAGAGTGTTGAATTTGTCAAATGCTCTTTACTGAGTCTATTAGATGTTAAGTGATTTTTGTTTTCTAGTATGACATTAATTGATTTTCAGATGTCAACAAACTTTGTGTTCCTAGAATAAATCCCACTTGTTCATGGTATACGATGCTTTTTATATGCAGCTGAGGACATTTTTAGTCCATATTCATAAGATATATTGGTCTATATTTTTCATTTCTTGTGATATCTTTATTTGGTTTTGGTATGAGGATAACAGTGGTCTCATATAAAAATCTGGAAAGCACTCCTTTCTCTCCTATTTCTTGTAAGTATTTGTGAATAATTGGTATTTATTCTTCAAATATTTGGGAGAAGTCAGTGATGAACCTATCTGGGCCTGAGCTCTTCTTTGTGGGTAGTTTTTAATAACTACAATCTCTTCACTTGTTAGAGGTTATTCAAATTGTCTATTTCTTCTTGAGTCAGCTTCAGTAATTGTGTCTTTTAGGAATTTGCCATTTCATCTAAGTTATCAAATTTGTTGGCATACAATTGTTCATAGTATTTTTTTTGGTATCATTAATCTACAATTACATGTGCAACATTATGGTTACTAGACTCCCCACATCATCAAGTCCCCCCCACATACCCTATTATAGTCACTGTCCATCAGCATAGTGAGATGCTGTAGAATCACTACTTGTCTTCTCTGAATTGTACAGCCCTCCCCGTGCCCCCCTACATTATGTCTGCTGATCGTAATGCCCCTTTTTCCCCCTGTCCCTCCCTTCCCATCCATCCTCCCCAGTCCCTTTCCCTTTGGTAACTGTTAGTTCATTCTTGGGTTCTGTGAGTCTGCTGCTGTTTTGTTCCTTCAGTTTTTTTCTTTGTTCTTATACTCCACATATGAGTGAAATCATTTGATACTTGTCTTTTTCCACTTGGCTTATTTCACTGAGCATAATACCCTCTGGCTCCATCCATGTTGTTGCAAATGTCTGGATTTTTTTCTTCTTATGGCTGAATAATATTCCATTGTGTATATGTACCACATCTTCTCTATCCATTCATCTACTGATGGACACTTAGGTTGCTTCCATTTCTTGGCTATTGTAAATAGTGCTGTGATAAACATAGGGGTGCATCTGTCTTTTTCAAACTGGGCTGCTGCATTCTTAGGGTAAATTCCTAGGAGTGGAATTCCTGGGTCAAATGGTATTTCTATTTTGAGTTTTTTGAGGAACCTCCATACTGCTCTCCACAATGGTTGAACTAATTTGCATTCCCACCAGCAGTGTAGGAAGGTTCCCTTTTCTCCACATCCTTGCCAACATCTGTTGTTGTTTGTCTTTTGGATGTTGGCTATCCTCACTGCTGTGAGGTGATATCTCATTGTGGTTTTAATCTGCATTTCTCTGATGATTAGTGATGTGGAGCATCTTTTCATGTGCCTGTTGGCCATCTGAATTTCTTCTTTGGAGAAGTGTCTGTTCAGATCCTCTGCCCATTTTTTAATTGGATTATTTGCTTTTTGTTTGTTGAGGTGCATGAGCTCTTTATATATTTTGGATGTTAAGCCCTTATCAGATATGTCATTTATGAATATATTCTCCCATACTGTAGGATGTCTTTTTGTTCTACTGATGGTGTCCTTTGCTGTACAGAAGCTTTTTAGTTTGATATAGTCCCACTTGTTAATTCCTGCTTTTGTTTCCCTTGCCCGCGGAGATATGTTCATGAAGAAGTCACTCATGTTTATGTCCAAGAGAATTTTGCCTATGTTTTTTTCTAATAGTTTTATGGTTTCATGACTTACACTCAGGTCTTTGATCCATTTCGAATTTACTTTTGTGTATGGGGTTTGACAATAATCCAGTTTCATTCTCTTACATGTAGCTGTGTTCATAGTGTTTTTTTACAATCTTTTTAACTTATATATAGGGTCAGTATACTGTCCCCTCTAACAATTCTGTTTTGGTGATTTGAGTCTTATCTATTGATCATTAAGGGAAAACTGTTTCTTTACTCACAATCCTTCTGACACTAAATGTGTGAGCTTTTCCATAACAAGAAATTCTCCAGTTCTCTGCAGACACCACAGATTGTCCCACAATTTAATTTAGTCCTGACACTAACTACTGGAATTAGTGCAGATCCACAGGTCCCACAAGACCGTGTTCCACTTCAGATGACAGTCACAGGTAGTGGGCCTCCAGGTTACCCACACTTATGTACAATTGGCTCCAAATCATGGTTCCCACAACACCCCACTGAGGTTCAATAATTTACTGTAATGGTTCACAGAACTCAGGAAAACACTTTACTTACATTTACTTGTTTACTAAAAATGATATTATAAAGGATACCTATGAAGAACCAGATGAAGTGGTACATAGGGTGAGGTCTGGAAGGGTCCCAAGTGCAGGAGCTTCTGTCCCTGTGGAGTTTACTGTGCATCTCCCACATGTCGATGTCTTCACCAACTATGAGGCTCTCTGAACCCTTTAAGGTTTTTACAGAGGATCCACTATATAGGCATGATTGATTAGATCATTGCCCATGGTGATTAACTGAATCCCCACCCTTCTCCCTTCCCTGGAGGTCAGCTCTAATCACAAGGTCGGTTCCTCAGAAAACCGGTCCCCATCCTCCAAGAGTCACTTTATTGCCATAAATTCAGGTGTGGTTGAGAGGGGCTTGAATAACAAAAGATCCTTCTCTTGCTTTTTCACTCAGAAAATTAAAGGGATTTAGGAACTCTATGCCTGCAATCAGGGAGGAAGATCAAATATAACTTTCTTATGTCACAGTATCATAGTCAATCTAACTAAAAGATTTGTCAGTTTTGTTCATCTTTTCAAAGAACTGCCTTTTGGTTTCATTGATTTTCTCCATTGTTTTTATAGCCTCCACCTTATTAATTTCTGCTCTGTTCTTTATTATTTCCTTCTTTCTGCTTGCTTTAGGTTTAATACACTTTTTCTTTTTCCAGTGTTGTTAGGTGGAAGGGTAAGTTATTTATTTGAGGTATTTCTTCTTCTTACTCTAGTTATTTATAGCTATAAATTACCCTCTAACCACGGCTTTTGCTGTATCCTATAGGTTTGATATGTTGTGTCTTCATTTCCATTCATCTCAAAGTATTTCCTGTTTTTTCTTCCAATTATTCCTTTAAACCATTGGTTAATCAGTAGTACATTGCTTAATTTCCACATATTTGTGAGTTTCTCAATTTTTTTTTTCCTGCTATTGATTTCTAATTCCATTCTGTTATGGTCAGGGAACATACTTTGTGCTACTTTTGACACTTTAAATTTATTGAGATTTATTTTATGACCCAGCATACGGCATACCTTGAACTTCTCTGTTTCTTTGCATGCCTCATAATTATGACGTTGTTGGAAACTGGGTATCTCAAATGATATATTGTAGCAACTCAGGGTATGGATTTCCTTACTTTGGGCTTGTTATTGTTATTTGCTTATTTTTTGTTTAGTGACAATTAAGACTATATTAGTGAAGTCCCTTTCCTCCCCACTGTGTTCAGCCTCTGGTGTTTTTCCTCAACGAAGCACAGCTTCCAGGTAGGCTCCCAAGGCAGGGAAACTGGCCCAAGTGTAGTTCATCAATACCATCATGTCCAAAGGAACCGGTAGTAGATGAGCTGTTTCTACTCAAGTTTTTTTTATTTTAGCACTCCTCTATTTTCAATGGATCCCATGAGTTATGCATAGAAAATAAAGCTCACTGTGAGAGTTGGTGCAATTCTTCTGGAGACCACGCTGGTGTTACCTATTAAAATTTTTTAAAATGTCCCTGCCCTTTGTCTTGGCAATAGCCTCACCAGGCCTTTAGCACCTGCATACCCATTAAAAATTCACCAATATTCATGTATAAAGATATCTACTGAAACATCTTTGGTAATAATAAAAACCAGGGCACAACCAAAGTGCCTACTGATGAGGGACTAACTGGTAAATAAAGGTTTGCACAGCTACACAGTAAATTACTTGAAGAATTTTGGTAGAGCGAAACAAAGCTCATTAAAAATAAGGTATATACTGACATAGAAAGAGCTCCAATTTCTATCTTTAAATGAAAAGAACAACATTATGCAGAATAGTGGAAGTAGTGTGACCCCTTTGTGTGAATTTTAAAAATACTTAAATGGATGTGTATAGGTGGGAAAATATATTTTCCCGGAAAGATTAATGAACTATAACTTACGGTTACCTTTGGCAAGAGACTATGGGTAGGTGAAAAGAAATAAATTTCACATTTTATATTTCCCTCTAAATATATGACCCAGCATATTTTAAAGCCAAAAGGGTTACCTGGATGGAGAGATCTAGGCCATTTTTTTTCTTTGTTCTTATCATTAATATTTAATGGTCAGCCACATTGTAAAAGAAAATTTATGAAATAAAAGTATGTATTTTCAAAGTACAAGCTTGTGAAGTGAAATTTCTGGTTTTCTCCCATGCACCTCATAGCCTTCCCACCTTCCTCAGTCTACCCATGTCAGAAGCAGAGCAAGCTAGCCACTATGGAAAAGCCCTTCCATCACAGACGTTCGGATACAGCAGCGTGAGTGGCCTGAAGGTGGCTCTATTCTAGGCCCTTGCTACTCAAGCATGACCCATGGACCAGTAGTGTCAGCAGTACGCAGGCACTAACTGGAAATGCAGAACCTCAGGGCCCACTATAGACCTACCGAACTCGAATCTGCGTTTTATAGGATTAGGGTGATTCATTAGCACATTAAAGTCTGAGAAGCACTGGACTAGCTCAGAGGTCATCACCCCTGATTGCACCCTGTAATCACCAGCGGGATTCTTGAAACCTGTCAAGGAGGATGGGTCCCAACACAAACAGGGAATTTCAATCTCTAGGGTGGGCCCCTGCTGGGAGATTCTAATACGGAGCCTGGTATCGAGAACTCCACAGATCAGTCTCTCCTTCTAATACACCTCCATTGGAATACATGTATAAGCACTAATCTTTAGAATGCTTTCTATCCACCAGTCACTATGCTTAGCATTTTACACCTATTAACTCCTTTCCATCTCTACAATCCCACAGCCTTGGAACTGGCATCGGCATCTTCACCTTACAGATGAGGAAATTGAATCTTAGACCAGCTTCAGACAGATGGTTAGGGCCAAAAGGCAGGTTCAAACCCAAGATGCCTAATGTATATGGTCATTAATTACGATACAGCGCTTATGCCTATCATTACAATGTGACCTTTGATATTAAGATGTCATTCTTTCTTGAGCTCTGGTGCCCAGTTCAACATAGATGCTCAGTAGTGAAGAATATTGAAGAATACTGAGTGCATCAGTAGCTCGATGTATCACAGGTGCTCAACAAAATGTGGATGGGTGAAAATAATATGTATGAGTGAGACACAGCCCAGAAACCTGGAGCTGGGTGACAAGGTTGGTCCTTTCCTTTCCTCGGGACAGTGTTAGGAGCTTCACTGGTGCCAACTGATGTTTCCTCTGAAAGTCTGGCCTCAACTCATCATCATGCAGACTTCCCACCATATCCTACCTCCTCTCCTTTTAATGCTTAGGGATCTATGCTCATGTCAACATCCCCATTAGGTGAATGCAACCCCCGTGCGGCTCATCAGAGATCAGAGCCCGAGAGAGAATACTGAGCTGCGTGAACATGCAAGTCTCTCTAGTCTAGCAGGCATTTGCACAAGCTTCTGGAAAGCATAATGTGCTCCCCGTGGCCTGTGAAAAGGCTGGTTTTGGTTTCCTAGCACCACACTGCAGCCCAGATCATCGGTTCCACCTTGCTTCCCCTGGGCTCTTCCCTCCACTCTGGGACACACCTCACACCCATGCCTGGGTCCCCACAAAAACCCAAGAGAGGTCAGTGAGTTACTCTGATGTTTATTTATGCATCTTAGTCCACACAGTTGGTATAAAATCAGAAGCAAAGCAAAAAAAAAAAAAAAAAAAAGGTCTGGAGTCTTAGCATCAGAAGGGCACCATATATACATCTACAGTTGGTGGCCAATACAAGTCATTGCCAGACAGTCCTTGGAGGCAGAGAACAGTCTAGACACAAGTAAGCCCTGGGAACGCAGTCCCAGGGGGTCTAGAGGCTTGTCCTGATGCTCCGACCATAAGAAAAATGTGGGAGTGATACAGGCTGTGTTTATTCTTTCTTTATTATAGTAATAATAGCAGCCTAGCTAGGTACAAACACGGTTATAAACCATTTATATTACACAGAATTATTCAGGTCTCCATTCTACTTTATGTTGTAAAATTGTTAATTGAATTTCCAGTGAGTAGTTTAGATTAGTGATAATCAGGAATGGTAAATACATAGCACCATTTCGTAAGTCTGTTGTCACCGATTCTCATCTAGACATGTGACTGAGACACCTGCCCTTGAGGGCACGTATTCCAAAGCCACAAGCCATGTGTTTGCCAAGGGCTCCAGTTTGGGGGTTTTGTCTGTGTGTGCATACAGCTTTCCATGGAGGTGGAGACAGCCCATATCCCTCCCTGTGTGATGCACTGGGTCACCCACAATCTAAGGGCTTTTGGCCATTCGGGGTTTCTACGCATACTTTGGTTTTCTAAGTGAGGTGAAGTGGGAGGGAGGTATCTTCTTTCAGATGAAAGGGAAGGGGTGAGATGGAGTTACTTTATTTCTAGGCAAAACAGAACAAAAAAATGAAAAACAAAATTACTAAGTTTGATTACAGGGTTAGTATGTAAAATTCCTTAGCTACTTCTGTAAGGTTCAACACAAGGCTGATGGTCAACATATAAAGCAAACAATACTATGTACATGTATGTAAAAAGTGTTATAAATAGGTTTTATAAACCATAGATATTATATACATCTTCAAACAACACTAACCCCCCCAACTGCTTTCTGTTTGGTTTGGTTTGAGTTTGGGTTTTTGCTAGATTTTTTTTTCCTTTTTTTTGGTTTTCTGGTTGCCTTCCTCCCTCCCCTGTGTATGCTCAGTGCTCAGACGACCCATCCAGGCGCTTCATTCGCGTTTCCGCAAGATCACATAGATGACGCCGCTGAGAAGGGCCAGCGGGAAGGCTACCCAGGCCAGGATGTAGGCGAAGCCATAGAAGTACTCAGAGTTGAAATGCCATTCTGGGTGCCTCACCGTGTAGATGGAGGCTGCGCTCATCACACACAGACCTGGGGAAGGACGGACAAGCTGGGTGAGAGAGAGGCCAAGGCGAGGGTCCCTCTCCACCACCCCCAACGCAGATTCCATAGGACCCCAGGCACCTGCCCACACCACTCCCTGCTCTTGGCCAAACACACACACACACACACACACACACACACACACACACACACACACACACACACCAGCCCACCAGGTTGCCAAAACTTTCTTTCTTAGGGAGAAGGAAGGGGGCTTCAGGAAGGCAGGCAAACTGTGCAAGAGAACATCTAATTCTGGAAGAATCTGCTGCTGGATCCACAGTTGAGAGCAGGGCATTTGGAGATTTCAGAACATGGGAGCGATCTGTTCTCTGCTTGTGCATAATCTGTGTGACCCTGACCATCATCTCCTAGGCCCCCTTGTCATCTTTTCCACCCCATTTCTCTTGAACCGTTACCCATTCCTAGTCAGCATGAGGTGGCCAGCTAGAATTCAGGTTGTAAGATATGCCAGCCTACATAACTGCTTCCAAGGACGGTTGTGTGTGGGAGCCCCTGGAACCTGTGAACCTCTCCACAAATGGGTGGCAGTGCTATCTGAAGCCAGTGACAGTGACGTGGCTCTCTACTGTAAGCCACCATGGGAAAACTCTGGGATCTGTGCAGAACATGGACAGAGCTCCATGCCAATGCCCTGAGCAGGACTGCCACATAAGAGATGCCTATGGGTGCTGGAGGCAGCCAGGGAAACACACAGAGAGGAAGAGGGTGAGGAGGAAGGACAGGCTACACCAGTGGGAAGCAAAGCCACAGAGGGCAGAGGCTTCAAGGGCTAGCTCCATTGCCCCTGGGCCCTTTCAACAATTCTTGGTGCCCCCAAGGTTGGGTCTGAAGCCACAGCTGGTGTGAAAGGGTATGAGATACACAGAGAGGTCAGGCCACCCTCCCTTGTTGCCCAGTGCTGTGGCCTTTGGTGTGGAAGGGCAGGAAAAACCTTCACCTTGGGCCTCATTAAGCAGCCAAGTTAAATGTGATGGTCCACATCCACCATGACAGTAAGTGTCCCCCTGCAGAGAAGAATCCAGTGATGTCATCACCCCAGCCCAGAATTGCACAAAGCCTGCTCTGTTCCCTCCTGAAAACAGGGTCTTTGAGAGGCTCTGAGTGACTCTATTATAAATCCAGCATGCCGTGTGGGATTCCTGTGGTTCCGAAACTCCCAGTGCCCTGTACCACCTACATCTGACCTCTCTGCTATTTTCCTGCACACTACAACTTTGTTTCAACAGCGTGCAGAAGTGGGAATATATAGCATTGACCACCCTGAGCATGCTGTCCCTCTGCAAGTCAGAAGAGAAAGCTCCCCCTCCACTGGCCTCTGTTGAGAAAGCCACACAAGGGTCTTGGAACGACAGTGGGATCAGATCCAGGATCTTCTACCTACAGAAAGCTCAAATAGCGTAGACGTCTGTGTTAGAGGGGAAACCATGGCTGGTGAATTGTCATTCGAGGACAACAGCCCTCGATCAGCTGGGAACACACTGTATTTGCCTTGAGGTCCGCGCTCCTCAGCCCTCTTCCCCCACTGCCGCACAGCTCATTCTGTAAGGCACTAACTCTTGTCTTCAAGAAACACTGCAGTTTTCTCTCTTGGGCTATAGCTGACCTACCTAACAGGACAAGGCTATAAAAAGAGAAGCATGACCAAGGGAGAGTGTGAGGCATAAACAGAGTGTTCAAAGGCTGGGACAATGCCTATCGTGTTGGCAGTGCTTCCAAAGGGGGCATGTGTCCACTCAGCTCTGGCATGAAAAATGCCATGGCAGCTGTGCAAACCAGCTGTGCCCAGATGTCACGGCAAAGAGAAGGCAGTCTATCGATGACCAAAAGGGACAGAGAGAGATAGGATACACAAGTGCAGTGACTAACTGACATGACTGTACCTTTGTAGAATCTCAGAAGTAAATGAATTTAAGCTTTGCTTGAATAAGCAATAAGCTTAGATACTTACAAAGCCAAAGAGAGGATGCACTTTATAATTATCATCAGGAGACTGATGTTTCAGGGAATATATTATTACAAGGCTGTCTGTGTGTGAAGCAACAGATGTGCGCTGGAATATACAGCAGTTAACACCATAGCAGAGTCCCTAAACGTCAAACCTTTCTCCCAGTAGGTAGCTTTCTCAGCAACCAGTAAGCAGAGAGACGTTTATGAAGGCACCTCGGGGGAAGGTAAGTGAGGGAGTGACATGCCAGTGGGCAGTCTGCTGCCCCACAGAGGAGCAGGCTGTTCTGGGGCAGTGATGGTGACAGTAATGGGCATGCCCTGGGAGGGGCCTGAGTCTGGGGGCGTAGTCAGCTGTACGTGGAAGGACGCAGACAACACAAAAATGCTGGCCACCCAAGAGTTCACAAGACTCTCTCCGTGTCTCTGGATGGCTGGGTCTGCAATGGCCCCCTGAAACTCCTCCCTAGAGCCCTCCGGAAGAGAAGGTCTCAAGCCGCCTTTAACTGCCACAGCGACCACAGGTGGGCACCTAGAATCCACAGTCTTGGAGGGAGCCAACCAAGGGGTCAATGGCAAAGGGCAAAATGGAGGGCACTCTCTAAACTACCTTCTCCCACCGTTTGGGGCAGCAAACATGTAATCAGCACCTAACACATCCCGAGCGTGCACAGGCACCATTCCGGATGCCGAGAGCAGCATCACGAATGAGGCATGGCCCCTGCCGTCGAGGGCTCAGGGTCATCCAGGAACAGACATGTCCCTGGGGACGTCCAGTAGCATGTGATGTGATTCAGGGGAGGGAGAGAAACACAGCGGATGCTGAGAGCAGGGATGGGGCACTGAGGCCAGACTGGGGGGCAGAAGAAGGTGTGTGACCTGGATCTAAGGATGTGCAAGAGAATCCCAGGGGAAGGAGGAACATGAGTGAGCCACGGGGGATGGGAGAGCTTGGTGGAAACCACAGCAGGTCAGAAGAGACAGGGGAGAGGCCCTTAAGGGCGTGCAGAGGGAAGCAGGAGAGAAACACAATCAGGTGGCTGTTTTACAGAGGCCACCCCAGTGGCAGAGTGGGAGGTGGACTCAGGTGGGGACCAGACAGGGCAGGCAGGTGCAGAGGCTGGCTTCTGCACAGCTGCCCTGGTGTGAGAAAAGGAAAAGGACACACAGCTATGAAGGATGCTGCCCAGAGGCAGGACCCATGGTGGGGAAACAGGGGAGGAGGGGGGGGTCTCCGGCACAACTGCCTGCTGGGCTGACTCAACTGGGAACAGGGGATGTGCTTTCCAGCTAGGAATTAGCAGATTCAGGGAACAGAGTCAACAGTATTGGAAGGAGTGTAGGGGCTCACAAATGACTTCAAACCGCGCATCAGTGACCTTGGCAAAGCAGTTCATTTGGGAGCCTGGAGCGAAGCTAGAGTCAGGGGGCTGGATAGTGAGTGTCAGGTGCGACCACGCAGACGGTGGCCAGGGGACAGGGTCTCCAAGGTGCCGGTTTGACCTTCGTCTCAGCCAACCGCATCCTTAGGGCGGTGAGGTGGGGTGGGAAGAGGCTGGAAAGTCTATTATGTTGAAAGTGTCGGGCTCTACATCTGACCTACAGCAACACAGAGCCTTCTCTGGACTGCTGGCCCGGTTTCTGTTTTCAGCATCTGAGTGGCCTCTGCTGCCTAGAAAGTCGCCCACAGCATCACTGGACGCCAAGCGGGCACGGCTGAAGCTACAGCTGGAACCATCCCCTCGTGGGAGTGTTTCTGACTGCTGCCTTTGAACCACTTACAACAGGAAGAGCCCTGGGTTTTTATTCACTGCCCCACCCCCCATCAAATTCTTCTATTCTAAAGCCCAATATTTACACCGGTCTGTCTGACAAAGAAAGCAAAACAAACCAAAAACATAAAACTCACTCAGAAGTCCCCCTCTCCATCTTTCTGTTCTTAATCACAATGAATAGTAGCTACACATGTGACCGAGTTTGATTCTGCCAAGGAAGACAATCGTCCCATCACCAGCAAGTTGGCTATTCGGGGCCTTCTGTGTGGCCTGCATGGAGCTCAGTGCTGGATGCAAGTGGTAAAATAAGTTGTAACATGCCCGTCTTCCTTCAGGTCTGCATCTATGTGGATTTCTTGATGTTTCCCTTGTACTCAACCCAACAGGGCTGGGGCAGAGTCCGCTAGAGTCCGGGAAGAGATGGCTACAGGTTCTGAGCCTAAGAATGACCCCAAAGGCCAGACACAGGATCAGGGCGGCCCTTCTCTAAAAGAGGCTTTAGGAGAATCTCGGGCTCACGAATGGAATGAGCTGTCTGCAGAGGAATGTCCTAGAAGATTCTACAGTGGGTTTAGGGGTAGCTTAATGGCTACATCGGTGGTTCCCGGCCCTGGATGAACATCAGAGTCACCCAGGTTGCTGCCTCACCCGGGAGCTCTTAAATAGGACTCCCCAGGTTTGCAGTCCGAGCTCCAGCATTTTTCCAAAAGCTCGCCCTTCTTAAATGGGTGATTCTGATGTGCAGCTAAAGATTGAGAAGCACCGAGTTAAAAAGCCTCCTTTTGATAACATCTTCAGGAAGCAGCCAACCTAAGAAGTGTGTAATCAAGGAAAGATGGCTCTTACACGGGAGCCCTGTGGCTTATGAAATGGAGAAGAGGTGAAGCAGCCGACCCAGCGGGCAGGTAACCACATGCAGGGCTGTCGTCCAGAGTGAGGCTGAGCGAGCTGCTGCCTCCACACTGGGCCCCGAGCCCCACACACCCTTCACCGGCCTCTCCTGCACGCACCTGTGTATCATCTACGAAGACCAAGCTGGGGCCTCCAGAGGCAAGCTATGCAGAGATAATCCAGCCTACAATAGCCACTTGGGAGACTCAGTAGCGATTCTGGGTGGCTTCCCTTAAAATGCTCCAGTGCTTGAAGCTGTGCCTGCTCTGGGTGATGCTTAGCTCCCGTAGCAGGCGCATGCCCCGATTTTATATCCTGGGATTGTAGGGCTGCTTCCTCCTTCCTTCCCTCCTCCCTTCCTCCCTCCTTTATTTTCTTTCTGTTTTGTTTGTCTCAGCTTTTCTGCTTTGTTGCTTGGTGTTTGCTCTACTTCTCAGGCTGCCTCCACTTCTCTCCAACTCTCCCCGAATTCGCTCTCTAGTTGCCGGCTTCCTATTAAGCTGCGAGCTGGGACATACATGACAAAGCTGACTTAGAAGTTGTCAAACACTAAAAGACCCGGAAGTCTTGACAGAAAGTGCCAGACTCTTAGTTTCCAACTTTTCGGGAAAGACCTTATGGCGAGTTCAGATGTAACATTTGAGAGATCTGGGGGTTCCTAGAAAACTGACTTTCAGATCATTTTGACTGGAGTCAACAATTAGTCATGGACCATTCTTTGACATATAAATTACAACTGCTCTTCTGGCCCTGCAGTTCTAATTCGAGATAAAAGTCCTTTTCAAACATGGACCGCTAAACTGCCAAGCTGATAACTGAAAACTGGGTCTTGTGAGAGATAAGAAGCTAGATGTGAAGAGGATAAAAGAAGCATGAATTATGTGCTTTTAAATTCGGAGGTTTTTAGAGCAGAGTTCTAAAGGCTTGTCCTGAGTTCAGAGGAGAATCAAAGTAACAAAAAGAGTATGGATTAGTAAGTATACTTTGGAAGATTAGAAAACTCAATACCTAAAAGTTGTTGGCTGAACCAAAGAACATTAACACATGGTGCAGTGACATGTGTGGCTTAATGGCGGTTCTCTCTAAATTCTGGGTTTTGACTTAAAATGATGTTGCTGAAAAGATGTTGGAGAACTTAGAGCTGTACTATCTCCATGGGAAGGATGAAGATAAAGGTGCTGCCTGTTCTGTGAAGTTCCTTCAACAGTAAGTCAGCTCTTCCTCATCCAATATTTTTAGTTTGCCTAATTCTGATGTTGCATCACAGACGCCTGGGAGTTTAGGAATAATAAATGGTGTGAATTTGCCTTGATCTTAGACTGTAAATCTGGCTCAGTGAAAGATCATGCAGGAAGCAGAATTTCTGCCTTGTATTTTGTGTTCCCTAAAAATGTTGGTGGATTCCGTGTCTCTAAATATAAGGAGGTACCTCACTATAGGCAGCCCATGTGCCGTGAGGAATGTAGGCATTCAGTTGCCCTTGAATGAGCTGGGTGACCTTGGTCATTCATTTATCCTCTCCCCATCTCAGTTTTTCCATCAATAAAATAAAGAGCTTTTATGAATTTTCTGGTTCTCAAATATTATTGTATCTTGAAGATACATCCATTGATACAAAGGATATGATCATTTGATTTGATATCCAACTGTAAATGGTGAGCCAAAAATATAATAAAATTTCCAGAGTACATTCTGGTTCTGTGCATCACTTCTGGAAATGGAGTGGATAATGATAACTCTGCTGCTAACAAAGCTAGGAATTGTATCTTACTGTGTAATTCGTAATTTCACAAAGGCAGCAACATCCCAGGAGCTCGGTTTGGTATAAAAGCCATGCAAGTAGCGTAGCCTGTTTGGTTTGGGCCTGGGAACCCTACAGCTGTGTATATTGAATGTTGTGTCTCAGTATTTAATGACAAGAGGCTCCCTAATGAGGCTCTCCAGTTTACATTCTTTTTCCAGGAAAGGGTAACCCTCTGGCTTCCAGAAAAGGTCACCACCACTAAACCTCAGGTGTGTCTCCCCATACAGCCCTGTGTAAGCCATAGCTCTGCCCGCCCATCATCAAGGACACACGGGTCTTTTCAACCCCCCAAGTGACTTCTCTCGAGCGCCACGGACATTCTGACAACCGACTAGAACTAGGGATGCTATGTCACTTGCCTGCTCAGACAGCCAGAATCTAAAACATCTCACAGCACCAGAAGTACTCTGTCACATGGAGCTTGTGATCTATTAGCATGGACTGTGGCCTCCACTACCACATCTGCTTCTTCCTCTCTCCAGCCTCGCTGACTCTGTCAGCTGACAAGTCCGGGGACAGAAGGATAAGAATCAGTGGAGTAAGACATTGGTCCGAACCTAGAGACAAAGCTGGAAGATGTCCCCCTCTGCAACAGAAGCTTCTAGGACTCTGCACATTGCACACATGGACCGCCTGTCCGGTGGGGTAGCATGAAGGCAGCTTGGGCAGGAGACGAAGGGAACCTCCCCTGTGCTGTCATGGTCTCATGTCACCCAGTGTGCCACAGAGAAGACACCTGTGATGACAACAGTATAATAGTTCCAGGGGCTTACAGGAGCTGGAGGGAAGCAGGCTCAGATTCTGCCAGGGTGGCTTCATCACTGCTTAGATGTAGGCGACACACACCTGACAGCAACCTTGGAGGCTCACAGCATCACAATCGAGCCAATCTCCATGCTGGAGCATGATGGTTCCTTGGGGCATAGTGTCATCTACAGGAATCTTCCCTGAAGACTGGCCTTTGTTCTACTGATATCCTCAGCATTTACCTCTGATTGTGTGTCCAGAGCACAGCTTTGTTCCTGATGACAGGTCTGGCTTGGTTAGGGCTCTTCCTTCCAGAGCCCCTAAATCCTATTTCCTATGTATCTCATTTCAGGGAGAAGTGGCAAGTTCCCGAATTCTAAAGTATATGCATATGCACACACACACACACACACACACACACACACACACACACACACACACACCTGTACTTTATAAAAACCACCCAATGGGCAGACTCAGGAACATCAGTCATTCAGGGGCCTCCTACTTCTACTAACTCATCACTCTGCAGCCTTGTATAGGCCTAGCTTCCACATGGACTTTACCGTCTCCAACTTACCAGCAAGGATTTGGAAGATTCCAGTGATGTAAAACCGGCCCCCCTTGGTGAGGGTGAAAAGCTGGCAGAAGAACAGGAACAAAGACAGAACGCTGAAGATGATGGACAGAATCATGGTGGCCTGGACAGATTGCAGCCATTCTGGGGGGAAGAGACACAAGGTTAGGAAAAGCCAGCCTTGGCCAGGGGACAGCTCTGCCATGAGGAGAAGGGCCGTGACCCCTGAAAGCCACCTTTCTCCCAGACACCAGAACTCAGATAATTTCACTTTTGCACTCTTAAAGGTCAGACTTTATTTCATGGTTTCTCTTAAAGAAAAAAACATATACATAATACATATTTAATTGTGGACATTTTAAGAAAGGGATGTAAGAAAATATCCACATTCCCACCACCAGCAGTTAAACTCAAGTTAAAACATACTGAATTCCGTCCCAGTCTTTTAGCCAAATGTGATGCTTACACAGATGCACATGTATTAAAGAGGGTCTGACCCCCCACCCCTGCCTTCTCTCTCCTTACCCTCAGAGGTTTTTGAAGGCTTATTGGAACCCCTATATTCCAAGAATAGTTTAAAACCACCACTTAAAATATCAGCATTCCTCACAGAGATAGAGAGATGTGGGGATGGTTGGGAAGAAGACGAGGCGTTGGAGCCAAACTAATTTTGTAGATAATTAGAAAAAAAGATGATAGAGAAAAGCATGTTTTATATAGCAACAAAATCCATTTGCTGAGCGGAGCTGTATCTTTTCTTAGTTAATCTTAATCTTAGTCAAGAGCCTCGGCACAGAGCAGTCTGTGCTCCATCAAATCAGCAGGTTGGACCATGTAACACACTTGCGCATCTTTGCTAAACCCCTCACCCTAAGTCAAATTTCCAAGCTTCCGAATAAAACTCAGGCAAGGAAGAGAATTCTGTAGTTTACTATCTATGGCAAAATATTGTCATTTTAAGGAGGAAGGGAAAGGAACACACAACTTGGGTCCAGCAAGTGTCCACCTAGAAGAGCAGGTGTTGGGCCCTGCCCAACGGTCACCTGCATCCTTTCTTCCAAGAGCCAAAGAATTGCTAGGGTACACATAGCTCTAGACAAGGAAAAGCGACTGGAGAAGGTTTCATCCTCGCAGCTCAGTAACTGGCTAACGTGAAATGGCTTAGAAAAGCACACATCAATGCTTAACTCAGTATTCAAAGCAATGAAATCTGGATGGTTTATAACCAATAACTGTACGACATGAACCTGGTTTGAGTTGTAACTAGCTCATGGCAGAATCTTAAGGGTGTTGATTAAATGGACTGTTATTAGACTTTCACATAAGATTTTTCCAGGCACAGACTGGACATATTTTCGGGTTGGAAGAAAGTGAGAGATCAAGTAATCCAGCTCCTTTGTACTGAAAGAGATTTCCGGGGAGGTTTTAATGCGCCCAGTTGGCCCAGCCAAATCTGGGAGGCCCTTGATTCCAGGCTAGCGTCCTTCCCACTATGAAAGAACATAGGCTTTTGTCTTTTCAATTTTTTTGTTAGTTAAGGGAAGAAAATGATGTCTAATGGGTTGTGAGCCACCCTGACTTCATTTTTATGTATTCCTAATTGAATCTGTTTGTTTATCTAGCACAGTGGTTCTTCTGAAAGAGCAGTCTGCAGTAAAACTCATGCTGCCATTATATTATTAAAAAAAAAAATTATTATTATCCAGCACTCTGGTAGGCGAAGCTGGAAACATCAAGAAATCTGAGTCCCAAATCCAGAACTAAAACAGTGATTCAGTTTTGCTGGGGAATGTCCATCAGTGAGCATCCTCACGAGGACCATGGCTGCTGCAGATGACATCCTCGATTCCCTTCTCCAATTCTAAGATCCTTACCTCCACTGTCATTAACAACAGGTACTTCCACCAGAACTTGTGTTGAGAGAAAACTCAAAATCTTAAATATTATATTTACATGAATAGGAAAATTCCCTTAGCTTTAATAATGCAACTAAATCCTTCTTGAAACTTCTTTTACCAACACCTTGAATGCAGTCCCGTCCCTACTACAACTGAGTTATTTTGCCTTAAGGTCCTTCTCAGGTCAGATCATAATTAGGAAATCAAGGAAGTTTTCTGAGCCAGGCCCTCTAGCTGGCTCTGGGGATACAAAGTTGAAAGGTTTTCAACCACAAGCACAATAAATAAAGCCCATACACAAAGATAGTAGGTTCCACTGCATCTTCAGTCACAACATAGGTGAATGGGTTCAAGTTACTCATTCTAAGATGCAGAATTTCATCTTTTAATTATATAATTCTTATCTATAGCCTGATACAAGATACACACCTAAAACAAACAACAGTTGAAAATCAAAAAAATTTTTTAAAAGGCACCAGGCAAATATTAAAAGAAAAAGAAAGCGGGCATAGTAATAATAGCATCAAACAAAACAGAATATAAATGGAAAAGGTTGAAAGTGGCCAAAGAGGAATATTTCATAGTGAGGAAAGGTCCAGTTTATACCCATGAAGAAATAACAATCATAAATAAACCTTTATGCATATAGTAACAGGGCCTGGAAAAAGCATAAAGTAAAAAATAATTGAAATATGAAAAGAAACTGGAAAAGCCATAATCCTAGTGGAAGACTCTAGCATAACTTTCTCGCAATAGATAAATCAAGTAGATCAAAAATATGGTAGGATATAGATTATTTATATAACAGGATTAACCAATTCAATTTAATAGGTATGTAGAAAGTGTATCCATATAACAAAGACTGTAAGGTGTTTTCAAACACACATGGACAGTCTTACAAACCACATATTAGGCAACAAGGAAATCTCAATTAACCTCGAAGAAAGCACACATGATATAGGCATAATTGAAGGCAAACAAAAAGCAGAAATTAAAAACAAACTAGCCAAAATAAATTTGGAAATTTAAAAAGAGTATTCCAGATAATCCCTTGGATAAAGAAATCTAAATGAGAGGTAAATATTTCTACAGCAAGGAATGATACTGCGAGGACCATGTGTCAAACCTGCAGGCTATGGCCCTAGCAGGACTCAGGGGAAAATGTATACCTTTAGAGCACTTACTGGAAAGTGGAAGTGTTAAAAAATAATAATAACGAGCTAAACTTTCAGCCCAAGAAGTTAGAAAAGAAAAAATTCAATAAATCCAAAATTAATTAGCTTAATACTGATAAAAGTAGAGATTAATAGAAAAAAACTGTGACAAAAATACAGTTAATTAAAGAATCTGGTTCTTATGGTAAGGGGGGGTCAATACGGTAGACAGATTTTATTAAAGTTCATAGAAGTAGTGCTAAAGAAACAGAAACGCAATATGTTCCCACGTAGAAGCACTCAGTTGTAAAAATGCCACTTTTCTCCAAAATAATCTGTAAATTCAATGCTATCCTAGTTAACATCCCAGCTGGAACCTGATAAAATGCTTCCAAATTCATCCAAAATGAATGAACAATAACAGCCAAGAAAAAAGTTGAACGAAACACAACAGCAACAAAAACAAACAAATAGACAAATATAAACAATGAGGCAGGACATCATCAACCAGATGTCAAACATGTAGATAATGCACAGCTTATATAATATATATCTATATAGTTATAAAGTTTTAGCAATTCAAACAATCAGCCACAAAACAACAATAAAACAATGGCACAAGAGTAAGTCTTTGGAAGCATGCATGTGAATTTAGTACATCATGAACATAGCATAGAAACCAGTAAGGAAAGAACACGACAGACAATAAGTGGTGTTGGCTATCCATCTGTTAAAAAGTAAAATTAGATACTGAGCTCACATCATTCACAAAATTCAATTCCAGAGGCATCAAAGAGCTAAGTGAGAATTAAATGGCCATATAGATATGTGATTCACAAAGGAGAAATATGAACAGCCAATAAACATATTTAAAGGTGGTCAGCCTCACTAGTAACCACCAAAATGCAAGTAAAATCCACAAGGAATGTGATACCAAAGTTAACCCATCCAACTGGCCAAATCAAAATGATTGTTAGCAGCAGAGTACATGTGTGATAGAGAGCTCTATATACTGGTCAGAGGAATGATGACAATCCTTTGGTGACCAGCAATTTGGCAGAACACATTTAAATTTTTAAATGCCTATAACATAATGACTCCATAATTCAATCACTGTATCCTGGGTAAATACTTAAACATATAAGAGAATGATGCTTGTCATAGCATCATTCCTATGAGTGCAAATAAATTAGGGTATATCCCTAAATGGAATGTTTCTCAGAGGTTAAAAAATCATGAGTTAGAAAATGAACAACATTTGAAAGCTCTCCAGGACAATGAAAAGTTAAGGCACACACACAACATCACACAACATGGTGTCTTTATGTGAATACACACCAAAAACTGTATGCGTATATATACAAACACATGCCCAAGTATATGTGTATATGCTCATTGAGAAAAAAAGCTACAGATGTGCCAAAGTGGCATTGATGGTATCACTCCCAGGAACTGGAGCTTGAATGAAGGAGAGTTTGGTCAAGGAGAACTTTCACTTAATTTAATCATTTTTATTTATTTTTAATGAGGAGAATATTTTCATGTAATATTTGAATAATTAAAACCAACTTAAAAGATTACAAGGTAAAGAAGACATGGTAGTCACTAATTAGTTAGGATTCCAAAGCTCAAAGAGCTGCTGGAATCCTGGGCAGGGCCAGGCTTCCACATGCAGAGTAAAGGGACTTTTCCTTTCTTCAAATGCCCTCAAATTGGAAGCTTCAGATGGGCAGCAAGGCAACACAGAGCCCAGACAGGAGAATAGCGGCCTGTCCAGCCCCGAAAGGCTGGTTGAGGACCCAAATACCAGTATTGCGCAGGGAAGCCCACGGTGCTGTGAGGAGATCCCAAAGTTCACAGGACAGAGCCAGTCATTCACCCCAGCTGGACGAAACCCACAGCGGGCAGTAATGGGTTGTAGATTCCACACACCCGCGCTCGGCTATGTGTAGCCTGACCATCCGGGCAGCCACACGCTCTGCTAGAACAGCCCAGGGGTGGCTCTGTCAACTAGCTCTGCCAACCACCTGCTTAGCTTGCCACTTCACATTTTGCTGGCCTTTACCTCTTCTCTAACATGAGGCATTAACTATCTCATGAGGTTGTTATAAGATCAAACAAAAGAGTTGACACAAAAGCTGTTAAAGGATGATACAGAGAAACCCATTTAAATAAGCATTTCCAGACGGTTCTGAGGTGTGGTTTCCAGGGCAGCCCTATCTGGGTCCCTCCACCTGATGGTGTGATGTGGACCATAGTGCTCATATATGCTGAATTATTAGGGCACCAACCAGAACTCCAAAAAGTATTTCGATACAACTTTTATATCAATTCACAGATCCTCTTCAGCACAGGGGATGGCAGATTGTCTATGAAGAGTTGGACTGTAAACACCTTAGGTTCTACAGGCCCTACGGCCTCAGGAGCAACTACTCAGCTTTGCCATCTTGCTGCAAAATGTGTGGGTCACCCCGATTCATACGATCAAACCCTATTTACAAAATCAGGCAGTGGGCTGGATTTGGCCTGCAGGCTATCATTCACCAACCTCTGCAATAGCAAAACAAACCAGATGTACAGAAAATAATTATTAGAGGTGAGAGTACTTAGGATGCAGGGGGAAAACTGTCCGTTACAAACCTGCTCCGTGCAGATGGAACCTAATGTGAGGCCACCATTCCAAGCGACAAACCTCAACGTCTATCCAATCCCCTGCGCAGCCATCCTTTTTCTCTCAAGTTTCAAGTTCAAAATCATTAGCAGAGCCCTCAACCGGCACCCACCGTCACTCTCAGGGCCTCAGGGCCTGGTCCAAAGTGGATAATGCCTGGCAAATAGCTGTGAATTCCCGGTGACCATGTTTTAACCCTCAACCTTGATACTGAGCACAGTGATGAAAAGGCCTAAAACTCTTTGCAGACCTACTGTTCATAAGAGAGCGTCTGGTGAAAGGGCTGCTGACAGCTTTCTGACACGGGCCCAGGCTGCAAGCAGACCCAGCTCCCCCAGAGGATAAGGGGAAGCTTGGGTTGCTCAATGACCAAAGCTAGCTTCAAGGTCAGATTCCTGCTCCCCAAGGCAGCTAAGCAATGAAGGAAATACATCCGCCCCCTCAGCTGTATTCTTAGCCTGCCCAGGCCTACAATTGACTGAGCTGGGGGCTCAGAAAGGACGAAGCACTTTTAAATGTACCAGTTCACCTCCATCCTTCTGCATCTTTTCATGCCAGCATGGGCCACCTGCCCCCTCCTGGAGCTCCGCTCTGGGCAATTCACAAAAGCTTTCTGACTCAGGAATCTGAACTACAAGAGCCAGTCCTGCTCATATGCATGGTGCTGGGCTGTTTTCAAATGCACATGACTGGGAGACCTGCATCCTACCCTCAAGCCCCCAGCCCACTGCCATCACACAAGTCACCCTGTTCCTTACTGTTCAGTCTGAATGTCATTCCAGGAAGAGCTGACTTGCCAAGAGGCCTCCATCCTAAACTGTGTGGCCTGTGCGTCTTGGCTTCGCCCACGGGCTGAAGCATGTGCAGAGCCCAGTGCAGTCCTCCCCCAGAGCTTCAACTTCCTCCCAATCCAGACCAGCTGGAAGCTTAAATGGGGCTCAGGTCTCAGGCTAACTTGGCCAGTGACCCATGCAGACTGCGAGCCAGAGGGGAAAGCTACATGTGGGCTTCCAGCCACAAACACCGGCCTGCGGCTCACAGATGAGGGAGGCCATGTGGGAGGCTCTCTCAACACATAATCGTCAGGACATTTGAACTAGAGGAAAACTTTGGCTGGCGACTAGTGCACACCAAAGCTCAGTAGGCGGAAAGTAACTTTGTGTCAAGGTGTTTGGGCTAAAGCTGATTACTGTGATTCAATTCACTGTACTCCCAACTAGAAGCTTTCCTTGTCCACACAGGAACCAGTTTCTCAGGGTCTAATTTATATTTGTGGCTTGACACCCACAGTCTTGTTCTGCTAACTAGTCCTTGGACTTGAAGAGGGAATATAATACAGCCATTGAGGTGCCTGAGCCTACCTGAAAACATTAAGCTGTTTGAGGCTTCCTTCAATCTGGCTGGAAAACTCTAGTCACAGGAAGATCAGGTTAGGCTATGTTTCCTGAACAACTGTGGTTGGAAGATTACCCCACCAGGTGATTTAAAAAAAAAAATTAGAGGGAGTAGGTTCCATGGTCAAGTATATATTAACACTCCTCCTTGGACCTTACCATGTATGAAATATTAAAGGCTATGAGATGTTTTGCCATTAAAGAAAAAGCCTTCCTAATTTCTAAGTATTCAGTGTTTTTCAAATTGATTTATGAAAGAACCCTCCCCCCACTCTTTTTTTTTAAGAGAAGACCACTTGGAAACGCTGGGTTTGGCCATAGGAAATGATGGCGGAGAGGCGAAGGGCATGCTCTATAAGCTATACTATCGGAAAATGTACAGGGGACAAAGGAATGACCAGGGTTGTTTTCAAGATCTTTGAGTTTGACAGAGAAGACAAGTAGTGACTATAGCATCTCACTATGCTGATGGACAGTGACTGTAATGGGGTTGGTGGGGGGGACCTGATGAAGGGGGTAGTTTAATCACCATAATATTGCACATGTAATTGTAGATTTATGATAACAAAATAAATTATTAAAAAAAAAAGATCTTTGAGTTTAAAAGATATTCTCCATATTTTAAAAATAATCAGAGGCCCCTCCTCCCCCTTTTTTTTCTCAGGTATTTTTTTTTAAAGGCCAAGCATTGGAGAAATGAAGAGCTAGAACCCATACAGCCCCCACCCCACACTCCCAGTAAACCACCTTCCCTTCCCCAAGCACAATGCCTTTCAGATCCACAAAAGATAGAGAGGGAGGAGGGAGAAAGGTACAGCAAAGGGAAAGACGGTCCCCTCTTCACTGCCGCTCAGCCTGCCAGGCCAAACCACCCACCCAGCTGCAGAGGTGAGAAGAGGCTTCCTGCCCACCATGGGAGGCAACACCTCACATAGTGGGGACGTCAGACAGTCACGCCAGCACCAGAAGAGCCTCTGGAAGGAGGCATCACCCAGGAAAGGACGACCCCAGGAAGATATAACTCCGGTCTCCAAATATTTGAAGAGTCGACTCAGGGACACTACAGAGGTTAAACTCGCAGAGGACGAGCCACACAATCTCATAAAACCAAGTGTAATACATGAGGCATCAACAGAGAGCCAGAAATGACTTCCCGTGAGGAACACCTCATGACATACACAATGGCGAGTCACGATGTCATACACCTGAAACGAATGAGATATTGTATATCGACGAGACTTCGATAAAAATAAAAAGTTAATTAAGCAAAAACAAAAAAGGGAACAGACTTGAGTTTAACAAAGTGATTTCCTAATGGCAACATCTCACGCCACCTTCCACACCACTGGCCACTCTCCCCATCTCTTCTGTTGGGTTCCCCCTTTACCCCACTCACCACCCAAGCACCCCAAGACCCAGCTCTGGACACTGTTCCATGCATTCTGCCCTCTCCTCTATTCCCCAAGCGATCTTATTCAGCATGACGACATTAAATACACCCCTGTACAGACTAAGGACGCCCCTGTTTGAGTTCCCAGCCCAGACTTCGCTGTGAACTGCGGCTTCTAAATCCAGGGGCTTTGCTGACATTCTCCATTCTCAACATGACCAGCAGAATGAGCTTTCAAAACACAAATAAGATCATGACACGCTTCTGCTTAAAACCCTTTAGTGGTGTTGCAGTGGCCCGTGTCAGTACCACGGCCTGTGAGGCCCTCCCCACAGCCAGCACACTCAGCCACGCTGGCTCCATGAGCAGACACACCGAACCCCTTCCTGCCCCAGGGCCTTGGTACCTCCTGTCACCCCCTGGAATACTCATCTTGTGGTCCTTCGCATGACTGGTCCTCCCCAGGGGTGGTTTTCTAGCCTCATTCTACTTGTCTTCTGCAGAACACTTTCCACTATGCAATTATTTATTTAGTGCATATTCTGCCTCGTTCAAGTAACTGTGACCTCCCCAAGAGCAGGGACCTGGTCTTCCTCACTCAGCATTGAGTGTTTGGGTTCTGAAACAGCGCCTAGCACACAGGATTTGCTAATACATCTGAAGAATAATGAATGGGTCACATTGTTAGCTCTCTGAAAATGGAAGAGGCTCACTTGACAGGCAGTGAGTTCCCTGTCACTGGGAGGAAGGACATGTGGTGGGCACGTGGCAGTGATGTCTGAGCTAGGAAGGATGGACCTGATGACCTCACAGGTCCCTGCCCACATGGAGAGCCTATGTGTGCTGGTGACCACACACTCAGAAGGCTTTGCGCCGAACATCCTCTTCTCAGGCACTGGGAGCCAGGACACAACCTCAGGCCCTGCTCCTAAACACAAGAGATTATTTTCTCAGCTCTGCGGAAATCCTGGGAATGCGGTTTACGTGTTTTAAAGAGGAGACTGCAAGCTTCAGGGGCTTCGAAGCAGCATTCTGAATTAACTCCCGGATGTTGGCGTCTGATGAGAAACTCCAGGGTTGAACCATCAACATCTCAGCACCACATCCGAGCCCCTGTCCCTCCCTGGCCCGCGAGGGCCCGTAGAATCAAGAGCCGTTCCTTGGGCAGAGACTGTGGGCTGGCCCAGGGAGCCACAGGGATTTTAAATTGTGAAACAGGAACCCATAAAAATGCAGAGGGCCTCCGGGGCTTTCTGAAATCTGGCCAAAGGCTAAGCCACAGATGAGGAAATGGTCTGATGCCACCAAATGGGTCAACAAGATAAATGTGGACTCACAGAGACACAGACAACTGGCCACCGCCCGCCATCAAGGTGGGGCTCCTGACGCTGGCAAGACTTTTTTTTCTAATTTTCAACCCAAAGTGTTAATCTAATGCTGCCCACAACATACTGATCGCCGAGAGTTCGTTGTTCTTATTTACAACAGGAAGGAAAGCAAAGTGCTCGTTTTCTTGGCTTCTGATCTGGGCTCTGGACACACTCCATGGCGGAGCAGATCTGCCCGCTGCCACTGGGAAGCGGGGGTGCATGGGTGCAGCGGCCCTTATACACCAGCGGTGGCAAAGCATGCTCTGGGGACAGACCAGAGGAAAACCTGGGTTTTTCCTTCATGCTTTCATGTTGAGCATGGGCCTCTTATTTAAAAATGCAAATGCTTCCAGAATGTATATATTTCATGTGCGTAAAACCTCCTATGAAGAAGTCTGTCAACTCTCTCCTCAGATGAGAGAGGACTTAGTAAGTGAGGACAGGGCATGAGAGACGGTTTTACTGAACACATACTCTGCCTGGGTCCTGCCTCGGTTTGATTCCGTGAAGCTGATGAAGTTGGGCTGAGGCACAGGGCGGGGGGTCCCCATGTACCCCGCAGCCCAACTCGAGCACTCTCACCCATTCTGCCGCACATCAGCTCCACCGGGTGACATGAAGTCTGGGAGAACGCCTGTGTGCGCTTGCACTTAAAATCGGAAGAATTTGGAGAATTCAAAGTAGAAAGCATCAGTCCAGTCAATGTGAGGCAAATGTTTCATTGAGCCTTGTGGGTCATAAGATTTTAGACTCATGGTGTGAGGGCCCCAAGGACATACGCGTCTTCAGGACTTGGGGAGGAGGCTTGGCGTACCCCAGGCCCCAGATCCCAGCCGGAGTTACGCAGACCTTATCAGCTTGAAAACCAAGGCTTCAGCAATCAGCCTCATTTGTCCACGGATGGGTGTCTGATGTGTGGACACTACCCCACGGGCCCAGTCTGCCACACCCTAAGACTCCACTTTCTTGACCAAGGCAGAGAGAACCCATTTGTTACCCAATGCTTATTTATTAAGGTAAAATAATGTTTGAAGCTTTCTTCTGATTGTGAAAGGAAAAGATCTCACAGAGGAAAATGAGTGAGGCTGAGGAGGAAAAGAAAACAACACAAGTGGTAAGAATTCCACTTCTCGGGATAATCACTGGAAATAGATCAGTGTGTTTCTCCTTTATCAGATTTCTGGCATATTCTGCTTTATAAATGCTCAGTGCTGTCACTCCAACTTGGAATAAAACAGACAGCTGAGAAATGCATATAAGACAGAGCAGAGCAGATCTAAATGAAATCATAAAAATTAGAAATGCACCTCTATGCAGCAGACTCCTTACTGGATCTAGAAGGACCTGCAGGCTGGCCTGCCCTCTATCCCTCAGCTCTGCCAGGCTCTCTCCTCCTTCCCTCCTCAGTGATCTTGGTGCTGGATGGTCCCGCTCCCTGGAACCTCCCCCAGATGTGGATGCTGCTGGCCCCTGGTCATCCCCACAGGATCCTCTCTCCAGGTCTCCCTTCCCCACCCCATTCTTCGTTACGCATTACCCAGGTTTGTTCTCCTATATCTCTTATCACTGCCCCAAACTATCCATGCTCCCTGACGGCTTCACCCAGGGAAATGTCAGCCCCTGTTTGTTTCTGCGTCCTCCGTGTCTAAACGGGGTCCACACGTGGCAGGTGTCCAGTGACTAGTTCTGCATGAAAGAACAGAGGAAGGGAGCCAGGGAGGGAGGGGGAATCCTGGGGCAGAAAGCTTATGATCAAGGAAGCAGGAGAAGGCTGGAGTTCCAAGAGGAAGGAGAGAAGAGATGGGAGATGAAATTTAACTAGACTTGGGAACACATCATTCAGGTAGATTCCTGCGGGCCCGTGTCAAGATTTCCATCTGAAGATTAAGACCAATGAGGGGCCTCTGAAAGGCTTTAAGTCAGAAGTAACATAACCAGGTTTCTACTTTTGAAATGCTTACCCCAGATTCACTATGAAAAATGAGTTACAAGGAAGCAAGAAAGGTTAAGAGTAAGGAGGCTGTGCGGTGGTGGCTTCAAAGAATAATGGCAGGACAGCAGCAGAGCAGAGATGACAGCGGCCGCAGGACCCGCGAGGATCCTGACAAGGGAGAGGGAAGGAAGCACAGCAAAGGCCACCCTGGATGCTTGGCTGGCGGCCGCAGTGCAGCAGTCACTAAAATGCTAGAAACTGTCACAGAGGTTGCTTTGGTGGAGGAGGAGAGGCTGAATGGTTTGCAGACACCTCTCAGACATCCCAGCGGGAGCGTCTAGCAGACAGATGGCTACGCGGGCCTGGAGTTCAGAAGAGAAGTCTAGACTGGAAAAAAACAAAGATTCCAGAGACATGATGAAATAGTAAGACATTGGGAATGACCAGGGATGAGAGAAAGAGCGAGGTCTAAGGATTATGCTGCTTCTGGTATGCTCCCTGCAAAAATGGTCCCTGCAAGAACGGTCCAGCATACGGCTCAATGGAATAATTGAAGAAGCCCCAAATAATTGGGCTCTGCTCTGAAACTGCACAGGACCCGGCAGAGCTACTGTAAAAGAATATCACTGGGTATGGGGAGGAGTGGTCAAAACCCCAGAGAGAACCATTTCAAGGCCATGCTTATGGGAAGTGCTTGCTATTAGATTTCTATGAATTGAGCGGCCATGCTTCCCACGAGACCAAATGACTACCTTCTCGCCTCCCTTGTAATTAGGCGCGGCTAAGCTCTAGTAAAAGAAGCAGAAGCAGGAGTTCTATCTGGAGACGGTTCATTAAAAGAGATGGGAGCACATTCTTCCCCTTCTTTCTCCACCCTATTGCTTGAAGCATAGATGAGATGACTGGAGCTCTAGCAGCTTTTTGGTCCATGAGGATAAGGACGAAATCCAAGAAA
This sequence comes from Smutsia gigantea, assembly GCA_032199065.1. NCBI lineage: Eukaryota > Metazoa > Chordata > Mammalia > Pholidota > Manidae > Smutsia > Smutsia gigantea. The sequence goes on from JAVSCE010000040.1 coordinate 87,407, forward strand.
TGGCTAGAAATCCAAGAAATGCTAGAAAGTACCTGGGTCTCTGACAGTTTCATGGAACTGCCATACCTATCACAGGCTACCTACTTCCAGACTTGTTTTAAAAGAGAGATTCATAAACTATCTCATTTGCTCCACCGCTATTTGAGGATGTTCTCTTACAAGTGGGAAGAACACTCATCGACTGGCCTAACATGTCCCCTGCATTACCCTCCCCTTGCTTTAGGTCACATCGTTGCCTTGACAGGGAATATCCTCCTCACCTGTATTATTTAAATCCTGCCCATCCTTGGGAGGATGGACCAAATTCTACCTTCCACACTAGACTTCCCCTCTACATTGCCCCCCAAACTCCACTGCTGCCTGCCTGCCCCCATCATCTGGCCTGTGCTGCCTTCACAGTGATTCATCCCTCCACACGTATCGCCTGGCTCCTCAGAACCATCAAAGGCAAGGCCCGCATTTTCCAAACCTTTGTATTCCCTGGGCCAGGAGGCATTCAATGCAAGGGCATGATGAACATGCCTCCACTAAGCCTTTCACCTCCACCTGCAGCCAGGATCGGGATGGGGCCAGAAAATATGTAAATAAATTTAAAAAGTGGGAAGACAGGCAGCACTGAGGGCAGTCAGTGAGAAATGTAAATCCACTTCTAATATCAAGAAGTAGCTTGAGAGAAAGGTCTGGTATTTCTACATCAAATCTATATGACATAGATATTTGACTGTCATGCAGCTACTGTGGCAGGAGCACCATTCAGAGAGAAAACAAAGGGAATGGCACCCTCCAGAAGGTGCCGTGCCCCGGCCCCGCACACGCAGACACAAGCCCGTTCAGGAAAGCCAGAGTCATGCAAACCAATGTTTTTTTACATAACACACTTGTAACATGTTCTTCACAGATCATCAAGAACAGACTGCCACTGATCATTTAAATAAAAAGTATATTTGAAACATCCTTAGAGCAAATACAGACCAAGATAAGTGCCCTACAACTAATACAGTTCATTTGTAAAGGGAGCCTAATTTTACTGATTTTTCTTTTCACCTATTGTTTGCCACATGAAATCGTTAAACCCCACGGAAAAGGCAGAGGAGGCCCAGACAATTCACCCTGCAGAGCTCAAGTTCTGACACATGATGACCCACCAGGAAGACGTGCACAGAGACAGCTATGGAGGCGGCTTGCACGGAAACCTGTCACTTAGAACAAGCCCGAGTCCCGACAAACCCAGCTTGCTTAAGGGCATGTCCACATTTCCTCAAAACGCCCTTATTGTGAGAGCGGACAAGGCAGATGCGGGGGAGGCACACACTGCGGGATCCCCATGGAGAGCAACCACGTGGATTTGGAGCCCACCATAAAGACCCCAAAGTCACTACAAATGAACCCAAAAGGACGAGCTTGACACAGAACAAGCCAGCAGAGAGCTAAGAAGCTTCCTGATTAAATAAATACCACTAGTGCCACTTTGCGACCAGCTGCCAGCAGGGAAAAACAGCCCTTCTCAGCCTCCGAAGATGCAGAACTCCGTGAATGGCATTCCCTGGGAAAACTACTGCTCTTCTTTCCTGCCCACGGTTTTAGATAGCTGCCCCTCTGCCGCCTCATTTCTGTTGAAACACAGCTGGGTTCCAATACGCTTGCCAAGAAAAACTGACCCCTTCCGGGCCTAAGAGTCCAGGATTCCAAGCCAACCCCTACGAGGCCAAAGGCCACTTGGGAAGGGTGCCTGTGGCCTCCGGGAAGCCTGCCCTTTGAGACTGAGTCACCCCTTGTGCCCACCAGGTGTCAGTAGCGAGCGGGGATGAGCCTCTGGGAACTTCAGCCAGCCCCTGAATGGGAGACACGGGAGGCTGGGGCTCTGGGGACAATCGGTGCTATGGCCACATTCTCAGGCTCTCATGAGCACTTCACTTACTTCGTTGCCACCTCACCATGCAACCTCTAGGATGGTTCTGATTCACTCTCCTTCACATGCTCAGAGGGAAGAGGAAGGACTGCTCATTTCAGTAAGGATGAGAGCCTCTTTTTTCCCCTCCAGGAAGTGGAAACATAAAGTAAGGTTTTGTACTCTTAGCCTATCCTCCCCATATAAATTACCAAAGAGTTATTCCAGCAGTTTCTCTCTATCCTGAGGTTTGAAATGTTTGGTTTGTGATACTCGGGCAACAGCTTTGGTACTATCGCGTGTGGGCCCACAGGAGGCAAAGGCCAGCAAGGAAACTGGACCATGCAAAGCCAGAACTAAGGGCCACTTCACTGCCTGCCTTTTTGAGCTGGATCAAAACTGGTTTCTCTCACTGGGTGTAGCATCTTCAACAGAAATACTGGATCTATGAGAAGCTTCAGCAACATGGAAAGCCATGCTTTACTTTTATTTTAAATTCAGGAAAAAAGGTTTATTTTAAGTTCAGAAAAGCTCCATCAAATCTACAGCTACTTCTCTATCCATGAGGACACATCCTTTGGAACACAAGACTGCGATGAGACAGGCACACTGTGTCCTCAACACCAAGCACTGTAGCCCCTTGCAGGGTCCACGCTGCCACTAAACACCACCCAGCCACCAAAAAGAATGCAGCCGATTTACCTTTGCCTCTCTACAACCAAGACCCAGGGACCCTGCTGAGCACGCCTCTGAGTACTCGAGGTACCTAGTGGGAGCTTCTGCTGCCAATTAACCCCTTGACTTGAATCCATAGAAACCTGCTTTCAAGTAACTCATAAGCAAAGATGCTGAAGACAGAGGAGAAATACAATCTTCCGAGGCGATGGACCCTCCCAGGCCCAGTTCAGCATTTTGCAAGTAGATGAAGTCCCCATCTTGCAACAAGGAAATACTCAAAGGTTTTGATGTTAAATGGCACCATTGAGGCCCAAGACCCTGAAAAGCAGTCTGGTAACTGGGGGACCAAAAGCTGGCCCAGCTATTCTTGGGAAAGCCCCGCCGTCTCTGCGACAGGAAGGAGCAGGACAGACCTGGACGGAAGCAGCCACCAAACCCAAGACACTCGTTGACCAGCAGTCCCGGGGGGTGGGGGGGGTCTGTCACACTGCCACCATGCCACCCGCCTGCTTATCCGCATCCACATTGCTTTGCTCACAAGAAGCACTATATGATCCTGTAAGCAGGGGCTCCGGGGCATCTCTCCAGGTCAGGAGACCACACAGTGATACCCAGGAGCTCCTGCCCCTCTCCTTCCGTCTTGGAGGCCCACGTCCCAGCCCACCCCACCAACAACTTTCGAACTTGTATCTTCCAAGAACAAGTGCTTCTGGGACAGAGAAACATGTCGCAGCCAGATAAGGACAAGCTTGTGGAGCAAAAAAGCCAGCCTCACCATTTGCTGATGATGAGAAGCAGTGGTGGACGGTGTCTGAGGAAGTGCTACAGTTCTGCCAGAGGTCAGTCGCGTGTCCATTGCCCACTATCCATTGCTAGAAAGAACCAGACATCTTAAATCAGGGGGGTGGTGAGGAGTGAAGGAACAGGGAGAGGGGAGACCAAGGGAGGCCAGAGAGCAGCCTCATTGACCCGTCTGCCTGGCCAGCCTCTGCCCTGCCCAGGGTTGCCCAGCCAGTGGCCACAGTCATGCTGGAGACAGGACAGGGGGTGGCAGTCTGGCTCAGGCACTGTGTTGAGGGGAGGGCCCAGGCTTTGCATGTGAAAAGCATTCTGTAAATGGAAAAGAACCCACACATAAGCTATTATGTGCAGAAGTGTGTACTAGAGTAGAAGGAGCCGTGGACTTGACCCAGGACACCCGCTTTCAAGCTGATTCTCCTGCCAGGATCTCCTGGGTGTCATTCCCCAAAGCCACCCCCTCCCTGAGCTTATTTTCTTACTTGTAATTCCTAGCAATCCGGCAACATTATCAGGCACAATTAAGATATTGTCAAGAGGCTTATAAATAATAAAACAATTCACAAATCCCCAACCTAATTATTTCTCAACCTTTGAAACAGATAAGACTATCATGCCTGGGACTGGCTTTATATTAATAAGTTAAAGCCACAGTCACATAACTGCCTGAGTCTATGGTCACCTTCTTCAAGAAAATAAGCTTAAAAATCTAATGGGCTTGATGTCCATAGTTTTGTAACACAACTTGTCCAGTGGAGGCTGTGTTCACCTCATAAAGCTGACCTGTAAACTCTTTTCCGGCAAAGCCAATTTTAACTTTCCAACGTCAAGTCCTAACGGGTGTTTTATGAACCAAGCCACCCATCTGACCTATGAGATTTGGAGCAAAACGAACCTTCATACACACTCCACTTCTTTCTCAACGAACCCGCATGAAGGAAAAAATGCTAAGCAATCTCACCAAATGAAGGTAGGGGGGCACCCTGGATATGCACTTAAATTATGTGGCTTCAAGAGAGACCTGCTTAGCTAACCTAGGCCAGCGATTGCTTCCTTCCGGAACCCTTGAATCTGCTCTGCTTTTCTCAAAACAACTGAAAAGGGGCAGATGGCCAGCAACTGCAAAACGCCCTGGGACGACCGAGACTAGGGGGCGCACAGCTGCATCGCCGCTGGAGCCCGGAGCGCGCGCTGGGAGCCCGGCCGCCCCCGCAGTCCGCGCGGCACTCACGCTGACGATGGTGGAGACAAACAGGAGCACCAGCACGGCGACGTGGAGGAGGAGGATGCCCAGCAACAGGAGGAGCATTCTGGCGGCAGGTTCTGCTCTGCGGAGGTTCTGCCTGCCGGGAGAGAGCCGAAGCTGGACGTGAGGCCGAACCAACTGGCCGGAGGGGGCGAGCGAGGGAGGAGCGCGCGGAGGGAGGGTCCCTGCGCGAGCGGAACGCAGGGGACTGGCTCCGCGCCCGCCGCCCGCCCCCCCATCGGGGCCCAGCGCCGTCACGGGCCCGGTAGCCGGCCGAGAGAGGGCAGCAGCAGGCCGTAGCCTCCACGGCCAGCCGCCCGCCGGCCCGCCTGCGACAGAACATCTTTGCTTTTGGAACAAAACAAGTGGTGCTCACGTCTAAGTCACCCTAGGAAGAGAGAGGTTTTTCCAGGATGACGAGCAGAGGCGACAGCACGCCTCCACCCACCCCGGGCACCTCCAGGGCACAGCCTAACTTGGGGAAGGGGACAGAAGCAGGAGAGCGCACGTTCCGTTAAGGAGTGGAAGTGGCGGTGAGGGTGCAGGCGGCCAGACTTCTGAGACAGGCCTGCGCACGCTGTGAGGGAGAGCGCGCGGCTGTGGCGGGCAACCAGATCCCAGCGCGCTCCGCATTCCGCTAGTCTCCACGTTTCCAGCCGGGTCTGCCAGGGCAGGGGAGCCGTCCCGGACCCAGCTCAGCCTAGCATAGACACTGGCGGCTCCGCTCCCGGGCCAGCCCCACGCACGGTCGCGCGGGAGCCCCCGCGGCGCCCCAGGCATGCAGAGCCAGGACGCCACCCGGTGCAGCCTGGGCGTGGCGGGACACGGGCCCAGAAGCCTGGATGGAGGGGGTCAGATGTTCGATGGGAAGGAGAGGCAGAGGGTGAAGGGTTCGGTCCCAAGAGAACTGCAGCGGGTCAGAGCCGGCAGGACAGCTGTGCGCAGTTGTGCGGCCCTAGCCCCTCATTCACAGACCGTGGGGAACTTAAGACCGGGATGACCTGTTAGAGGATACGTAGGGCTGCGGAAGACCTGCTGCATTTGGAAGGACTATTTCTGGACAGAGCTTGGGCCAGAGAGACAACGTTTCAATAACACACTTTTGTAAGACCCCAGCCCTAGGCCCGGCCGTGCCTGTCGGTAAGCAACACATTCAAAGAAACTCTGGAATGCATAGAAATAAGCACGGTTTTCTGATATCACCCAGAAGGTTTAAATTAAATCCAGTGGTTCACAGAGGCAAGGAGGGGCAAGAAAAGGTGACCGGGCATATGGCTAGAAATTGGGGGGCCAACGGGGCTCAGTATCCCCGAGATGTCCACCGCAGGGACTGCTTTGCCAGTGAGTCCCCGAGTAGGCGCCCCTCCAGGAAGGCGAAAAATGCTCCGCCCCTGCGCGGTATCCCGACACCACCACCCGCGCCCTTAACGGATCACAGCCAAAAGGCACTCCACGCTGTACCCCACCAGCCCTGTAGGAACGACACGAGACAGACCGTGGTCTAACCGCTCTCGGGTCAGAAAGCTCGGGGACCTGGCCAGCCCAAAGCCTGTGCCAGCTCTGCGCTTTCTAGCACCTTCGACGGAAGATGCCCACGTTTCTCCCGCATCTCCTCCACTTTCCCTACCAAAGCACTTACAGCCCAAAGGGATAGCTGTCCCCGATCCTCAGAGTGGCCTCAGGCACAAACTCCGCGCGTTCGCTGGCTGCGGGCGTCTCCAAAAACAGCTGCGCTGCGGGGCTGCGCGCGCGAAGCGAGGGGCCAGAGGGAGGCTCCCGGCGTTCCCTTTAACGGGAACAACGCCCTGTCTGCGTCGCTGCAATAGGGTGTGTCCCTGGGTCAGCGTGTGCAGGGGGCGGGACTCTGGGAGGAGGGAGGGACGGCGGGCGAGGAGACGGTCACTCGGCCGTAAAAGCGCCTCAGGAGACGACCTATCGCTGCAAAACCGTTGCGACTTTTACTCGAAACTGGGAGGCAACTGAGCTCTCTCACCTCCGCTCCCCCTGGCTCGGCGGAGTTGGTGGAGACCAAGTGCTGACCAATAAACTGGCCCCTCCGCCGCGCCCGCCCCCTCAGCCCATATGGGAAAAGCCCGCCGGAGGTCGCGCCCGGCGGTGCCAGTGCTGGGCTGCAGGGCGCACACACGCGAGCCGCGCCCACAGAGAGACCCAGGCGGGATTCCTACCGCACCGGTAGCGGGGAGCTGGTACCTAAGCGCTGGAAGACGTCCCTCTCATCTCGGGTCCTGCGCACCTGGTCCTTGCTTTTTAGCTGCGCACACCTGAACCCCGCCCGCCCGCGCTATCCGTGTGTACACCTAAGCTGTGGACCCTAGAATTGGCGTGGGAGGGGTACCGATCTAGCAGGCCCTGCTTGGGTGAGAGTTAGGGGGAGGAAGGAGATAGGACAGCGTGCCCTGGGGTCAGGCTCCTCCTAGCCTGGGCCAAATCGGACCACAGCTGTGTGTGCTCCAGGGGACGTTCTCCTGGTTTGGCTCCCAGGTTTTGCTGGCGTCCCCGACCACAGGGTGGGGAGTTGACCGTTTGAGGTGGGAGAAGAGCAGCCAGAGAAATCCGCCGATTCATAGCCGCCTGAACGTGGTCCGCCAGCGTCCTGGGGAGAGGCTGGCCCTTCTAGGTGTGGCACAGGTGCGCCCAAAGGAGATCCTGCCAGGCCAGCCTTGGTGTGGATGTTAAACGCCTTTGCTACTAATCCAGCAGTTCACACACACACGCACACACACGCTCCTCTGCCTGCTAGTGTACCGTCACAAAACCCCAACACCTTAAATGATTCGGATGACTCCATGCTGTTTGAAAGTAGCTGATTTTGTAGCTAACTGTATATTCTTACCCTTAAGTAAAAATAAATTGGAAAAATTCTTCACACTCTTGGCTTTTAAAAATTCTTATGCTATCACATTAAAAAGAATGCTTGTGGAAATTTTATTTGATGCCCATTATATGGCAGGGGCTTTAGCAGGACTGACACATGGCCTGTGAGAAGCTGTCTCCCGGTTAAGTGTGGTGAGGGGGCCGGGGGGCCTCTGGGCTCTAGTCACTCTTCTCACTCAGGGTTGTGAATCTGGGCAAGTAGCTGAGGTTTACTGGGCTTCAGTGTTCTCATGTGCAAACAGGACTACTAATGCCTATTTTAAAGGGTCACAGTGATGATTAAGGAAGACAAAGTGTGTGACGCAGGACCAGTGTCTAAAACATAACAAGGGACCGATACCCGCAAACTGTCGCCATTATTATATCTCATTGAACCCTCACAACAACCCTTCAAGGCAAGCCTGATCCCCTGTGAACTAAAACAGCTTATAAACCCCATAGAGCAAAATGCAACTGCAAGTAGACCCACTAACTAAAAGAATGGAAGTTCTCCCTCTCCCTCCCCGAGCACTTTATAGGTCAGGTTTGCCCTGGGAGTTAATTGCCTTGCTTCAGCCATTCAGACTTTTATTTATTTAACCAACATTTATGTGCTCAGCACTTTACAAATATTAGCATATTTAACTCAGGATTTTCTTTCTCTTCCTATCTTTTTTCCCAAGTAAACATTTTAGTGACGCATATACATCTAGAAAACTGTAAGCACAGCACATTTCTGCTTTTTTTTTTTTTGAGCCCAATGTTTTAGTCAACAACCGACCACACTGACCTTCAGAAAGCACGCACCCATCCATCCCCTAGTGCCCCTTGCCTCGTCTCCTGCCTGTTCAGTTCCCAGTGATGAAAGACTGGATGGAAATGCTGCCCAGTGTCACCAGGCCTGGCCACACCCACTGCAGGGCCAGATCTGCTACAGGTGGAAGCTTCTCCCTAAGCTGCTTACCAGTTCCAGGTCACCAGCCAGCTGTGTGTGCAGACCTGTTTACCATCCGAGAAAGACCATCTAGTCTCCTTTCTCCTTTCAAAACTTGGATGCCCTGGGGTTTCCAGACACTCTCAGAGAGTCCTTCTCACCTCCCCAGCCAGAACATATATCTAGCTCTTAAATAAGGCTTTTAAAAAGTCCTCTGACCCTCCAGTCAATTTCAACACACACGCACTGTCACCCCCGCAGTCCTTTTCATTTGCAGTTTGCATGGGGTGGGGGATTGGGCAGCTCTCTGTAAAGCATAAGCACACATCACCCAGAGGCACAGTTTGCCAGTAAAACTCACCAGGCCAAACAGTGTAACCCCTTCCTTCACACAGCTTTCTTCACAGTCAAATGCAAGGGATTCAAAGGCAAGGCCCCTCCACAGGGCAGAGCAGAGACCAGCAGCTGGCAGGTTCTATGTCCCGCTGCTTCCAACCAGCTCCCGAGATGGTAGTGCTCCCTGTAAGTGAAGCCAGACCAGGCGCCTTTCCAGTTTATTCAGGGGCTGGTCCAATGCTGGGATATGTCATGGTGGCCTGAGAGCTTCTCAGCCTCTACTATTTAAAGAGACAGCACCCAGCTCTGTGTACTTGCCAGAACCCAGTGATCCCAAGGGTCTCTGCAGGGCATGGAGAACCTGTAATGAACAGGGGGAGGACTTTGGGAATGCCTGAAACATGCTGTCCTCAGCCATAGCACCCCGTGTGATAGCAAAAAGGTTCCCCCAGCTCTGAGTGGCCCCTGCTCCCCTCCCAGGGAATTCTGCAGAGAGGAAATGTACTGTGTGAAGGGTCTGTGTGTATAGGGTGATATGTGTGCAGGTAAGTTCTATTTTTAACCAATAGCATGGTGTTAAGCAGCTCAAACACTACACAGGTAATCTCTCATAACACCACGCCAGGGAAGCGAGTGCCTCTGGGTCCTGAGACCAGGACTGCTCCGTACCAAACCCCTGCTGGGGAGGACCTCTGCTACCCACCCTGGCTGTCTAGATCCCACCCTATCCCACTGGCAGCATGTCAGTCTTTGCTCAGGGAAATGGGTTCTTTGGGCTCATTCATGTGCTCTTAATCGAGGTGTCATTAATGTTGACCTTCCTGAGATAATTCAAGTAAACATACTTCTATGGAAAACATTCTGACCTGTCAGTTAGGATGAGCTAGAAGAGCGATTGAAAAGGTACAGACAGGTGGACAAATGAAAGCATGGTATTCTACAGGTTCTTTGCAGCTTATATCCCTTTCAAGCTCTGAGAAAGAATCTCTACCTACAGCAAGTTCTCCTGGTAGAAGTTCCAAGATGAGGGCCTTGGTTTTATTGAATGAGTTTCTTGGAATTCTGGCAATTTCCCCACCTGTCCTGTCAGGGGTCCCCGATCCCTAGGGATCTGCAGACATGGGGGAAGTCCCCGTCTGCCACAGATACTTGATGTTTTGTTGGGTCCTGGGGTCAGGAAGGGGTCCCCACAGCCCTCTCTCCTGCTCTGCTCTCAGCCAGGGTCTTTCCAGTGCCAGTGAAACAATTTAGCCAATTTTATTTTTCCCAGCAGTGGATCTCAGCCCTGACAGCTTGTTAGTTTGACCTGAGATCTTTGAGAACAGCCTCACCTGGCCCTGTGGCCACAGCAGCTGGCTTGGTGGGCTGGGAGGGGACCCAGGTAATTTTTAACGTTCCCAGGGATGTTCCAGGGTTTGGTAAGATTGTCATATGGCATCAGATCATCCCTGGTTCCCTTCCAGCTGCCTTCGGCTGTAGAGCCCAATCAAGGTAAGGCCTGGTGTGGGCTGCAGTGTTATACAAGTTACGGTTCAGTCTTGCCAGACAAAACAGGGGCGCGTGTGTGTGTGTGAGTGCATATGTGCATGTATAAGAGAGAGAGGAGCCTCCTTGGATCCTCACCTTATTGGGGGTCACAGGCGGGACCCATGAGCATGGTCCCCACCTCCCCTGGCAGCCCCCTTCCTAGGGGCCCCATTGGTCCAGCTCTGAAGGCTGCAGGACAAAGGCTGCTGCCCCTCAGGCCAGGGGGAAGCCTGAGCCGTCTGAGATCAGCCCCCTCCAAAGGCTCATCGCTCCGAGTGGGTGGGGCGGGCGGGGATCAGGGCAGGGATCTTCCTTCCAGCTGCATAGGGCCAGTCTAATCTATCCTCCATCCTCCCACAAGCTCCATGTTCCAGGACCTGCTCTCCTGGCTCTGTCTCCTTCAGTCCCCCCAGCTCCTGCAGCCAAGCCCTGAGGACCTGCTGGCTTTAGCAGTGACCTGCTTGACAAGCCACTTGGGGCTTCGGGCCACCAGAGCTGGTCAGTGCCTTGGGCTCCACCAGCCCCTCCACCAGGTCCCAACACACTGTCTCCACCCACCTGGGCCAGGCTTTCCACCTCCCTACAGGCCTCTCTCCCTCTTCTAGTGGCCCTTCTAGGCCAAATAGGACCCCATCCCAGGCCTCTGCTGAACCATGTGTCCTCAGGGCCACGGAGAAAATCCCACTGGGCCACTTGCTAAAAGAATGAATGAATATTCACCAAATCACATCTATTGTTATTGTTATTATTTCCCCCCCACTTTATAGATGGGGAAAATGAGAATTAGGCCAAACTTTACATTTAAGTCATGTCAGACTGGCTGATTCCAATTCCCGAGCTTTTCTGCTACACCATGCGTGTTCCCTCCATCATTAGCAAAAGGTCATTCTAAGTCACTGATCATAATAATAGCTCATATTTTCTTGGCACTGTCCTGAGAATTTTCCATGGAGCAACTCATTTCATCTTTACAACAACCTAATGAAACAGGCACTCCTAACATCCTCTTTTACGTGAAGGGGAAACCGAGGCACAGCAAGCCATCAAGTGTCTTTCTCAAGACAACGCACTTCGAAAGGCCTGCGAAGAAACGACAGAGGCCAGACTCGAAGCTGGCATTCGCTGCAGAGCCCATGCTGTGCACCCTGTGCTAGTCTGCAGAGCACATCTATACCTTACCCATGGTGCTTCCACACAATTATATGGTCTAATTTCCTTTTCTCACCAAAGATACCGATATATTACTACTTATACATCCACATTTCTTTTTCCATTAAAGGAGCTGGAAAATGTCCTGAAACATCCACGAATTGTACCAGTCCAGCAAATCCCCCATGCAAGCGTCCTGCCTTAGCCTGCCGCCAAGGCCTCTGTGTCACACACACGCAACACCAGTGCCTGGTGGATCGGAGCATGTTGACAGTTCGATTCCCTAAGACCATCACTGTCGTCCGTGGGAAATCTAACCAAACTCTGGAAGTGGAAGGCAGCCCTTTTTCTCTGCTCTTATAGACACTGAACTGCTGATTTCAAAGAGTATTTTAGTCGTTGCGGAATCATTACAACCATTTTCTATATGAAGAAACAGCTTGGAGAATTTACAAGGTTTCCTCTGGGCACCAGGGAGTACATGCCAGGGCTGGGATTTGAAACCTGTTCCTCTGATTTCCAAACCTGTAATTTTTCCATTATGTGGACTCCCGAGAGAAAAACCAGAGGTGACTCTTAATTGGGCATTTGTCCAGCTGATGGAGTTGTCCTTGAGCGTCTGTCTCACCAGGCCCTCCGTCAGTTTCTGGGGAGCGTTTTTACATGAGGGATGAAGCCCTTCCTGTCTTATTAGCCAGCAGCCCATGTGGGCATTCTTGGTGAGGCCTGGACACGTCTAGTCTGAAAGGGTCCTCAAAAGTCAGGTTACTCCCTCATCCAGACTCATCTAGACCCTTCTGAGCAGCTTATTATTAAAAGAGCAAGCAAGGGGGAAAGAGGACAGAGGGGAAAGGAGGGAGAGAAGGAAGAGAGGAAGAGAGGAGGAGAAGAGAGAAAAACAGGAGTGGAAAGAATCAGTTTGACTATAAGCAGATCCCAATAAACAGACGTGCATGAAGTGATGTCACCTCTACGTCCCTAGAAGATGTTCTCTGTGAGCAACAGAAGCAGGTAGAAAGCAGCCACCAGATACACAAACTCAAGTTGGCACGGGGCCATTTCCTAAATTATTTCTTTAAATTCTACAAATAAATCTTGGGATAAATTGCATCTTTAGCTCCTTCACCTGTGGGAGAGAGAAAGCACAGAATGATGACATTGTGCCCTTGGAATGATGCAAAGTACAAAGAATTCTTTGTACCCAGATGCATTGTTGCTTAGGAAAGCCAGATTCCATAGATGCAAGAAGAAGGGAAGAAAGCAGTCTTTTCTCTTACATTTCATGAGCTAGCAGAGAAAGGATTTGGGAGCAATTCAAGCAAGAGAGAGTCTGAAACCCATGTGTAGTTGAGACTGAAAACTCAAATTTTTCTAAGACTCTAACTTCTGAGGGACTTTTCTGCTTCAGGCTGGGAGAGGCTTCCTGAAGTGGGGAAGATGGTCAGTCTTGCCACATAGCAATGGCTGAAATAGGAGAGGAATGGGTGGGTTTTCTAGGTCCCAGAGACCAGACACTGCAATGCCAAGGAAGGCAGCCTGAGCTTCGTGTCAGAGGTGGTCCTTTTTGAGGGAGGTGGCCAGAAGAGTCCACTATAAGCCAATGGCATGCTTGATTCAGGCAGACAAGGCCACACCAGGCCACAGGCATCAGTCTCCTGCAGGAAGAACAAGCATGCACAGCGTCCTGGGAGAGAACCTGGGCCACCTGTCCCCACGGTGCATCGTGACCCCGTGACGCATCATTCTGCTTGCTCCTCTGAGCTGGCGGAACAGCAGTTGCACTTAAAATGAACTTGGGAGCAGATGTTTTCTTCACCTCTGAGTCCCTGAACCACTTACCAAGTGTGAAACCTCAGCTACAGCCAGCGAAGTTCACAAACCAAGGTCAAATTCTTCTGAGAGGGTAAGGCAGACCTCGGCAAGGCTTCAAGTATTTTTACTCTTCATTGTTAAAGACTAGGAAATATCTATCCAGGGGGACTTTGGTGGTAAGCCTGGTCTCGTGTGGCATCTACCTTCGAATCTTGATCCAGAAATTAAAATTCAAGAAATGTATCTTCAGATAGTCATGGAGATGCAAAAATTTGATTATCTACTGCAGCGCTTTCTATAATGAAGGAAAATATGAACATCCTAAATCTCAAACAATAGGGGAATAAATGATTTACCTGTAATTTATTGGGCACTTCCCAGGCCCTGTGCTAGACCTCTCATTTATTCCCTTCACAATCCCAGCACGGGAGGACCACTGCGACCTCTAGGGCACCAGGCGGTTGATAAAGTGCCCAAGGCCAAAGCCAGCAAGTGATAGAGCCAGAGGGTGACCTTCAACGACCTGAAGCCAAGATCCTGCGCTCTTAATCGCACAACCTCATCAAATGTACAGCGTCAGACACATCCTAGTTCCACAGCGACAGCACTGAAAGTCATACCTGAAAGATGGTAGAGCTTGGAGAAGGCAGTGCAACAGGATTCTTTCAACACCGCGCTTCCAAGTTCTAACATAAAATGGGAAAACTTAATTTGCATGGAACTGAACATATAACAGAAGTAATTGTGATTAACAATCACACATCTTAACCTTGTGCTTCCCTCAGGACGGATCTGTGACTTTCTGGCTGAAGTGGAGGACATGGGCACTGGGCCGACCCCAGGGAGGGGCCAGGAGAGCTGCAGGCCAGGCATCTTCTGTGCTGTCTCCAAATAGAGTCACACATTCAGGCAGAGTTAGTATGACAGTATTGAATTAAGAGGTGCGTTTTACAACATTTATATGGACCATGAGTTTGGTAACCTTATTTTCTACTTACTTAAACATTGGGACACTCACAAAAAAAAACAGGAAGTGTCCTGGGCCTATTGGTCTTGAGGGACCTTGAATGAGCCAGCTGTCCATTGGTCAGGTATATGATTTGAATCTGAGAATCCCTACAACTCACACCAAAAGCAGAGCCAAATGTGGTTCATTTGAGTGAAGGTTCACTTACAGTTGTGGTCCATCCGACCAAGGGGAAAACCCCATGTGGTTGTCCGTGGTCTGTCACCTACTGCTTTATCTTATTTCTCAGATTCTCTCTCTCTTTTCTCTTTCTCTCTCACCTTCCCTAAGGTGTACAACCATCATGAAATCAAAATACCATTGATATCTGGATTTCTCTGCCTTGTGAGTTACCCGATCACTGGAAGACCTCGGGACCCTTTTGAATTTCTCTCCCCAGCAAAGTATTTTCAAGAGTCTTCCCAGCGGGCGGCCTAGTTACATAGTCTTGTACCTCCCTGCTCCATAATCTTGAACACTGAATATCCACCTGTGTCTAGGGAATCCCTAGGAGGGCACTAGATCATGAAGCAGTTATTGGACCAAGGAACTCTTATTCCCAGATTCCCTCCAAGACCTGGGCTCCGGGGAATTCACTACTGTAAACACTGGGCTACATGATCTCTCCAGCTCTGAGAGTCTAGTGATTATCCCTAGAGGAAAATGGAAGAAATGGCCATTCTTCAAACTGAATATAGATATTTCAGGAAAAGAAGAGGCATATTTAGAGACAGGAGGCATCAGCTAAAGACTCCAGGCCAGCTAACTCCCCAGGTAGGGAAGAGAAAACATCCACACAGGCCAACAAAGAGATTCTCACTGTGATCCAGAGTAAGGAATCGGGGGAACGGCTGCACCTCGTCATTCCCAGTGGCACGCAGGCTCTGTCATATGTTTATTCTCCTTTCCAGGGGACATAATATTTCAACTCATTTCAACTCATGGGTGGCCTTATAATGGCCTTTGCTGTTACAGGATTGATCCAAAGCTGGCCTCTGTGTATTGGTTCCTATGTTTTTATTTCTTCACTGTAGACAGAGACCCATTAGCTCAAAAGCCTGTTGGTCTCTAACTCAAATTTTTACATGCCCAATTATTTCAAAAATAGGTCAAATGAGCACATTTTTATCCATTTAGAACCTGCCTCTTTGCATATCCCATGAAACTCACCCCACATCTGCTGGCCACTGATGACATAGAGCCTTGTGGTGAGAAGCCCCCAAGCTATGGCCATTCAGAGTTCTCAGACCCAGAGACTCCCTACCATGCTGGTAAGCAACAGCACCTAGACACATAGGACCCCTTTCAGAACTGTCTGCCCTAGGAGGTCCTTCTCCCTCTCCTCTTTCTGAATAGTGAACCCCATGCCCGTCCTAGCCTCTGGCCAGGCTCACGCTTGGAGGAATCTCCCCTCTCATGCAACCCTCTCCAAGCATCACCTGCTAAAGCATGTGTGTGTTACTGACTCTCACGTCATTTCTTTTTTCCTAGATCATCCCCAGAGTCCCTCGAATGAACACCAACATATAGATAGAGAAGAATACTGGAGTGAGCACACAGAAACCCAGCAATGGCCTGGGACCCATGCATGCAGAGAAGAGCAGGAAATCCTCCAGAGAAACAGGTGGTGGTATCTTCACACAGGCCCTCCCAGCTTCCTCAACTAACCCAGCCTAAGAGTTTTTTTCAGAGAGGCCAGGGTAAACGTAGTTGACATGGATTACCAGTGATGGGCCCCCAGTTGGAAGACCTTCTGAAAAAGAACCTTCTCACTATCTCTGAGGGACAAGACCTGTTATGAGGCTAAATGCATGGACTATTGAGCTATGGAAATGAATAACCTGGTAAATAAATCAAGACATAAGCCTGGTGGCAACCCAAGAGAGCCCCACAGTAGATACTGATGGAGCCATCGTTCCTCTGACAATTTCAGCAGCTGATCCTTATACACAGTGTTCTATGTGAACACCTGGGTAGGGCTGAAACTGGCTGGTGTAGCCCTAACAATGGCACACTGAAGCACCTGTTCCCAGCTTATACCAGAAGTTGCTTCTATAAAGGAAACAAAAGCCATACAGTTCCTCTTCCTAATTAAGACTCTACGGACTTGCTGGCTTCTTCCATGTGAGAGAGTAAACAGAAGATGACTAAGTGTTTTTGGCATCCAAGGCCAGCCACAGTCAGAAGCAGATTCTGGGAGAAGTGTATTTTAGAAATCTTAACCTCAGCTATGTGAGGAGAGGAGAAACTGAAAGCCTCTTATGACAATATTTATCCAATAGCTATTTATTGAACAACTTCTATAGGCCAAGAGCAAACAATGTCACTTGGCCTCCTCCACTTCATTCACATGCAAAAATAGCCCCCAAACCCTCCCATCCCTACATGCATGCCCGTCTTTGCGGTGCAGCTTTTCTGTTTTCTCCATTGAAAGGTGCAGTCTGTTCCTCTACACTTTGAATCTAGACCTGGACACGTGACTTCCTTTGGTTAATGGGACATTAGCAATATCACATAAGCAACAGAGGCCTGATGTGTGCTTGCTAACGGGGACTTGCTCTCTTCCAGCTGCGGACTGTTCTCCCATCATCTGAACAAGCCTAGGGCAGCCTGCTGGATACTGAGAAGTCACCCACCCCAGACATCCCAGCTATGGCCCTGGACCTGGGAGACACCCCAGGAGAGAACAGCTGAGCCTGGCTCAGACCATCACGGATGCCAAACAAAACTCAGCCAGAACCTCAGAATTGTGAAAAGCAACAACTTATTGTTTCAAGCCACTAAGTCTTGGAGTGGTTTGTTACACAGCAAAAACTAATACATTAGCAATCCTAGAGTTGGGGTTAGGTACCAAACATGTCATTTATAAGGAGGACTCAATGCCAGCAGGACAGAGACGATGTCCTCTGCAGTAAAAAAAAAAAAAAAAAAAATCGATTTCCCCTCATTCCTAGTGCTCTGGGGCCTGGAAAACCGACTTTAGCAGCTGGCTCAACTGATTGTCCAAGGGAGGAGAGTGGTGAGGTCAGAGAGCCTGAGGAGATCCCTGGGCTTCGGCAGGGGTTGCCTGACTCTATGGAAACTCTCACACATTTTCTGAATCTTGGGGTCTATGGAGAAGCCTATGGGTCTGTAAAGAGTCCTGCTGATTTGTGGCATGTGCTGAGGGGCAGCACAGAGCAGGACTTCTCAAACTAGCTGTGATGAAGCACCATGTTTGTTTTCTTTTCTCTTTATCTAACCCATCACAGTCAGTTACATGACCCTACTGGGCATAAGAGATGGACGTGTCCACTGATGTGCACTTGGATGCCATGCAACATAAAATTGCTTTAAAGTTTCTATTCTTACTCTCAATTCCTGTACTTATCCCACAATGGCCCGTCACAGCGTGCGGCGGGCCCCGGCCCCATGTGTGGACGACCCCTTGAGTGGAATATCTGTGGAGAGGGTGGAGGTTGGACTTATGTTTGTACAGCCTCTGGTCTGGAACCACGAGCTCTCATCTGTGGCGTGAGCTTGACTCTGAAAGTTTTTCTTTGGACACTAAGCCAATGGCATTTCTTCATTCCCTAATGCAAGGCCTATGGAAGATCAAATCGTGGGAACGTATTTATGAAGAACAGAACCCTTAAGTGGGAAGGGTACTGAATAGTAAAAAATAGTAACTCAACATTGAGCACTCCTCAGCTAGAAAAAGTATTTGTACTGGGAAGCATTCTGATCATCGGTGGGTCACAGTCTGAGGATGTGAGTGCCAGGCTTCCCTGAATGCTGGCGCAGCTACTGGCCGCGAGAGGCTGCTCCAGGGAATATGGGAAAAGCACTTGGCACGACGCCCCCCACACTCTGAGCCACATTTGCCTCGAGTGAGCCACCACTCTCTTAATCTGCAGACATCAGGAGCATAAATGCGGATTAAGAAATCATTTCCAGAAAAATCTGCAGAGTGCTTAAGGAGTACACCTTGAAGTGTCTTCCTGGGGAAGGGTCTTGCTGCATGAAGCTGTCTGTTCCTTTCATGGGCCAAGACAAAGTTTGGCATAGCTTGCATTCCTCTACAGAAGGGCAGAAAATGAGCACAGCAGCTGGTCTGCCAAAGAGGCAGGGTCGCAACAGCTACTTGGCAATAAAACCGTGTTGGGTCCCGGGACATTCTAAAACTGGTTTTCCTTCATCTGGAGGCGATGAGCCTCTCGGATGGTACCGCTGTCCATCCATTGCCAAAGCCAGAACCTGGGGCATCACCTGCCCTGCTCTCAATACCAATTTCCCGCTGGTCACCAGGTGGAAGCAGCTCTGCCTCTGAAATGTCTCTACTCCCTCCATTCTCACTGTAGCTGTTCCATTGCAGGGCGTGCTTTTATTTGTTTGAATTAATGCAAAAGGCAAATGCTCTCATCACCTCCATTTTGTCACCTTCTGAGTATCATTAATAATAACATCATCAACTTCTTACATTTCAGATACTGTGCTAAGTACTAAACTCGTGACCTGAGAAATAGGCACTATTATTTTCCCAGTATTTTATTATAAATACATAAAATTTGAAAGCACAGTGAATGCTCAAATACCAACCAGACCCATAACTGCTACTGTTTTGTACTGTTTGCTATGCCACATATCTACTAACCCATCTTATTTTTCTATTCACTTAAAAGTAAGTTGCAGGTGTCAAGACTTTTCACTCTTATATCTTTTGGCATGGAAATCATTAAAGCTCAATGTATGTTTAACTTTTTTAAGGTAAAATGTACATACAGTGAAATGCACACATCTCAAGTATACCACCACAGATGGATGCATTTGACAATCGCATTTACCCGTGTACTACAGAACATTATTGTCCACCCAGACAGTTCCTCAAGCCCCTTTCCAGTCGATCCCCAATTCCCAGGGGCAACTACTGTTGACAACTATTATCTTCGGAACTATTATTTTTATTGCTTTTTATGTTGCCAATCAGGAAAGCAAAGCTTAGAAAAATTAAGCAATTTACTCATAGTCTCAAAGTCGAAAATCCTAGTCCTAACTTCAGCATCCACATTCTCGGGTGGCTTTTTCCTCTGTGTGGCCACGGACTGCCTTTACCACTGCACTGTCGCCCACTGAGGGCTCTGGGGAACACACTAAATATTTCTTGGGAAAAGAAGTCGATTGGGGGTTTCTTGGTGGACATGGGCATATGTAAGAATTCCAAAGGATCTGAGAAGTCCTGCAATAAAAACGACCAAGCAGAGCAAAACAAAAACCTATTTATAGCCTGTTTGTAAGCCACTTAAAATCCTTTTCTCCTGTATCAAAAGATAGACTGATGGTGCTTTGAAATATTCCCCAATACATTTTCCTTCCCAGATAACAGGTGGTTTATTGCTCGCAGGTTCTCTGATAGACGTGCTCCGTCCTGCCTTCAGACCTCTGCACTGCCTCTTGACACTGCCTGGAATTCTGTCGTGACCTCCATCTGCCCTTCACTTCTCAGACGTGTGCTTATCCCCCAGATCTCAGCCTATTATGTCTTGGAAAGTTCCCAAACTCCCTGAAAGGACTAGTTTGGAATCTGCCTCCCCTGTTCCTACAGAGCCCTACCCTTCCTGGCAAATAGCACTCCCTTTTGCATCTGAGCTGCCTTTTTCTTGTCTGTCTTCTGCACTGGTCTCCAAGTGGGGCGAAAGCGCCATTTCTGGATCCTAGCAGGTGCTCCATAGATGTTATAAAATAATGGAAGTAAATTTCTACCTTTTAGTTTTGAGCAGGGTCATTCTTGCAGGCAAGTGGCCCAGTATGTCACAGACGTGAGTACCTGACCACTGGATCGTTGCATCAGTTCCTGTCCATCAAACTGCAAACGTCACAGCCCTGCCGCTCAGCATGTCAGGTTGCTGTGCTGCGCTGTCCCTCACGCAGGGGCAGTCACTGATGTGATGGGTGCTACGGGGGTACCCAGGCTGGCTGCTGACCTCTGTCAGAGCCAGACTTGGAGGACTGGAAGCGAGTGAGACAGACAGAAGTTCAAGTCCCTGAGGCTGCCCTGGACCCGGGTCTGCCTTGATTCCAGCTCAAGTTCACACATTATTACAACAAGCCTCTTTTTCTTCCTCTCTCTGTTTCTTACAGCCACAGTGCCTCAACAGCACACCTAGATTTTTAACATCTCTTGATTTCATTGTGGGAGAGCCATTCTTTTAGGTTAGGAATGGCGAAACAGGCATGCATCAGTTTTATCAGATGCTTCCAAATGAGAAGCGGTGGAAGCGGCTCTCTGGAGGAGACCGCTTGGATAGAGAAGCCTGGTAGGAGACATTGCCTGAGGAGTGCAGGCTACTGCAAGGTGCCCTGGTCAAAGGAGGGCAGGAGGCTGCTGGTGGCTGGATGTGAGGTACTAGGAGCATGCAGAAGGGAGATGCAAAGGACATTTCGTGAGACCACAATGCACCAGGCCTCCAGTGCCTAACACATTATTTCTGCATTCTCCACAGCAACCATATAATCCCAAGCTGACTGAAGCTCAGAGAAATAAAAGAGATGCCCCAAATCATACAGTTACAGTGCATATAAAGAACTACAATTACGACTACATGAGCTCCCATCAAAATCACTCTTTTCAACTGACTAACGATGCAGTTTTAGAGATGTGTCTTTTCATCCTTAAATCTCTCTTACCCCTAAAATGGACAATGTTAATGCTCTGCCTGAACACCATAAAATCCCATTTTATCATTTCTGTGCACCTGCCCCCACCACTGTGTTTCCAGTAGCCACTATCTTATTTGAAAGGCTGTCCCGCAGCTGTTGGAGCCATCTGCCTGCAGGCGAGGAGAGCTGGAGAAGCCTGGGAGCTCACAAACCTGCTTCCCCAGTCCTACCATGGCCATTAACCAGACTGTCAGGCTGAAGAGGATGAAAGCACAGATCTCTTGCTTTGGGTTGGGACAACTGTGAGGTGTGTAAGCATCCAGGGTTCCCTGTACTGCAGGACATTGCCTGACATAGGGGAGCCTTTGCTTGGCCCCTTCCCTTGCCTGCCCTGCTCCCCTCTCCCTTACCAGTCAGCCATGGGAGCATCTGCTTAGTAAATCACCTGCTCATTAATCCTCATGTCAGTGTCTGCTGCTAGAGAACCTGAGCTAAGGCAATAGCTCACATCTTTTCTGGAAGGTGGTAGGGAAGGAAAGGAAAGAAGAGGAGCATAGTGAGAGAAGACAGAAATACGTTCACTTTGGCTTATGCTCCATTGGATATGCATGATACATTTTAGCTTGAAGTTTCTCAGATATTAATTTCCACACTACTGTTCCACATAATCATTGCCTTTATGTCTCAAATGACAAAGATAATAGGACACTAAGTTTGTAAAATACTGAAGTAGACTACAGGGACCTTGGAGATTGGAACCTGGTAGCTGATGGGCTGAACTCAGCCCCCAGACATGTTTGGTCTCTACAGCAGAGAACCACAGTGTTTTCAAAATGAATTCATGGCAAGGATTTCAAACATGGAGTCATATGCAAAATCTCTCTTTCTGGCTTCTGCTGGAAAACTGAGATATTTGGTAATACCAAGCCTGCATTGCTATATGCAGCAGCCACCTGGAGCTGTCTAGTGGCTCACATTTAAAAAGTATATTAGTCAAGATAGCATGGGCTCTGATGAAATAGCAAATAAAACTCCAAATCTTAGTAGGCTTAACCCAACAAAAATATTATTTTTCATTTATTCAGAGTCCAGAGAAGGTTCATGAGGGTACTCCAAGCAGTGACTCAGGAATCCAGGATTCCTCCTTCTCTAAATAAAGCATCCAAGATCACTGTGGGGAGGAAGGAGAGGTTGAAAGAGGCACCTTGGCTCTTAACCACACAACTTGACATTTTTCTTCACAATCCATTGGCTAGAACTAACCAAATGGACTCATGTCTGCTGCAAAGGGTATAGGGAAATGGGAGTACACAGTATTTGGTGAGCATTGTCTCTACCGCACATGGATATGCATTCTCTGTTTTGCTAAATATCCACAAGCCCTATTACCTCCTGGACACTGACACGTATTGCCATGTATCACCTTGTACCACTCTCTTCACTCATTACATTACCCTGGGCTAAAAGGAGCTGTGTCAAATTGGAATGGCCCTGGAAACGTAAGAATATCCCAGCTCCCCTTTCTGTCAGGACTGACACTGACTGAAATAGCCAAGACCCTTGGACGAGCTTCACCAGGAGGGAAAAAGCCCTCAGGTCCTTAGACAAGCCCTTTGTCCACAGACCAAAAGATACCCTCTGCTGAGCAGAAGTGTCACCCAGCTGTTCTGAGGCCAGACCTGTCACCAGGACCTCTCTATTTAACAGACACCTAGCGGCCGGTAAAAAGGACTTTTTAAACATCTCTTCCAGGAAAAACATGAATAAAATCGTGACTGTGTCTTCAAACCAGGCCAGAAAACCTACTCAACACAGAATGTACTTGACATTTCCACATGTGGCTCAAACAAGCTTTTGTGGATCAGTTAGGAATGAAATACCACTTGAAACCAGGTATTTCAAGGACAAGCAACCGACTTAGGAATGTTTCTTGCCATCATCACTTTGTGAATTGCAAGTTACCTGTACTGAACAATCCAAAACTCGTTCATTAAGGGTCTCCATTTTTCCCCCAGTGCCTCATGTTAAAATTACATTTCAAACTTCTACCCTCAGAATAAAAAAAAAAAAGAAAGAAACGTTTAAATCTGTGTTGCCTAGATAAGTTCTGCTCATTTCATTCAGTTCCAAATACTTTCTACTTTCCCTTTTAATTTAATTTTGGACCTATGTGTTATTTGTAAGTATGTTATTTCTTTCACAAATATTTCAAGGTTTTTCACCAATCTTATGACTGATTTTTTGCACTTAATTCAATCATAGTAAGAGAACATATGTTGTATGTTTATCATTTTTAATTTAATGATACTTTTTATGGCCCAATATGGCCTGTTTTGGCCAATCGACCGTCAGCACCGGAAAAGATTATGTATATTTTGCTGTTTCTGGATGGAGAGTTCTATGAATATTAATTAGATCGATTGGTGGATAGTATGATTCAAGTCTTCTATATCTTTCCTGATTTGCTGTCCATTTTTTTCTATCAAATATTGAGAAAAGGGTATTGTCAATAGCCAGCTGTGATTGTGGATGTGGGTATTTCTTTTTGCAGTTTCATCAAGTTTTGCTTAATTTATTTTGGAGCTCTGTTATTATGTGCATAAAGATTTAAGATTGATCCCTTTATTATTATAAAATTAATGTTTTATATATTTGCTCTGAGGTCCATTTAGTCTGATACTAGCTTAAGGACCCCAGGCTTTTAAAAATTAGTTTTGGTATATCATATCTTTCCTTATTCTTTTGCTTTCCACCTATTTCTGTCTTCATATACACAGCAGGTTTCCTGTAGTAAGCATATAGTTGGGTATTGCTTCTTCACCCAACCAGTCTCCTCCTTTTAATTTCTGTGCATACTTCATTTACACTTAATGTGAATAATAATGTAGTTAGGATTAAGTATATCACCCAATACTTGGTTTCTACTTGTACCATCTGTATTTTGTTCCTTTTTCCCTCTTTTTCTGCCTTCTTTTAGATTGAGTATCTTTCATGATTTCATTTTCCCTATTTTGTCGGCTTATTAGCTATAATTCTTTGTTTTGTTATTCTAATGGTTGTTTTCAACATTAGAGTATCCAAGTTTATTTTATCACTTCTTACCTTTAGGAACATTTACATCATTTCAAGTTTAAGATCCTTATGCTTCCATTTATCCCCACTTGAACTTTATGCAGCTGTTTATAGGCATTTTACATTTACATATGTTCTATTATAAATCTCAGGATATATCTTTTTATTTTTGTTTAGATAAGCAATTGCCTGTTAAAGATGTTTAAATAATGACCAAAGCCTTATATATTTACCTAGATGTTGCCTTTTCCAGTACTTTTCATTCCTTTTGTAGACTCATATTTTCATGGGGTGTCATTTTCCTTCTGTCTGAAGGACTCCTCTTAATATTTCTTATAGCACAGGTGTGCTGACAAGTTCTTTCAGCTTTCATATATTTGAAAAAAATCTTTATTTTTCCTTTGTTTTTTGAAAGATTTTTTGCTGTGTAAAGAATTATAGGTTGAAATGTTTTTTTTTTTCTTTTTGTCTTTTAAAAATGTTGCTCCACTGTCTTCTTGCTTCAGTTGTTTCTGATAAAGAATATGCTGTCATCCAAGACCAGCTACATCATTTTTGAGGCCCAATGCAAAATGAAAATGCAGAGGAACTCTTGTTCAAAAATTATTAAGAATTTCAGGATGGCAACAGCAGAGCATTAAACCAAGAATGGTGTTCCTTCTAAGGATGGGGACCTGTGCGACCACACAGGTCACACACTCATAAAGCTGTCCCTGCTGTTTATCTTTATACCTCTGTATATAACTTGTCTCTTTTACCTATCTGTTTTTTAGATCTTCTCTTTATCACTGATTTTGTGAATTTGGATATGATGTTTTGAGAAAACATCCAGTTTTCTCCATGTTTCTTGCTCTGTCATTTCATTGAGTTTCTCGGATCTGTTGGTTTGTTGTTTTCATCAGTTTGAAATTTTTAGGAAAATTTGTTTCTCCAAATATTTTTTCTGTTACCCCCTTCACCATGTTTTCTATTCCTGCAGTGACCACAGATGCATATATATTACACAGTTTGAATTTGTCCCATAGTTTACTGATTCTCTTTTCACTTTTTAAAAAGTATTTTATTCTCTGTGTTTTTTCATCTGAAAGTTTCTATTGCTATGTCTTCTAGTTCACTAATCTTTTCCTTTACAAAGTCTAATCTGTTGTTACTTCCATCCTGGGTATTTCATCTCCAATGTTGTAGTTTTTATTTCTATAATAATTTTTTTCATCTTCCATGTCTCTACTTAACTTTTTCAACATGTGGAATACAGTTTCAACAACTGTTTTAAAGTCTTTTTTTGTGTGTGAATTATAATATCTATGTCAGTTTGGGGTTTGTTTCAATTGATTGATTTTCTTCTGATTATGGGTCATTTTTCCTGCTTCTGGGGATATCTGATAATACCTTAGTAATTATTTTAATGTTTGATTAATATTTTAATTTATTAAAATATTGTTCAGTTAAATGTTAATTTAGATACCAAACAATGTGACCCTTACCTTGTTGAATGCTGGAGATTTTTATCTTAATTTAAATATCCTTGAGCTTTATTCTAGGATGCAGTTAAATTTCTTGGACTAATAGCATCTCACTACGCTGATGGACAGTGACTGTAATGGGGTTGGTGGGGGGGACCTGATGAAGGGGTAGTTTAATAACCACAATATTGCACATGTAATTGTAGATTAATGATACCAAAATAAATTATATAAAAATAAAAATAAAAATAAAATTTCTTGGACAAAATGAACCTTTCTGTTTTTGTTTTAAGATTTGTTAGGCAGGTCCAGAACTGTGTTTAGTACAGGACTAATTATTGCCCAGTACTGAGGCAAGACTCTTCAGCCTATTCTATCCAATGAATAATGAGTTTTTCTAGAGTGGATAGTGGACATGGGCATTATTCCCAGCCCTGTGTGTGCACTGAGCATTGTTCCCTCTAATCTTTTCAGGTGGTTCTTTCCCTGAGCCTCAATAGCTCATACACATGTGCTAATCAGTACTCTACTGAGTATTCAAAGCTTCTCCCTTTCTCTCTCTGTCTCTCCCTGTCTCTGTCTGTCACTCTCCCTCTCCCTCACTCTCTCTGCAGCTCTTCTCTCTTCTCTCACTCTCTCTATTTCTCCTTCACTGTCTCTCTCTCCCTCTCCCTCACTCTCTCTGCAGCTCTTCTCTCTTCTCTCTGGTACTCTAATTCTGCAAACTTCAATGCTTTATTCTCCTCCTCTCTGCTCTATTTCCTCACCTCAATTAATTCTTTCTCCTCTGACTCTTCTTGGTTCCTCGCTGGATTCTAGACTGGAAACTCTCTCAGTGTTATCAACTAGGACTATCATAAAGTTCATCTCATTTGTTACTTACCTCTTAGGGATCAATTTTTTGGTGCAAGTGTCCAATTTCTGTATTTGTCTGTTTTGTTGCTGTTTCTGGTCAGAGGGTAAATCTCATCCCTATCAGCCCTTCTTGGCCAGAAACAAAAGTCCCTTTGGTTTTTTACTAGTATTTTTCAGACTAGGGTTTTTCTCATCACTTGACTTTAATCACATGGTCAGTATACGACTTATCTTCAAAGAATCTGCTCCAAGGTCACCCCTTTCATTAATCTTCTCCTCATGCTTTCCCCCTACCACTATATGTTTTATGTAAAATAGAGCCTTTCCATTCATAAGGAATACATTCTAAATATTTCATCAGTTTCTACATTGAGGTCCACCAATACAGCATACCTGTTCTCTCTAAATGCTCTGTTTTCTGGATAAGAACAATTGCTTCCTTAGAGGTCTTTTATTTCTCCTCATTTCTGTCATTGTCAGTAGAAGCTGGATTTTTGTCTGAAGATTGTTTTTCACAACAATATGTAAATAGGATTTTATCACATTGTGAAGGTTGGTGGCCCTTCCATAGAGAGCCAAGTACTACTGGGACATGTGTGATGGACAGTCACTAGTTTGGTGACTTGTTCCTGCCCATACACATCACACTGTGGCCTCAGCCAACCAGTTCATATTGTCTCTCACCAAAATTAAAATCATTGCATATATAATTAAACTTTGGCACATCTAAGTAATTGAATACTATTCATCACAAAAAGAAATGAGCTATCAAGGCATGAAATGAAATGACGGAAACTTAAATGCATATTACTAAGAAAAAGGATACATACTGTATGATTCCAACTATATGACATTCTGGGAAAGACAAAACTATGGCGACAGTAAAAAGATCAGTGGTTGATAAGTGTTCGGAGAGGGGTGAGGGATGAATAGATGGAGCACAGAAGATTTTTAGTGAAATTACTCTACAAGATACTATGTCTTCATACATTTGTCCAAACCCATAGAAGGTGCAACACTGAGTAGTAGACCTCAAGGGTAAACTATGGACTTTGGGTGAATGTTTATAATGGGGAAGCTGTGCATGTATTGGGGCAGGGACTAAATGGGAAATCTGACTTTCCTCTCAATTTTGCTGTAAACCTAAAACTTCTCTAAAAATATAAAGTCTTAAGAAAAATCACTGCAGTTCACAGATCTGTGTGACTACATGTAGACTACTGACGCTGTCAATACCAAATCCAGCTGTCACAAATCTAATTATACTTTATTGTATTTATTTCTTTATTGGATTCCTCCTTCCAGGCTATAGTCCTTGGAAGCCTGGGATTCGTCTTATCGCTTTCTGACTCCTATGCCTAATTACGGTTCCTGGAATAAGACAGACACTCTATTAAAGTTTGTTAAATTAGTGGATAAAAGCATAGTTAGAAAAACATACAGATCTCCAAACCTCCATGTATTACTCAAATGTCTACACGATGGTGACCCCATGTTTATATACACCACACCATGGCTGTCAAACATTGCTTTTAGCTGCTTTACAACTCATTTCTTTACTTCAAACATTCTAAATTTCCAACCTGGTGGTTTACCTCATATTCATTCTGTCACTTGGGACTTCAAGACTGGTTTTTAAAAAAAAAAGAATATGGTACAGTAGAATGATAGATGTCCGAAGAATGTCTAGCACACTGGTAAACACCTCTTTGAAGAGCCATCAGGTCATTATCACTTCACCACCATCTTCTCTGATGCTCCCTGAAAGCTTATTGTGTGCAGGGACTTAGAGGTTTCCTTTGCCAAAGTTTAATGCTTTTTGGGTTTCAATCTGATTAAAAACTCAGTGGCCATGCATATGAGGCACAGTATTCTGGTTATTCCCGTTTTAAACATAAGGAGCACGAGGTTCCTTATGGTATAAACTATCTCCCCATGTCCATTAGCAAGGTCAGCACTGGGTGCTCCTGCATGGGCTGAGCCATGAGCTCCATCTGAAACTTTAAATTTCTCACTGATTCACCTTATCTCTAAAGGATAAACACTTTCCCGTGTTTGGTCACTATAACAGCGGTTCTGAGCACTTTGACCGGCGGCCGCCTGGAACAGGATCAGGATCGCATGTGAGCTATTTGAAGGACTCTGATGAAAGGCTGCACAGTATGAACATTCAGTCATGTTCAAAACATCTGAGGGACTGAACTATGTTTATCCAGACCTGGCAATTCCCGTGTTCAAAACTATTTTCCTGGAGCACGCTGGAAGGGTTAGTCTTTGCCAAAGAATGTTCCTATAAGGTTTCTCTCAAGTCAGAGGGAAGCACCACCCCTTCTCTGTACGTGCAGAGCCAGCAGCAGCCTGTTCTGCCCCACTCACAGGCAGGCTCCCAGGGGAGCTGGAACACACAGTTTTCATCAAATGCTTGTAAACACCTGGTTCGTCGCACAGCCCTCCCAGCACGTGCAGGCAAACACCGTAGCCATACCGGCCTGCTTTGTGAACAGCCTGGGGGTTGTGACACCAGGTTCTATTGCTCTTTTCTTGGCCATACATTCCAGCCACAGACCTTTTGTGGTCTGAGTCCTACCCAGACATGGATCCATGACAAAGGAACAAAGCTGGAGGGCTGTAGGTCTCCCACTCTGGATGCAAGAGAAGAAGGGTCCAGAGGCATCTATCCCTGGAAAGATCCTCTCAGGAATGGGAGAGGTCAGTAAAGCCTTTAAAAACAAGCCGTTTCCTACAAGCTTGATGACCTAGTTTTATCTTAGTTTGGGAGTTTGGGTCCCTTTTCTGTCTCCCTAACTTTACAAAAGCCTACTTTCAGTGTCTTCTCCTAGCTGTGCTATAAGACGTCAAAGGAAGTCATTTTCCATATACACATCAGCTTCCCAGGGCTGCCAGAACAAAGTACCTCAGACTGAATATCTTGAGCAACAGAAATGAATTCTCTCACAGTTCTGGAGGCTGGGAGTCTACGATGAGGGTGTCGGTGGGGGTGACCTCTTCCGAGGCCTCTGTCCTTGGCCCATAGACAGCAATCTTCTTCCTGGGCCCTCTCATGGTCTTTCTGCTGGGTGTGTCTGTGAAATATTCTAAATAAGGACACCAGTCCTACTGCATTAGAACCCACCCTCATGGCCTCATTTTAACTTAATTATCTCTTTATGGACCCTGTCTCCAAATACGAGTTCAGAGATATTGGGGTTTAGGATTTGAACATATGAATTTCATTTTCAGCCATAACACATCCCCACCCACCCTGAACAAT
This sequence comes from Smutsia gigantea, assembly GCA_032199065.1. NCBI lineage: Eukaryota > Metazoa > Chordata > Mammalia > Pholidota > Manidae > Smutsia > Smutsia gigantea. Next base: position 116,952 of record JAVSCE010000040.1, read on the forward strand.
GTAGTCGGACCATGGCAATTAATGAGGGATCTCCAAAGGGGAGAACCATTTGGGAGAAGAGAATTGCAGCTTTGGATTTGGCCTCCCCTCCCCCAGGAGATTCTCCTTAAAGATCAGCCTTGGAATATCTGCATTCCCTTTTTTTTTAATGAGAATTTTACTTCCTTACAGTCCACCTCTTACCAAACTCAGTTTCTCCCAAACCTTGTCCCACCCACCACTGTTTTGCCCCCCAACCCTCCCTCCTCCCATAGATCCTGCAACTAAGACCAAATGTGTCTTCCCAAAGCTCCACTCAGTCCTTAATTTCTCCTCATGGACTATTCAGTTAAGTTCAAATCACATCCCATATGGTCCCCATATGCCTTCCCAGGCATGCCCCTGACTTCTCCCCTCCCCAAACTCCTTATTCCAGCCAACTAGAAAGCATGCCCCCTCTATACCTTATTCATACTATTCCCTTTACACTCTCTGTCTGTCACAATTCATCCTGTAGATTGGCATCCACCTTTAAATTCCAGCTTTGTATTAAGTTTTTCCTGACCCAACATATAAGAGCTCCCCACCTCGCTCCTTCCCTTCTAAGACTACATGCTTTGTCTTTCTTGAATGGCACTTACCCTACTTTGTCTTCCATGAACCAGTTCCAGTGACCCTTGAGCACAAGGGAAGCCCTGTTTCCTCTTCACATCTCCAGGAAGTGGCCAGTGCATGACCTGGCCCATAAGGATCCAATGTTAGGTTGACTGATAGAGCCACTGCCCCTTCTATGCAAGGCCTGCCACCAAGGTCCAGTCCTTTATCACTGCCACTGCCATTTGACTCAAGGCCTTAGTAAGTTCAAGCTACTGTAGCAAACCACAGACGGGGAGTCTTATACACAACAGAAATCTGTTTCTCACAGTTCTGGAGGCTGGAAGTCCAAGATCAAGGTGTCAGCAGATTTGCTGTCTGGTGAGAACCTGCTTTTTGTTTCATAGATGGCCATCTTTTTGCTGTGTCCTCACATAGTAGAAGGGGTGAAGGAACTCTCTAGCACCACTTTTATAAGAACACCAATCCCATCTGTGAAGGCTCTGCTTCCCAAAGACCCCACCTCCTAATACCATCTCCTTGGGGGTTAGATTTCAATATATTTATTTTGGGGGGACACAAACACTCCAAACACAGCAGTCAAGAAACTCTGATACTGATAAAAGGAATTTTTTCTCTACCCTTCCATATTTTGGTTCACAGGTGAATGGACTTTGTCCTCTCCTCCCTGTGGAAGAGTCGTGAAGAGAGAACATGACTGGCCTTTCTCTGCCCCCTTCCAGGGTCCTTCCTCAGGCAGGAATGGTGGTCACTGATTCATCAAAACTTGAAATTCATTGTTTACTAGTGGACAGGATCCCTGGGTTAAAGCCAGTGCTCATAAGTTCCATATTCCTTCTGGTATTTTCAGTGGTTAGTGACCTAAAGCAGGCTAGTGATCGCCAATCCTGTGGGAATGCCAGTAAGCTGGGTCAGGACTTCTCTTGAAGCACTCTCTCTCTCTCTCCATTGCCGGCTGAGAAAGATTTCAATTCTGGTTAATAGTCAAGCAGTAAGAGACCCCACCTTGTCCAAGCTTAAGAACTCTACTCCAATTACCCGTATTTCGCATTGAGATGTCAGGTTCTTCATCAAATATACCCAATATCCCATTGAAAAGGAAGAGTGAAAATGAAAATGTTTCTCTGTTGCTCAGTGAGACTTGTGCTTATATGCCACCAGGAGGAGGAAAGAATGATCCTCCAGGTCTCTATTCATGCCATGGTAACCAGTCAGAAGGACCCATCAGATAATTGGGGCATCTCTAGCAATAAAGGGAAAAAAAAAAACAAAACCAGTTGGGGGCATTGAAAGGGACAGTGTCTGATAGAATGGAAAATCCCATTATCTGGACACCACAACCTTTGAACTTTCGGATTGTTCTCCATTTTCTGAAAATCAAAGAGGCAAGGTTTTCTACATTATCTGTCTCGAGGGATACAAAGCTAAGTTACATTATTTTCTTAAGTCACTTAAATACAGGTTCTTTGGGGCACGTGAGCTACCTCCCATCTAAATATTTTACGCAGAAATGTTCTATGCTTAATTTGTTTGTAAATTACTTTCACAACCTAGCTGATGGGAAGCATTTATTTTTTTTATTTTTTTCATTTTTTTTCAATTTTGGTGTCGTTAATGTACAATCACTTGAACAACATTATGGTTACTAGACCCCCTATTATCAAGTCCCCCCCACATACCTCACTACAGTCACTGTCCGTCAGCATAGTAAAATACTATAGAATCATTACTTTTCTTCTCTATAAATACTGCCTTTCCCGTGTCCCCTGCCGCTGCATTATGTGTGCTAATTGTAATGCCCCTTTTGCCCCCTTATCCCTCCCTTCCCACCCATCCTCCCCAGTCCCTTTCCCTCTGGTAACTGTTAGTCCCTTCTTGGGTTCTGTAAGTCTGCGGCTGTTTTGTTCCTTCAGTTTTTCCTTTGTCCTTTTTTTTTTTAATATAATTTATTTTGGTATCATTAATCTACAATTACATGTGCAATATTATGGTTATTAAACTACCCCTTCATCAGGTCCCCCCCACCAACCCCATTACAGTCACTGTCCATCATCCTTTGTTCTTATACTCCACAGATGAGTGAAATCATTTGATACTTGTCTTTCTCCACCTGGCTTAGGGAAAACATTTCTTAAAGATTGTAGAAAATAGTATATGCTCTAGAGTTAAATTTACTGAATACATTATATTTATTAAATATATATGGACAATGAGGTCTACCTAATTCATTTAAGCTTAGTTTTACTTTCTTTGCAAATTACCCTTTTTTAAAATCTGTTGTGCTTTCTGTTGTCACCTTTCTGTTGTTTTAAATCTCCAGTTCACAAAAAAGAATCAATAACTCAAAGTGGTTTGTTAAAGAACGAGAGTGTAATGAAAATAGTAATGTAAATACTACAGCTCAAAATAACATCATAAATATAAATAAGAAAGAGGATTCCAGCCTAGCTCAAATATAGACTATGAATCTGCACGTGCTGGAACAAGCCATGGGCAAATAGATTTCCTGTGAACAACCCCAACTAAAGAGTTCAGTGGGAAATCTGACAATGAATATTTAAAATGGATTTCATTGAGCCGAGGAATTTGTTTCTACTCTGCAATGATGTGTCTGTTTAGAAACGTTGTTAAATAAGAGTATAAGGATTTTGCATCATTTTCCAACAGTGACCTTTTAATAAACCCATTGAGTATATATTTTTTCTAGAACAAGCACAAATATTGCTTCCCAAAAGCTTTAAATTGAATGTTTTTATCTAAGGAGTCTAAAACTTCAAAGCCTTCTCCAAAGCATAAACAGGTTTGAGTCAAAATATTTTCCCAAAGTTTATAAAACCAATTTCATAGTTTTTGATACATTTATGTGCACAGAGGAAGTAGAATAAGCATGTGGAAGTCATTAGTGTTTTCACTACCTGTTTCCAGCTCTTGGCTTTGTGCATGACAGCATTGCATCTCTCTGCTGCCTTTGAAGTTAGGCATGGCCACATGACCTGCTTCAGTCAGAGAAATGAGAGTGGGAAAACAACTTTAAAATCCAGTGTGCAATTCACCATGCCCTCTCCGCCTGGGGCTGTGACGACTGGTCAATGTTCCAGTAGTGGGTGTTCCACCAGCCGGAATCCCGGAGTGAGAAGGACGTGCAGCAGAGGCTCTGACTGGCCTGTGCTGGACATGAATTTTGCTGGCTGAGATTTGGGGGTCATTTGTTACTACAGCATAACTTAGCCTATCCTCAGTGATCCACAGTGATAGAATTCTTTAATCAGTGAATACAAGTTGGGTGACGCAGAGTCTTCATAGCGTCTAATAGGGAAGAACAGCGTCCTGAGGGGTGGTAGTAAGGCTTGTGTTTGGTTTTAGTTTGTGGTTGGACTGAAACACTGATGTACCAGCCTTTGAATTCACTCTTGGAATTTGAGTGACGTATTCAAGGAAGAAGAACCTGGCTACTTTTTTCTCTTAGGAACTTAGAGTACAGGAGAAGAGGTGTTTGTTTTAGTTAATTATTGTGTGAGTCATGGTAAGTGTAGGAAAATGTGTGTCCGGGCTCAGGGTCCATGGAACACTTGCTAAGTAGACATCAAGGAAGGGAGTTGCCATGAAAACAAAACAAGTTGCTTCTAAATATCAGTCTTCTCAGTATTCAACATTATACATACTAATGATGCAATAATGCAGGAAACGCACTCAAGTTGGAGATTAAAACCAAATGGTGCCCATTTGGTATATGTCTTTTTAGCACAGGGCATGAAGATATTAGTGAGAAGTGCAAGATTTTACTTTCCAAACAGACCATATTGGAGAAAAGGCACTCAAATGAGTATTTGAAATTCTGAATGAGTTTTGGATCTTTTTTAGAGCATTACATCATGGCACTGATATCAATGAAGACCATTTCAGTGATGTCAAGTGATCTGCCCATGTGGTATGTGGAATAGTCTATATATTTGGCAATTTATGAGGATTCTTAAAGAGATGGACACTTGATGCGAATGACTTAATCACAGAAAAGCAGACTCTTTCCCAATATTTGATGATTTTCTTCAATTATTAGAGGAAGAGAGAGATGACATGTTATAGGGTAGACAGCGTTTTTAAGCTGTAACCAAATGATGCCACAAAATTTGAAAAATTCCAAAGCTCAATTCAACCAAAAAGTGCTTTAGGAACCATTCACAGCTGCTTCTTAGCTTTTGAGTTTAAAACACTTTTATTGTACTTCTGGATGTTTGAATAGAGGCAGAGAATATGGAAGGGTTTCACCCCATAGCTATTTAGTTTTCCATCAGATGTTTTCTGACAAGGACACCTAGAATTTAATTTTAGGTTCATTGGCCTATACCTGCGAGTTAGAATTTTATGTTTTTTATAAGTTTAGATTACTGTTAAATTCATCTACATCATCTTTTAGTACTTTCATGGTTTTTAAAAATCTGTAGCCATCTAGAATTTATGTTAGTATGCCACATGAAATTATAATCTGAATTTATCATTTTTACAAATACCCACTTATTGAATAATCCATCCTTTCTCCCACCATTATGAGCATTGATTTTATTAGATCCATATGTATTTGGAACTTTCTATTTCATTGGTCCATCTGCCTATCCCAGTTTTAAATGCTAGAGTTCAAAAATACTGCTTCTGGAATAACAAGCCAGTAAGAATGGCTGAAAGATTTTTTAAAGGCTGTTGAGAGAAGTTTCATCTTACAATAACTTTAACATTGTTATCAAGTAATTCATCTATCATTAGAAGATAATATGTGCAATATGATTTTTCTAGTGTGTTTCATCTCTCATCTTCTCCATTGGTTTCTTTCCCTGTGCTTACAAACATGAACATGTTCTTTTTATTTTGAAGGAACTTGCATTGACTTGTGTTTTTCTGGTTGGTGTATTTTGTTCTCTTTCACTGCCTGTCACCTGTTACCCATGAAACATATTTCTCTTTCACTTAAATTCCTGTGTTATCTGGCTACACTGTGCTCCCCAAAGAGAACTATTAAAAGTTATCAGCAACTTGCTTCATGTCTTTCAAGTCTATTTCTGATCTCGAACTTCCTGCAGTGCCTTACATAATGTCACCACATTGCCCGGACTCACCTCTTCTCTCCACTGCCGTATCCTGGATCCTGGACCTCCTCTGACTCCCCTGAGACATTTTACTTCTCTGCTTCCTCCCTGCCCCTGAACTCCTTGCTCTTGCTGTACTTCCTGTGCACACTTCTCTTCCAAGACTGGCTGGTTGGCCTCGCACAAGTTACTTAACTTTGCTCTCCCCCAAATCCAAAGAGCGTCGGGTAGTTTAGCCCAAGTGGTTTTGCTCGTGTGCCAGAGTTCATCAGGCATGAGCTGAACATTTTCACTGCTCAGCCTACTATCAGTCAACATCTTCCTGGTGGAAAAATGACCTGCTTGCCTCCCTGTGGACTCCCAGAGCCGCTCCTTTCCTTGGCATTCCAATGACACCATTGTACCCAACATCTCCAAGACACCCTCTGGGTGTGAGAGAAAGGAGCCCCTAAGTTACAAAACCTTGACACGTGGTTTTTCTTGAAGCCTTCCTATCCCTCCACCCCAACACCAGCACTAGCTTATTCTTCCGATTTCCTATTGCTCCAGTAGCTTCAACTGGGAAGCTCTTTAAAAGATTCTCTGGCTTCCTGCTGCCAATGGATCAAATACAGATTTCTTAGCCTGGTACTCAAGACCAGCAGAGTCGGTGTGCAAACTTTATTTGTAGCATCTGTACCCACTGCTACCCTAATTAATATCTGGGGTCTAAAGGATCCAGATTTTAATCTGGACTCAGTCTCACAGCTGCGGTGTGGGCATGGACAAGTTGCTATGCCTCACTCTCACCAAACCCAAAGACCTTGAGTGGCACTTACCACATGAGCCTGTAGCTGTATGTGCTGAGTACTAGGGAACCTCCGGGGACCAAGAGGCCTGCCGGTCAGGCACAGAGGCTGAATGCGACCGTCTGGTACAATAGTGGTAGCAACACCTGGACTCCTGAAGATGAACATAGGGACCCTCCCTCTTTCTTTGCTCTTAGAGGTCAAGAAAGTGATTCTCTGCTTACTGCTCATCTTTTTTGGACCCAGTGAGCTATTTTATTTCTTGGCATCCTCAAAATATACTTACTACACCTAATAGATGCTCTATAAAACTTTGCAGAGAAGTGGTTGTATGAGACCACCCATGCAAAACAGAGAGGAAAATCACTGAATATCAAAAGACCCAGGCTTGCCCTCTTCTGGCTTCATGACGTGGAACAACTAAACAATTTTCCTGAGCTCTAATGCCTGAAATTTTTGTCTGGGATTCTAGTCAGTGTTCAATAGCCACATGTGGCTGGTTGCTACCATTTTGGACAAAGAAGACAGAGAACATTTCCATCATTGTAAAAAGTTCCAAAAGCTGATAGGTAAAACACCGCAAGGAGGATGGTGTGTCTGGCAATGTCATAAAATAGTATTTATGGGAAATGTCTAGAGCAGAAGCTTCATTGACAATAGAAACATGGCCTCATTAAGTGGAAGAAACATTCAAGTGTTGCTGGAATGTACTCCAGTGTCTCTGAAGGATTAGATTAGTGGAGATTCAGACAAACAGCTGAGAATCCTCATTGCAACCACGTGGGGGTTGTCTGGGCCCACTGAATTTATCCGAAGGAAGAGGGGAAAGGTAGCGCCCCCCTGTGGAGTCTCCGCCATTCAGCTAAAGGCAGGAGGCAATTCCAAAGGACACTGTGAGGCTTCAAATGGGAAACGGTGGTTTTCAGATCTGTAAGCTTCTCAGCTGGTCTAAGAAACTGAGCCTTGGGTTGAAGAGGCAAAATAATTGGGTGGTGTTTGGCTCAGAGAAAAGAAAATTAGGAGTGACTGTGTAAGAGATTATAGCTTTTCCCAACCAGAAGACTTTAGTAGATGATCTTCCCCTCAATTTCCCAAGGTCTTCTTCAATATATTTCTGTAACATGTTATTTATGTTATTTTTAATAATACCCCTTGGCCAGATTTGGTTTTACCAGCAGTACTGTAAGTTTCTAAAGGCAAAAACTATGTCCCTTTTTCCATTCTTCACACCACCCACCACCAAGGGTTGCCTTTTAGGAATTGATATTATGCAAAAGTGATACATATTCAGTAGAAACCATAGTTCGAATTTTGAATTTGGATCTTTTCCAGGGCTAGAGTCGTGCGGTATGATTCTTTCTCATGAGGCTGGGCAGCAGCAGTGAGCCACAGCTCCCACTCAGCCATGTGATCACAAGGGTAACCAACCGAAACTCCCAAAACCCCTCTGTACCCATACAACCATTCCATTTTCCATTTTCAATATACTATTCAGTAAACTATAAGAGATGAATTCAACACTTTACTATAAACTATGCTTTGTGTTAGGTGATTTTTCCAAGTTGTAGGCTAGTGGACGTGTTCTGAGCATGTTAACATAGGCTGTGCTAATCTATGATGTTCGGTAGGTTAAGGGTATTAAATGGATTTTCAACTGGTATTATGTTCAGCTTCCTACGGGTTTATTGGGACATAACCCCATCATAAGTCAAGGAAGACCTGTGTCCCTCTCTGTCTAGTCTAGCTAGAAGAGAGATTCTTCTATCATGAAACTAACCAATAGAGGTGGTCCATATTTCACTACCATTGGGTATGTCTGTCTCATTCCTGAGCCTTTGACCTTGCCCACCTCCAAGAAATAAACATCATTCTCTTCTTGAAGATTGATCAATAAACAAATCTCAAAACTTCTATCCTCTATGAAAGTAATTACTCATTCTGATTACCAACCAACGAGAACTCAAATGACTCCAGAAATTCTCACTAGGTAACTCTGTGCCTTTGGATTTGGGCTTTTCACTGACCCCCTTGTCTCTATATTTCATAACTAGCCTCTTTCTAAATTGCCTAACACTGTCATTCCACAATGCTTAGTAAAATGAATCACTTTATTCATACATTGCTGTGTATCCTGAGCTCCGTATGAGCAAAGAGATATATCATAAGATAAGGGTCTTACAATCTACAAGATGAGAGGATGAGAATCCAAATCAAGGTAAGACAGGGAGGGACTTCCTTCTAAATTCTCTTCTCTCTCTAGGGGAAGTTGCCAATTTCTTTGTAGTTATAACTGCTGCTCAGATGACAACCCAAAATGCACACATATGGGAAAGAACCTGTTTTAGTTAACTAGTGCCAAATGCTGGGGTAAGTGGTCACTAAACACTATCACTTCCCACTTGGTACTGAGCACTTTTTAGGAGAAAAATGCTGCCAGAGACTCAGGTATGTGAAGGACAACCCTATGATCCATCAGTGTCGATGGTTCTTGCCGACAGGATGCAGGAAGAGGTTGAGTGAAGAACAATTATGTTATTTCCAGAACGGCATACTTTCTAGCAAATTGTTACAGAGTGTTTCACCTGTGTAACAATATATATACACTCAAATATTTTCCTTAAATTCTGCTTAAAGGTAGAACCAAATAAGTTTAGAACTAGAACTTTGCAATACTATGGTAAAATCAGTTTACTATTGATGATATTGATTGTTAAAAATATTATATCTTCATGAATAATAACGCAGTGGCTTTAAAATATTTCTGTTTAAAAACCCACAACCTTTGAGAATGTCTAACTCATTCTAAACAGTCCGGAAGGAGGAAATGTAGTAATTTAACAATGAAAGTTTGGAAGAAACTTATTTGAGCTCAGCTCTTCTCTCTGAAACTTACTAGTGGTTTGGCTCTGTATTATTTTACTTTGCTTACAACTCATTTACCTTATTTTTTTAATGTAAATAAATAAATGTATGCAGCTTCAAGAATAATTGTGATGATGAAATAATGTATGAAGAATTTCTCTGCTCAGCAAAAACTGACTATCATTATCATTAATGTTATACGTATCAGTATCTAGATGTGATCAATGGCCTAGACACTGGATCTCACTCATGCTTTAATTTTATACAACTTTTCCAAAATTAAAAGTTTCTGAAGTGCCCTTGTACCCAATTCTAAATCTATCAATGCAATCATTTTACACATTTTTGTTATTGCTGAGGAGGGGAACCACTGCCTGGACATATTCTCTTGAGAGACCCACTCACAGAATAAAATAGTGTTGAGTGCAGATCCTGGTGTCAGATAAGGTGGCGAACACTCAATCCAGCATGTACTATCTCAGTCACGTCAGACTAATTGCTTAAAGACTGTGGGTTTACTCAGCCTCTCTGAGTGTCTGTTCCCCATTTGCAGAGTGTCAAGACTAACTGTGTCATGAGATTGCCATGTTATATGATGGGAATGTAGTAATAAGCACGCAACAAACAGTCGATTCTCTCTTCCCAGGAATCTGATGTCTGAAAAGCCAGTGAAAATTTGTTTGGGTCGCCTATGGTGGCATCAAAAAATATTATTCAAAAACTCAGTAGTTTAAGACAATTTATTATTTCCTATAATTATGTGGGTTGACTGGGCAGTTCTGCTTCATAATGCGCCAGCTGAGTCACTGGGAGAGCAGGAAGATGCCAGACAGTCTCCCTCACCCAGCGGCCCGTGGGTGCTGGCCTAGACTCTAAGCTCACCGGCAGCTTTTGCCCCGCGCCTCAGCTCTCTTCCACGTCAGCCTCTCCGGGTGACTGCCTGGGCTTCCTGACACCATGGTGACCTTAGGGGAGGCAGACTTCTTACTTGGCGACTAGCTTTCAAGAGCCTACAGGCCTTCTGCAGGCTTAGGCCTGGAACTGGCAGTGTTACGCTGCATTCTGCCAGTTCAAGTGAGCAGAAAGTCAGCCCGTATTCAAAGGAGAGACAGGACTTCACTAAGACATGACTACTTGGAGGCATGGCTGTTTTCCCCCAAGACCCTGAGAAACATCTATTACACCTACCTTAGAAAACTGGGAAAGTTGGGCACCCCATCCAGCATTAAAGTAACAATGCATTCATCTTGCCACTGTGGTGTGTGCGGTGCTCTCGAGTCCTGTTATTTTCCTCTCAGGTTGCCTGGCCTCATCCCTCTTAAGCAGCCTCTGGCTTTGCTGCACCCATCAAGTGGGCTGAGGTTGGAAGGGGGAAACCTACCAGCCTGTTGCAAATAAATGGATACCCCCAATACACATATGATAGGTTTTTGTTATCAGTAAACACATAGGTTTCCTTAAGGAGCAGCTTCTCAGGCCAACAGATCACCATTTGGGGGCAGCGGAGGGGGAAGGAGGTGGAAAAAACATCCTTATGTCTGAGTGACCGCAGGGCTAAGAGACCCACAGTGGGAACTTTGAAACTTAATCCAAAGAGATCACGCTGCCGTACAGGGAGAAAAGAAATTGAGAACTACAAGTCGTTTTTATGGTTCCCACAGCCTGACCCCAAGCATACACAACTGAGAATTATTGAAAACAGCAGTAACAGGCTCCCTGGCTCCCACCAGCTCCCTCCTCACTCCACCAGGATGCCTCCAGAGTTGCTTTTTGGTCTTGGCAAGCTCTTTAGAAAGTCCTTGCTAAAAGGAAAACATTGGCAGCAGGAAGGGTCTCCTATTAGCTCCCAGAAAAATTAACAAACAACAAGGTCCTGAGGGAATGAGCCACAGACTACAAAACAGAGCATTTGGATATTGGAAGAGAAAGATCTGAGTTGAGGGAGAATGCAGAACTGTTCAGAGCAGGACAGGAAGCCCCTGCAGATAGCTATCCCACGGGACCTTCAGATTCTTACCTGTCTGAACTCACATGTAGCCTCAGAATCCTTTTCAACTCAATGACTAAGCACTACTGTGGTCTGGAGCTGGTCCTCAAGGTGAAACAGATTTTCCATTCCTGGTTAAGAGGTAAATATTGTCTCTTTCCCCCATGAATGCATGAATGAATACATAGGGTTCAGAAAGTATCCTCAGAGCACTCTGCATGAAGTCTGGTCTTGGTGATCATGCCAATGGTGAATCCAGAGCTGTCAGAAACAATTTAGGGGCTGGGGCTCAGGGAGGAAGACTGACAGGGGAGATCTGAGGCTCAACAATGAGCAGTAGCTCCACCTCATCCTAGGTGCTTTGGGTCAGCCCTGTATACAAAGGGAAGGAATCCATCCCTGTTTTCAAGTGCAAAACAAAAATTATAACTGCAAACCAGACCCCACCTCAGCTATTTACAGCATGAACTCAGGACTCAAAAGTGTCAGGTGAGGTGTTTATGACAACACTGTCCACAGACATAAATGGAAATTACTAAAATTACAGGTGACTTGGCTATTCAGGGGCGGTTACACACATTTCTAAATCTGAATGATGCCTGGGTAGGTGGAAGCCTTTGACATTCCAGCAGCCCTTCTTAAAGCCACATAATATTAAAGATAGTCTGGCCCTGAATATATAAAGCTATAGCATGTGTTGATATTTGTATAGCAGTCAGTGATTCTTAAATGGAATCTCCCTTTGTGAGTCTTAGCTGCTCATGGATTTCAGCATTAGGATATTTCCCCTGGTGAAGTGACTGCAACATTTTAGACTAGAACCAGACGTGTATTTGTGGACTTTAGCCTTGCCCACAGGTTACCAAAATAACAAGAAAACCAACCTTTTTCTATGATGAACTACGTTTTCTTCCCATCACATTTTTGTAATGCTGGGAACATACGTTTAAATAAAAGGACTCTGTAAGCATAGAGTCCTCAAAAAAGAGCAAAAATTGTAATTCATGGAAAAAGTTGGCAAGGTTTTCCCCAGAACGTATAACAAAAAGAGACATGTAGAATTTACACTTATTCTTACTGTTGCCTAAAAATGATGACTGTCAACACTTGATTGCTCTAATTGCTGTGTTTTCATGGCACTTATATATCTTTGTTTCTACCAGAAAAAAAGGGAGAATGACAAAACCTACAGTTTGATTTCCAAAATGATAAACTGAGACCATGAAAATAAACCTAGCACAAGTTTGTTGTGTTCATGTCAACTCTACGAGCACTTGAAGATGTTCTGTGAAGTTGACTAGCCAAGGTCTGAAAAAACTTTTAAGAAACAGAGAGAGAAATGGGGCTTGGGGTTAATGAATAGTAGTTAGAGGGAGCGAGAGGTGAACAGAGAAAGATGTCAACACGGCCAGCATATAAGTAGTAAGAAATAGGGAAAGGAGAGACAATCTTCCCCTCTGATAATCTCATCTTCTGGTTTCAGAGCTTCCAGTTCAAAGCACCCAAGTTCCACACAGTTAAATATAAGTTACAAAATCATTAGAGGAATTAGAAGAAGCTGTAAGTAAATAATCTTGGGATGAAGAAGAGCTTTCCAGGTGTAACTCCAAAGGCATAAATAAATCATAAAGGAGCCATTTATACATTTCACCTGCCATACATTAAAAACCATAAACAATATAAAGGCAAGTGGCATTTAAGAACAAAAGTGTCATATGAGTGATATACAGGGAACTCTCAAAAATAAATTTAAGAAAAAAGATAAATGCTCAGGAGAAACACCAAATAACAAAGACAAGCAATTAACAGAGGAAATTCAAGGGCCCAGTGAACAATGTCCAGCATCACTAGCTTCCAAAGAACAAGACGTTAAAGCAATAAGGCCATTTTTACACTATTAAATGGTAAAAATAAAAAAGATAACAAAGCATTATGAAAGATGCAGAAAGACAGGCCCTCTTAGCCTGCTGGCAGGTGTACAGAGTAACACCAACTTTCAGGAGGGCAACTTGACTACACACTGAAAAGGTCTTTTTCCAAATGTGCATAACTGCTGATCCAAATTCAACATCTAGGAACTCATCTCTAGGAAAATATTAAAGATGTTTTCAAACATTTAGCTAGCAAGATTAAATCCTGACTACATTGTTTATGATAGGGAAGAATACATCACGATATAGCCAGTAATGGGAAATTGGTTGTAGAACATTCTAGAACCTCAGTACAATGTTATATTTAAAATCCATTTAAAGTAACTTTGTAATAGCCAACCCACTTTTTTTTTTGCCTATTATGACCTTCTTCTTCTGGTTTCCTTCTGCCTATAAAAGTCCTTCATTTTGTACAGCTCCTCAGAGCTCCTTTCTATCTGTTAAATTAGATGCTGCCCAATTGCAGTTCATTTTTGCTCAAATTAATTCTTTATAAAAGAAGGGGACCATTAAAATGAATTTGTGGAAAGGTGTTTAATGACATGGAAAGTGTACCTTTTATTAAGTGGAAAAAGCAAAAACGCATTGAGGTATCTGATCCATAATAAGGGCATTATAAATGTAGGCTACTTTATTCAGAGTGATTCTGTATATGAATGCAAAGATAAAACAGATCTATGTATGTGAAAATACCTGGTTTAGAAATATGGAATATTTTTAATTTCTTCTTTTACTAATCTATATTCTCTGAAAATTTCCACAAGCAGTATTTATTGTTTTTAGACATAAACATGGGAGGTTTTAAAAAATGATGTTGACATGGCTAAAGACATGGAAATCCATTTATAATATTTGAATAGGAGAAAGAAGATCACAAATCAGCAGTGTGGTCCCAAATAGGCTGTTAATTATGTATCTATGTATAAATACTGTGTATTTGTTCCAATGTTCCTTTGTTCCAAATGCACCCTATATTTTTCCACCTTTGTGTTTGCCAGAACTACCCCGACTACCACATACCCGGAGGTCTTTTTCTTCCTCTCCATGTTTCCCTTGAGGCATAGCTCAAAACCCATCCGATTTGTGATTCTGGCCCCTACCGCCTCAGCAATGATACATTTCTCCTTTCCAGTCCATTCATGTCATACAGAAAATAACCAGAAAAACACAGTAATCTTTTTTTATTTAACTTCTCTATTACATTGATTAATTTCTTTATATCTTTCCCATAGCCCAGAAGCCTAGTAAATAGGAAATTAAGGTTGGATTCAAACAAGAGGCTTTCCAAGACAAGAGATTTGGTACATTTCTATCAGTACAATCCTTTAATAAGTGAGTATGTGAGTACTCAGTTTCAGTGCTGCAACAGGGCTCCGGCTCTGCTTTCCCTGAGGAGTCACAAGCCGCTCCTGGTGGGGTCCCTAACAGAAGCCCACCAGCCGGAGGGTGTTGGGGAAGCTCTTGCGCATGCTCATGCATTTTTCCTGGTCGATGTACAGGGAATTGGCTTTGACGGCCAGCTCATACTCCAGAGTGGCCTTGGTGTGGACCAGCGACTGCAGGGTGTCCTCTGCCTCCCGCAGGCGCTGCTGCAGAGTCTGGATGGTGTCGTCCACCTCGTACACCTCATTAACAAGGCTGCGTGAGGAAAGAAGCGCCAGTCAAGTTAGCAGAAGTCACACCCCTCACCCCTCTTAGTCACCAGCTGAAAGGAGCGCATGCGTAGAGATTGAATTTCTATTGGAGCATGGCTGCCTCCCCTGCACACAGGGCGCACCAGTGTCTTAACTACTTCATATTGCCAAGCTGAGGAGGAAGATACACTTTTGCATGGTTCTTGTATCCCTTCGGGGCCGCTCCCATGGACTATGCCCAGAATACAGACAGCAAACTAAGCGTATTTTGGGGAAAACAGCAAATTTTCACACACACACATTTTATATTACATTAAATATTATATTTTTCTAAAAAGAGAAAACTTTTAAATATTTGCTTTTTAAAATAGTGAAAATGGGAAACAAATATAAAAACCTAGCTGGACTTCTTTACATGTATTTTATCATTGAAGTTATTTTTATAGTTAGGAAGAGGGAGACATTACTTTCTTCAGTGGCTAGAACTCAGCCCAACCTGTCAGCATACCCTGGGGGTGGGGGTGAGGTCTAGTGGGGCACTCCTCAAATCATAACTTCTTTACCCCCACCCCCTCTGAGAAATGCAAGGTGATGCCTCAAGGTCTCAGAGCAAATATATTTGTCATTGTTGAAAACTTAATAGAACATGAAAATGATAATGTGTGCCACTCAGCTACATAAACTGAAAGGGGCTGCAGATCTAAATTACGTTGTAATGGTGAAAAAACATGACACATTTTTCCTTAAGACAAAGGAAAAAAATTTCATTTCATGGAAAAATTAGCATCGCCTCAGTTATATTAACCAGCATTGCTTTAATTTTCACTTCTTTGGTTATTAGTAAACCTTTCCTAAATGCCTGTTGGCCGTTTTGCATTTCTTCTGTGAATTACCTCTCTGCCTTTTGCTCTTTTTTCTATTGGGGTATTGCTGTTTATCTTATTCATTTGCAAAGAGCTCATACAGTATTAGGCACACTGGGAATTTTTTTTTGTCTGCGGATGACAAGTATTTTCCCTAATTTGTTTTTTGCCTTTTAATTTTGATTGTGATGTTTTTGTTATATATTTCAATTTTTAGTAAGCCAAGGCATTCTCTTTTTCTTTGTGATTTCTTCCACTCTGTTTATATTTAGAAAGTCTTTCTCTTCCTAAAGAGCAATTAAGCAGGGGCTCCTTTTCTCACCGATTTAACCAATAATATCCAAGGGAGATGACCACGTGGTCACTTAAGAGGGAAAAATTGGAAACGGACCATAAAAAAAGCAATAATACTAATAATAGCAAGTCATTTATTAACTTATTATATATAATGTAGCAAGTGTTATATCCTATATATGTGTTTTACATATATATAAAACTATCCTAAGTACTTTACATGATCAGTTTAATCCTCATAACGACACTATGAAGTAGACACTCTGATTATCCCCATTTTACAGATGAGAAAACTGAGGAACAGGGAATTTAGGCAGCTCTCCTTAGAGTTTTGCATGAAACAACCCATCAGCTGCTTTTAATTATGACGCTGCTCCCCTGCCTCACTCTGGCAGTTGAAAGCAACTCCAAATTCATCAGATTTTAACCAGTGATTCAAAGTACAGGTTTTCTTGATTTGGGTGTTCATTTAACAACAAACTGGAGGTGCATGAAATTAATTAAAATATGCAGTAACATAAACAGAACAGTGACAGTGCACAAATAAGGATGTGGATGTCCCTAGAGACAGAAAAGGATTCTGTGATCACCGAAAACTACACAAACCACATTAAAACCACCACGCAAAGGCAATGTTATAGCTTCACAGAACCTTGCAACTGGAAATTAAATGTGAGAGGTCATCAGGCCCAGCTTCCTTGTCTTACAGACAAGGAAACTGAGTGGGGGGATTAACAAATGGCCTTCTTCATAGGCATTATATGTTTATAATGTTTATAAGCACACGTTAATAAGCTATATGCAGTTATCTGGGAAGCCAAGAAGGCAACAGGAACCTCAGTGGCCATATATGGAACTGGGTCCCCTTTCCTGCCCCTACTCTCTCAGCTCCCCATGAGAAAAGAGCAGGAGCAGAGACCTGGGAAGTCGGCACCAGCATACGGGACCCCTTTGTGTAAGACCATCTCATTTCTAAATGTAATCCCACAGTGTAGGGTTGCCAGATAATACACAAGATGCCCAGTTGAATTTGAATTTCAGATAAATATGCAATTTTTTTGTACAAGTCTTTTTTTAATTGTGGTAAAATACACACAACATAGAATTTCCCTTCTTAGCCCCCTTTAAGTGCGTTAAGTAGTATTTTCACATTTTTGTGCGGCCATCACCACCATCCATCCACAGAGCATTTTTCTTCTTGCAGAACTGAAACTCTGCATCCCTTGGACACTAACTCCCCATCGTCCTCCCTCCCGCCCCTTACGTCGCCCTGGGACAGCACACCAACGCGCCAGTGATGGCCTGCCTAGCACTGGTCCCCAGCCCGCCTCCGGGCACAGCCTCCTGGTGGACATGCCTGAAGGTGACCCAGATGTGCGGCATGGGGCAGATGCACCCACACACCCAGGCCACCTGCGTGTCCCACCCGAGCTGCTGGTGACACCATCTTACAGATGCACAAGCCAAAATCCTCCTGAGTGATGTGACCCAGCCTCCCACGCTTCATGCTCCCACATCCCTCGTTGGTAGAACTCTGTTATTCCTGCCTCCCCGGGGCCTCATCATGCCCACTGCGACCCTCCGCCCTCCACTCTGCAGGCATGGCCTCCAATGTGCTCAGCTGAGAACACTCTTGCCCGAACTCTTGCTCCCACTAATTTCTGCCATCCTCAAAGCCAGCTGAACACACTTCTTGGAGGAGTCTCTCCCTTTGCCCTGAGTCTAGGCCACTGCTCGTGTCATGTGTCCCAAGAGCATCAGCCCTTTTGCAGCCTCAGGGTGCTTGTCTGGTCCTGACTGCTCTGCCTACCCTGCAGAGCACCAACTCCACAAAAGTACCGTCTATTTGAGCCAGCCTGCTTGGGGCTGTGTCCACAGCCCCTCCTGCAGCTGACAGGCATGCAAAGAATATTTTTTGGAAGAGGACCAGCTTCCAGGTCCTAAGGAAGGGGGTCACTGTGGGAGCCAAGGGGCTGCCCAGAGGCCCCAGTGCACAGGGTCTTCCAAGAACCAGCCCCCAGGGGATGAAGAGGAAGCACCGGCCAGAGGCACCTGGGGGGATCCACCCCAAGCCACTTGCAGCCAGTCCGAGGTAGGGGCGCCACAACGAGCCCCCAAAGGCTCAGAGAAACAACAACGCTCTGTGAAAACACAGCCACGCCGAGTATTTCCTTCTGTCTTAGAACCGTATGTTTTCTGACTTTAAGTGGGAGAAGGGATGGAACCCTAATAACCTAATGCCTGGGTTTCTTCTGGTCTCACACTGGCAAACACAAAATCCCAGAACCTATCTGAAAGCATATTTTTATTGTTGCTGCTGTTTAGATTAAGTTGGATTAAAAAGAAAGTCTTTTTGAAGATCCCAGGGTGTAAATATCACCAGCAAAGAAATACAACATGTTCGGGGAGGGTGCTGCAGCGGGCCAGCGACGGGATTTATGACAGCGGCCTGTTTATAATCCCCCCAAGCCTGCCTCGCTCTCCCATCCCTCCCGGAGCTGCTCCCCTGAGCCCCAAGGTAGGAAACGAGCAAGATGATACATGAGTGTTTGCTCTTTGCAGACGAATACCAGTCCAGTGGAAAATTTATCTGAGGGAACTTTTGAAAATACAGATATTAAAATATCAATGTTTAAAAAACGCAGGGGGCGGCTTCAGGATACACAGAATGAACGACCTTTTCCCATTGCTGCTGAATGCAGAGAGGAGAGACTACGTTCCTTCAGGTATCGCCATGAGAAATACATTTTTCATCATCTTTCAAGGCCACGTTTCACTCTGGGTTTCCTTGTTCCTGGCAGATCGCAGAGAGCTGTTCTGCTGAAACCATTCGTTTTTGGGAAATCACAGAGCTAAAAAATATTTTGCATTCAAAAACAAATAAAGCTACCGTAGCCTTTGTTTAAAAAATGTATTAGAATTATTTAAGTAAAGCAGAACCCAGTCTGGCCTGTCACCAAGGATGCCAAGAATGTTGAGTTACTTTGGAAAGAACCGTTTAGAAAATGTTAAATGAAAATAAAAGTCTCGAAATGAAAACAGCCATTTTTCTCAGTCCTCACTCCCATGAGTTTATAGTCTTTGTTTTTTCTTAACCTAAATGGCCAAAGGGTTGCTTTGAGAATGATCTGTTGAATAAGGAAAATAATCCCATCTCCCAATAATATTCCTAAATTCTGCTGTTGTTACTCTAGGAACATATTTCTGGCAATGATGTTTTAATGAGAAATCTTTACAGAAACAAAAGAAGGTTTGTCCTAAAGTCAATAAAGGAACAGAGGAAATAGATACACTATGGAGTCGACAGGAAGTGAAGGAAAAGCAAATTCTGTTTAGCTGTGAAGGGGGAAAAAAGAGCAAAAATCATTCAGCTTCTCAGGAGCAGCTGTGAATGCCTCCGTGTTTGATGACACCAAAGTCAAATTGGACCGTTACATAAAACCCTTTAAAAAATCAGCCTTGCATTTGTCCAATGGCAGTCTGAACAATTTATCTATCCCTGTCTCTACTTCTGATGACTCTGCAGAAATTTTCAGAGAATGAAACTGCAGCTCAGCTTCTTCTAATAATGTTACTATAAAGCCACAGCGTCTGATCTAATCCTAACTGAACAAATAACTGGGTGTAGACTGGCTGTCCTGGGACCCGCCCAGACACTGGAGTGAAGGCCTTATTTTATTATCTTAAATAATAAAAATTAAAAATATGGGGCATTAATTATTATCCTAAATAATGGGCTGTCTATGAATAGGGGTTCTATGGAACCCACTTGGAGAACCATGTGGCCTGGGTGAACTCATATGATTATGGCCTAGACAACAGCTCCATTAGGAGAAATACAGCCAATCCACCTGCATCTGCTCTAAAGCATGCTTCTCAGCATCCAAGGTAGACACGCATGATACACATGTAGGGTGCTTTGCAGTAATGATTGCCTCTGTGACACCCAGTCTCATCCTCGGTGAGAAAGAGATGAGGCTACAGTACCATCTTGCCGACTTATCCCAGAGGGGCACTGAGGAGGTGGGATGAGATCAGGCCATGACAGAGGGATGGCAACCACACCTTACGACGTGGGAAGTGTGTCTAATCGTTGGTTTGGCTGCATCGAGCTCTGCACTGGAGACAGACCAGGGTCCCAGCTATGGCTCTCCCCCTTGCCACCGGGTGCTAGCTGGGCTTCACTCATCCCACTGCTGCCTCAGTTCCCTTATTTTAACATGAGGAATAATGGATGAGGTAAAGTGCTTAAGACAGTGTCCAAGAAAGTGAGATCGGTACATGCCAACAGCTAATGATCATCATCACCGCCAGCCTCTCGGAGGTCTGTGCTTCCTTCCCCTCCAGGAAATCCACCCTTGTTTCTTTGGTAGAGCTCAATGTCATTTCATCCCTGGGTTACATCTCTCACCATGTAAGGGCCCAGGGAGGAGACAAGCCTAGGGCATCTCCCCACTGCTCCAGGAAGGATTTGGAGTTTCAGGTGCTGCCCCTTGACTCCCCCAGTGGCTATAAGTGCGATTCTCTTCTGCAGAGTGTTCCACGGCTCAAGAACAGCAGTGATGAAACCCAGACAGACAGGCTGGCAGCTCTTGGGAAACTGGAAATGAAGCCAGTAGGGGAAATCTTGCCCAATTCCTTATAAGACCCCCCCGAAAGGAATCTTCAAAGTTAAAATAATAATAATAAAACACATCTAAGTTCAGGAGATAAACGTGTCCAATTCCTCCTGCCATGTATACATGGGAGACGTGTTAGGTGAAGACCAACTGTTTTCGATTTCTAATGAGAACAGACTGAAATGTGTCTACATGAGACCGTGAAGGGCTTTGGGGGATCCTGAGGATGGTTTTAGTGAGGAGAGCAGGTATTCATCACCGAAAGAGGCCAATGAGAGCAAATGGGTGAGAGCCAAAAGACGGGTCAGCAGAATGGGCACCCCAAGGCCCTTTTCTGAGGGGTCCCCAGCACTGGGAAATACCCAGCAAGCCCAGGCACTCTGCTGCTTACAGGGAGGTGTTCTGGAAACTCCAAGGACCCCAGGGAGGGGAAAGGGGCCCAAACGCCACCTTGGCCCAGCTGGACCAGGCTTAATGTTTATTATCAGTGTTTCTGCACATAGTGTTGATGTCAAATCCCTTTTACAAAAAATTGTGGTAAAGTACATGCCATACAAAATTTACCATCTCAGCTATTTTTAAGTGTGCAGTTCAGTGGCGTTAAGCCCATTCCAACGTCATGCAACCACCACCATCCACCTACAGAATTAGCCATCCTTCCAAACCGCAATTCCATGTCCACTCAGTGCAAATCCCCCCATTTGTATGCTTCATTTCACCAGCATGGTGGCAGAGAGTGCCTTTATAAAGAGCACAGCAGGCCAGGGGTGGCCCCAGAGCACGCCCCACGCCTGCCTGTCCCACCCGGGGCCAGCACTGCCACCTCACCGTAGCTGAGCCATGTCCCGGCAGAGCTCAATGTTCGGTCTCCTTGTCCGCTCGTCCAGTCTGGTCTGAGCCACTTTCAGGAATGCAGACTTGTCCCTGATGGCTTTCTTGATGGACTCTATGGTCATTTCAGCCTGGAAAATCTCCTGCAGGGTCTGTGGGAAGAGAAGCAAATGCCTGAGGCTTTAGTGCTACACCCTCAACAGCCTGCTTCCTGCTCTTGCCTGTCTCGGTGGCCTCTCCTTGCCCTCTGGGATGGGGACACTGATTCTCAGAGATCCTTGTTGCTCCCAGCCCTCCCCCAGGGAATCTGCACATGGCGCTGCAGCTGCTCACACTCCCTGACCCTGGGCATCTCTTCCCAACTCCAGGCAAAAATCACCAGGCAGGAGTATTTACACCACAGAAATGGGCCTGCTACAAATGGGAGCTTACTTTCTTTTTCTTCTCCAGTCCACCAGTTTGTGAACATTTACCAGCACACATTCACGTGTGACTCTGAGAAAAGTGAGGCCATGAGGGCTGAGTGGTCCTTACTTCCCTCCTCACGCCAATATGTCTGGCCTCTTTATCTCCCCACTGCCTCTCCTCATAGAAATGTTTTCCTGCTAGCAGAGGATTTGAAGCAGATCAAGTTCAAGTTTCAGGGTGTCTCACTTGCAAGGGAGGAGCTCTGGCAGTTTTGTAGTCCTGGTTTTGTATTACTTTTCCTTAAAGAGAGGGCCCCCCAGTGGCATAGACCTGGGTCCCTCTCTAGTTCCTCCTTCGTAAAGTGAGCCCCCCACCTGTGCTCTGAAAATCCTTCCTTCTTCTGCTACTGTGGCCTCTGCACACCAATTTCTCCAACCCCCACCCACCCTCGGCAGCTTCCTCCTCCTCGGCCGCCTGCCTGTGGCCTGGAGACACACCCAAGGATCACCCAAATTCCCCTGAACCCTCACGTCCACCACCACTCTCTCATGCAGTCCTACCAACGCCCAGTCCATCCTCCCCCACCCCTCCCGTCATGTTCACTGCCAGGCGTATTCAACACGGCCTCGCCCAGTCCTCCACTTTGGCCCACCCAGTCTCACGGTGGCCCCCGTGTCCTGTCTCCGACCCATGTAGCCTTCATGAAACTGTGCTCTCTCAAAGCTGGTGACAGCACCGCCCCGACGTCTCTCTCTCCTCAAAGCCCTTGCCTTGCTTATCTCTGGCCGACTGCTGTCCTGATTCCTCGCCTTTCTCTCTGACTACTCCTCATCACTTCCGGTACAAGGCTCTGTCTCAAACCACTTCTGGGCTACACCTCTTTCTCTGTAGGCCCCTCCCCTACGGGGCTCGCATGTAATCACACAGATTCTGCGCTTGCGCAAGCCCGGAAACTCTTCAATCTGCCACTTAAGCTTTGACCTCTCTCCCGAGCTTTCAACAGCCTGTTGAAAATCGTTACACTGTCTCTATCACCAAGGCCACCCCTATGGGCTCCCTGGTCCCTGAAGCCACCCCTATCTCTCTCCTCAGTATTAGAAGTAACTGCTCCTTCTGCTAAACGAACTTTAGCTGCAGCTCCGAGAGGTTCTTTCTGCACATTTCTGATGGAACCTATCATTTTCTAAGTCTTGTCTCACTCTTAAGATACGTGATGACAGGGACGGTGTGGTGTGTACTCCAAGAGCCAAGCACGGGGTGTAGCTGTTAAGCGCTGAATTCTAGCCTCCTCCCCACTCAAAAAAAAAAAAAAATCGCATGTTAAAGTCCTAATCCGCACTAGCTCAGAATGTAATTGTCTTTGGAGACAGAGCCTTCAAAGAGGAAATTAATTTAAAAGAAGGTCATGAGGGTGGGCCCTAACGCAATCTGGCTGGTGTTCTTATAAGAAGAGGAGACCAGAGCACAACCACACCTGGAGAGACCGTGTGAGGCCATAAGGAGAAGGCGGCCATTCGCAACCAAGGAGAGAAACCTCAGAAGGCACCAGTCCTGCTGACACCTTGACCTTGGACTTTCAGGCTCCAGAACCACGAGAAAATTAATTTCTGTTGTTTAAGCCACGCGGTCCGTGGCGCTCTGCTATGGCAGCCCAAGCAGGCTGACACAGTCGTACACGGCACTCCGTTGGACAAAGGGACCTATCGCGTGAGCCTTCTGAAAGCCTTTAGAGTGGTTTCTCACTGCGCCACGGATATCTTCTCTTCAGGGTCCCCTGAAGTCAGGCTCCAGCCCGCCTTCGCAGGCTTCCCTCCTGGGACACTCACTGTCCAAGCCAGCCAACCCCGTCTCTTTGCAGCCCTGAACTCTACCTCTGACTGCCCACCTCCTGAGCTTTGTTCAAGGTGTTGGCCCTCCTGAACGCTCACTTCCTTCTCCAAGTCCCCAAAACACCTTCTGCAGGTGGTGTTCAATGACCACAATCTGTAATTCTCTGTTGTTATGAATTGACCCTGAGCTTTCATATGTATGCTTCTCTTCTCCACAAATATAAGCTTCCTAGGAACAAAACTGCATTTTATACTTCTCTCTGCCCTTCACAGAACATAGCATGCTGTCTGGCTTCTACAAATATTTGCTGCCCTAAAGACACCATGAGGACCAAAGGTGAATTTCTGCTCCCAGAAAAACACGGTGCCCTCAATTGGATAACGGATAACATCGCCTATACGGCCAACAGCGTGAGGTTCTTTAATAAAGAAATGAAAAACTATATTCGGCATGATCAACAAAAATAATAAGAGCCCCAAGACTGGTACTAAATAAAGGAAGAGCTCCCTATTTATCTTGAAACATTCGAATTCTGCCTGAAATCCTTCATTTTATTGTCATTGTAAAATGTTTACTCATAGAGCACTTTAAAAAGTTCAATATCAAAAACACTTTGAACCACCTAATAGTTTCCTGTATTTGGTTCTATATTCCATAAAAAGGGCCTGAAATAATTTAACAGAAAACATTCCTACCATATGTTCTAATAATAAGCTCACTTCCTAGTTACATGCAGCGATTCATTAAACTTTAATAATAATATTTTTGTTTCTACAAAATACTAGGAGCCTTTCAGTGCATAGTGCATTCTTTGTTTCTCAAAAACCAGTGGATTCCAATTTCATTTTGACACCTGGCTACCTGGCTAAAATAAATGGTGTGCTTTGTACTGTTTTTAATTTTCCTTAGTCTGCATGGCCAGGAGGTCGTGCATTTTATGGCATCTCGCTAAGAGTGTTGAGAGATTCATGGTCCCAGAGCCCCCTGCTCTATGTGTCCAGGTCAGCCAAGGTGCTTGATTTACCTTTGCTAAGTGAATCTGAATCTTATTTCTAGCATCTGCAGTCTCAGCAATGCGATTGGTGAAAGCCAAGTTCACTTTGTTGAACTGATTCCACATCTCATTGGTGGTCACCACCAGGAGGTTTTGAATGTCGTCTCTTAGCTTGGCAGAGGCTGCTCGTTCACTCTGGGAGCGGAGAATATTGTCATCTGTAAATTTGGCCCAGGACTCGGGCACTGAGACCCTGAAAAAAGGAAGTAGAGTCATATAATGGAGACAATCGTGAATCAGCGTAGGCGGTCTGTAGGCCATCACTCATCGTGCAGAAGAGAACACCCCAAATCCTTTGATCCTGGTTTCAGTGCATGAAATGAAAACAGCGGGGCAAAGTTTATTTCAAACTTTTTCTTAATTTCTCCTTCTTTCACTACTTGTTTTCTGTAAATCAGGAGCATAAACTAAGTCCTCTGCCATGTAGGGTTGGGGGGGAAAGGCTTGATGAAAGGTCTGGTTATGTTAATTCCTTAGAAATGTGTCACACCAGTCTGACAAGCATACGAAAAAATATTGAACCTCACTCACGAGCAAGCAAAGGAGTGCTAATGAAAACAACATACCAATAAGCCTTCATCAGCCTAGCAAAGAGTGAAGAGAGTAATAGTTTTCTGGTGAGCATGTTTAGAAAAAGACCCTCTCGTATCCTGCAGGTAGAAATGTTACTCTGGTCCAACCATGATGGCAGGCAGCGTAAATCAAGGGCCTTTCAAATGTGTATAACCCAGAAATTCCACTTCTGGAAAATTTTTAATTGAGATACAATTGACATGTAAGATTGTATTATTTCAGGTAAGTGTACAACATAATGATTTGGTTTGTGAAATGACCACAGTGAATCTAGTTAACATCCGTCATCACACACGGTCACAAATTTTTTTTTCTCGTGCTGAGAACTTTTAAGATCTACTCTCTTAGCAACTTTGAAATATATGACACGGTGCTGTTAACTATGGTCACCTTGCTGTACATGAGCCCTCCAGGACTGAAAATGCAGAACGCTTCACACATTTCTGTGTTACCCTTGCACAGGGGCCGTGCTAACCTCTGTATCATTCCCATGTTACTTTGTGCTGCTGATGTGAGCACTGTAGAACTTTATCTTAAGGAAATAATGTGCTCAGGGATGTACATGTGAGGATATTCATTTTCAGCAATATCTAAGCCAATCTCTGAAAAACGGGAAACACCCCAAATGTCCAAAAGTAGAGAAAAACTTGAGTAAATTATGGAACACCTTTAAAAGGAATTCACAGAGCATGCAAACTCATGTTGTAGAATATTTTCTCAATGTTTTTGATATATCGTGGAGCGAAAATCAGTCAGGCCATATAAACATGATGTAATGCCATTTCTTAAAAATATAAGTCTATGTCTACATGCATGGACGCATATTAGAGGGTAATTGTTAACACTGGGCATCTCTTGGGCGTTAGGCTTATGGGTAACATTTCTTTGCTTGTTGATGTAGTAGGATATCAGATGAGGCTCTGGCTGTCAACTAGAGGTTTTACCTCAAACCAGGATGACCCAAAAGAGCATCCTACATGCTCCATACCCTGATATTCTGTAAGAGTTAGCTAAGAATTCACGCTGGAAGTAGAGGAGACCCTTTATGGAGTGCTAATTGGTCAGAATGTGTGGTTTCACCCCAGCCACCCCATACCCCAGAAGGAGAAGAAGATGCTTCCTGCTCACCGCAGGCAGGTAAGAGGCATTTCATGGGGACCACTTAGGCCACAGAGGCTGAATCCTGTCCCAGGAACACCAAAAGAGGGGACTGCTTTGGGGATGACCAGCCCCACAGGAGAGAATCCATTCGGGGGTCACCTTAGAAAGGGTTTGGGGCATGAGGGTGGGAAGGAACACAATGGAACTTTCTGGGTGATGAAAATATTATTTATCTCGATTGTGGTCATGGTTACAAAGGCATAGGAGTTGTCAAAACTCATCAAAATGTACACTTACACCAAATGCATTTGAGTGTAGGTGAATTTTAACTCAAACATGTTGTGTGTGTGTGTGTGTGTTTTTTTTAAGGGAATGGCTGGATAAGACCATGAACCCAAGATTTCATCCAGGGGCCTAGCAAAAACACCACTGGCAGAGCAAGTTTAACAAGCAGGGGTCATAAAAACCTGAAGCTGTTTTTCAGCTTGTACCTCTCTGAGCCCAGGACATCCAAATACCCCGGCAACACTTGATTTTCTTACACTTTGTTGTATTTTCTAGGTGTTCTGCATCAGGCAGGCATTACTGTCATAGTTAGAAACATACACAGCAAATATTCTCTTATGAAAGCAGGATGCCAAGTCAGGGCCTGCGGGAGGAATACGGGGACTTACTGAGGACCCAAAGCGGGATGCATGTTTTACCTTCCCACATCACCCCACGTTGTCCGAGTCAACCCCGAAGCGGCATCATTTTGAAAGGAGAGAGAACGAATTAAATGACATCAAAATCGTACAAGGCGTGCCTGACTTACGTAGCATCAACCCTCTCCACCCCACGGAAGTAGCTGGCACCGTCTGACGTGTTCCTCAGATGGTGGCATTTATCGTCGATCCGGTAAGCTGTCTGTTTGTCACTCAGGTCCTTCTCCAGCTCGTGCTGGGAAGCTCTGTTGGCCCTACAACACACGGTGGGGAGACGGAGCGTCCCAGTTAGGTAATGATTTCCTTGCAGAAAGAGTTAACTGCCCCTCCATGTTGGGACCCACCCATCCTGCTCCCTGGGTCTCTCCTTCTCCACACAGTGTCCAGCTTCTCGGTTACAAGGAGCCTTCCCTGGAGATATCCGTGCATGCAAGCAATCAGAACCCTGCCTAACTGCCCCTTTCATGGGGTGGGGCTGGCATCTGGCATCCCAGGGCTGGCGTCCATCTTCCAAGACACAAACTATTCCAGACGGGACACTGGTTTAAAGCAATGTCCCCATTTGCACTTCCCTTTCCTTCTTTCTTTGCCCCTCCTACATCCTAACCCCTTTCTTCAACACGCCTTGAGTGCAATTCCCTGAAGTCATGAGGCATTTATAACCCACCTCCCTCCCCTACAGGTCAACCTCAGTTTTTGATCATGCTGGGCCTGAGAAGTTTGCCAGAAGATAAAAACCAAGGGTCAAAATTGACTTCCACTGTATGAGCCACAGTGCTTGAAAAGATCAGGAATTGGTGCCCCCCCAGGCTCATGTGCTCCAGCAGCCACCCTCCTGGGAAGGAAGGGGCCTTGGGGAGCTCTGAGATGCATGTATTCCTTGCCCTAGGGGCCAGCCGGAGAGGAGACCCAGCCACTCACTACCAAAGAGATAGGCCCATGGGGCAGGCATGGGTGACAATCGAGCTGCATTTTTACTCCTAGAGCAGTAGATTCAACAAATAATTGAGTTTCTGGCATGTGCCAGGCACTGTTCTACAAGGCCAGAGTAGATCGGTGGACAAAGCAAGCATCTCTTCCTTGAAGGCGCTTACATGCTGCTGGAAGGAGACAGGCAATACCCATAATGAATAAGCAGATCATGTGGTTTGTTGGCAGAGCGATGCAGAAAACCCAGTAGGATTTTAATAGGCTGGTCAGGGTAGGACTTCTGGAGAAGGCAATGTCTGAGCAAAGGCTTGCAGTGGGAGAGCCGGCCCATGGCAGCTCTTGCTAGACATTGGAAGGAGTCAGGTTTTCCTCTGAGTGAAATAAGAGACCATTGGTTTACACTTTTAAAGAATCATTCTGGTGCCGGGTTGAGACCAGACGGCTGGGGAAGGGGAGACACAAGAGCAGATGCAGTTACCAGCTGAGAGATGATGGTGGCTTGGACCAAGGGGGCAGAGGTGAAGGAGGTGAGAAGTGAACAAATTCTGGATATGTCTTAAAGAACCAGGAGACTCTCCCAGGAGAGTGAACATCAGTGAGAGAAAAGCTGAAGCTGAGGAGCTGGAACAGCAGAGTCCCATCAAACTGGGTGGGTGAGGCTGAGGGCGAGTGGGCTGGGGAGAAGACAGCAGTTCAGAACCCCTTCTCCCATCGCCCTGAATGCCCATTAAACATCCAAGTGGAGATACAACATAGATGGTTGGAACTTGGGAGAAAGGTCTGGGATAGAAATAAAAATTGAGGGATCATTAGCATATAACAGTATTTGGGAAAGCAGACAGCTGGATGCCCTTAATCATTTGTGTATTCCTGGCACCCCAAACGGGGCTTGGCGTACAGGAGCCACTCAGCAAAGTCTGCGCCGAAGTAACAGACTGACTCAGGCGGAGGCTTCCCTTTACCTTAGCCTGTGCCTTTGGGCTTGTCGCCGGACCATCAGAGCTAACCTTTTTTATTTGTAAAGTGGAAATGAGGGTAGCAGCATGCAGTGCATCTGCATTTTGTGAATTCTGAAGCAGCGCACATGTGCAAAGGAAGGACAATGAGAAAGCAGCCTCGCCACGTGGCTCCCGTGTTCAGCCTCTTGACTCGGGTTATTGTGTTGAAACCCTGGGATTAAGAGGCTTTCTCCTTTGTGGTCTGGGACCAAGACCCCCCACAGGCCTTCTCTCCTGGACTGACACCCTCGGTCTCCTCTGACCTGACCTCGGACTCCCCTCAAGAAGGCTTATAGCCCAAGATGGGAAAAGTCTTGGCTGCCATGCTGGTGCCTAACAGGATGCCAATTTCAGCTGAGACCCAGACTGAGGCCTTCATCGTTCCTTCCAAAGCAAATGGAGCTGAAAACCCCTCTTCCCATCGCCTTTGCTGGGCCAAGGCCAGGGACCACATTAGGGAACCAGGCCCCCACAAATCCTGGAGAAGCCATCCCCGGAAATGAGGGAGGCATTTTGCCTACTGGGTTTTAAAGGAAAGCAAGCCCTTTAAAGGGTCGCCAACAAAGACTTCAAACAAGCCCACAGGCAGAGACAAACCCCTCCACAAAGGCCTATGGTATGGCCAGGAGTGAGGCAGTCTGTGATGGGGACGGCTGTGACGACATGGCTGTCCCAGGGTGGCACAATCCGGGCCAAGAAACAAGAAACATGGAAGGTGGGTGCGGATTTTAGATTATAAAGACAAAGAAGGATTAGGAAGTGGACCAGAAGAAAACAGACAGGGACAATTCTTTGAACTACACTAAACTGTTTCTGTGATTCCTAAGGAGTGGGAACCAGCAGTTAATGTCAGAACTAGACTGCTTGTGTTTATAGCTCAAGTAGATCATGCAGTTAACCCAGCCATGCACTGTCAGTCACCCTTAACTAATCTGTTACCTATCCATACCAATTTCTGAATTAAAGAGCCCTTCCAACACAACTCGAGAGAAATCTCAGCTATCCAAACCTCGCCAACCTTCACAGCATCAACCCTGGTGGGCAGGATAGGAAACTAAGCAGGCAGTACCCAGACCTCCATGACAGTTCCTCCTTTGGGCGTATCACATGTTATTCTCAACACTAGTATCAGTTGAAGTGTTTCTTTGTGTGACATCTTCGACACCAGTTCTTTCCATGGCCTTAACCAAATGAACACTATCTTCCTGTCCATGCCAGGCAACAGGCCCAGCCTATACATTTTCTATGCTGACAGCTGCCATCATTGCTTAAGACCTTCCTTGGATTATGATTCTCCACCCTGCCCCACCACCACCAATCCCCACCATAGATATTAAGTACCTACTTTCCACTCTTGCCAAGAAAAGAGGGACTTGTGTTCTGGGGTAGAGTAGGACGGATGAGCAATGGAATGTGGTGAGCGCTGCAGTGGTGTGATCAGACCACCAGGGGCATGGACCAGGGTTGCCGGGAAATCAGGGAAGGCTGAGTCTTTAAGGAGGTATGGAAAATAACCACTAAAGTGAGCCACAATTCGTTAACTTTTCCCAACAGTTGGGATGAACATGTATAAGTTAATATCCTATCAAAGAATAAAAGTCTTTTGAATTATAAAAAGATCTTAGCCATACTCCAAGTTAGGGCAGAAGTCCTTTCTTTGTTATACAGCTCTAAATTATTTCTTTAAATAAAAATTCAGAGCAAGTACTCATCTTGATCTCTGGATAAAAATGTGTGTGTGTGTGTGTGTGTGTGTCCGTGCTCATATATAAGAAATCCTTATATGAGAAGCTAAGAGATATCTGAATGGGTGGCATGAAAGTAGATTTTCATGATAGATCTTAAATTACATAGAGAGGTAAAACTCTTACGCAAGTTGGGCGATGGCCTTATCCAAATGTAGCTTCATCCTTTCTTGACAACACAGAATAATATCAACTTCCTACTCAATTGAAAAAAAAACATATTAATATTTTCATTTTTTAGTATAACACAAAGTCTACAATGTAATATTTTAGGGAAGGAAAACTTTGTGGGAAAATTATGAAGTAAAATGAGAAGACAATTTTACATCCACTTATTTACCTACATGCATGCCCCCAAGATATTTCAATCTAAATAATAGACTGAGATTCACCCTTTATAGGGCTATAAAGGAATTATATTATGGGACAAGATGGGACAGAGGTAAAAATTTGGGTTTTTTTTAAATCTCTGATCCTTAGTTAAAACAATACATACATATATTAAATTCTGGTGATGTGCAAGGTTGAACTTAATACATGGCTTCTTCTATACTAACTATTTTCCAAGATAGAGGAAATTGGGGCTGGATAGAGGGCAGCCAACAAGAGACTTCTTCTCTCTGGCAGTGCACGTAACCTCCAACAGACCCAATTCTTTGGTCCAAATGGAGGCTGACTTCCACACTGGCAGGCCAGCCCTCCCCTCTGCTCTGCCTGTGCCCTGCAGCTCAGCTCCTACGCTCACCTGCTCTACTTGTCCACACACAGTGCTTTGTGCTGTTAGGATGTATATACATGATCACATAACGTGTGTCATATCCAGGATATTTTAATAAACAGTTCCCTCTGAAATTAGAGGGAAGATCTAATGTTAGAAAATCTAGAAACTTAAAACAGCATCAAGAAAAGTTTTAAAAGTGCATATAATCATTGTTACCACTTTTCCCAGAAAAGAGTGATCCTCCTATATGCACCTATGGCCTGCTTTTTCATTTTAACGTGAACATTTTCCCATAACATTCAACAATACCTCAATAAATGCTTAGACACTACTAAAGCATATGCCTTTTTTCAAGGTTTTGACAAATACAGCCAAAATGCCCTTCAGAAAAATTGTATCCATTTCTTCACCTCGCACACCAACTGGCCATGGTCAGATCCTCTTAATCTTTGCCAATGTGCTAAGACTACTCCCCACAGACACCAGACCTGCTTGAATCTGCAGGTTAATTTTGTAACTGTGCATTTTTTCATCATTTGGCTTTCTTCCTTTGTGAGCTGCATATTCACACACTTGTCCACTTTTTCTGTTTTTTCTTATTCATTTATAAGTGTTTCTTATTAATTTATATTTAAAATTTTAAATTCAATCTATTCCCATTATATTTATATATATGTGTGTGTGTGTGTGTGTGTATCACAAATACATATGTGTCATAAATTACATATTTTTTAACCAGTTCAGCCCTTGCCTTTATATTTTGTGTGTGGCGTTTTTGATATATAGACATAATTTCTATGATGCCAAATCTATCAAACATCCCCTTTTAGTTTATGCCTTCATTAATTGATTAAGAAGGCCCTCAACACTCCCATATTTATTTCTACTCAAGTGT
Source organism: Smutsia gigantea (assembly GCA_032199065.1). Taxonomy (NCBI): domain Eukaryota; kingdom Metazoa; phylum Chordata; class Mammalia; order Pholidota; family Manidae; genus Smutsia; species Smutsia gigantea. Next base: position 149,392 of record JAVSCE010000040.1, read on the forward strand.
ATAGTGTTCTTATTCTTTTATTGTTTAACATAAAAATATTGAATATGCCTAGCATTTATATCAGTAATCACCCGACTGACTGATTCTTTAATACTGTGAATTAATGGAGTAAATGAAAAATGAAATTCCCACCACAGGCTGTTATCAAGGCCACCTTCCCTCAAAGGGAGCACAGATTTCTCACACATTCTCACACCCAGGTGTACATCAGTCTTCCTTTTTCGTGTTGTTCAATCTTCATTTTTCTCTATGTCTTGTTGTGTGTGTGTGTGTGTGTGTGTGTGTGTGTGTGTGTGTGTGTGTAGCTACTCCACTGAGGTGTTGGCAAAGGAGGCATGGAGTATACTGCTTAGAAAACATCACTTAAAACCCATATCCTAGTGAGCTTTTATGTTATGTGTACTCAATGCACGTAGTGGGAATTCCTAGGACATTTGGTGGAAAAAATTGCATTTAATGAGACTCGTGCTATAAGAAAATTCTTCAACAATAATTATTATATTTGAACTTAATTAACGTCATATGGTGAATGTTAGATGGCGGAGGGCAGAAGGGTTCATGGGAACAGGGAATGCCTAAAAGACCTCTGGAACTGTCCCCACTGTTAACTTATTAACCCATATTTGCAGTTTTATTTGGCTTCAAAGTCCAAGGAGTTAGCCTGGTCAGAGAGGACCAAGAAGATGGTACCCTAACTAACTCCCCAAGAGAAGCTATTCTGGAGGAATATGGTGAATACCGCTGACTGAGTGTAATAGTCAACAGAATTCATGAGAAAATATTTCATTACACACACATTTTTCAAAAATAAGCCTTTTAAGGCTACTTTTCTTTCCTAATGTTCATTGATTCTAAAAATTAGACTAATGCAGGTTAAAATATATGTGTGTGTGTGTATATATATGTACACACACTAACATCTCTACCTTGAGTAGCTCCAGGATAGTCTCACTACTTGAATTAATTGGCAGTGACCAAGGGACCCCTCAGCTGATGAACTACTACTCTAATGCAGATTCAGTCATTTTGACATAAAACAGCCTCTGCTACTGACCTAGAAAACGTTAACCTCTAAGGCAATTGTTCTTGTTTTTTTTTAATCGTAAGGTATCATTGATATACAATCTTACGAAGGTTTCACATGAACAACATTGTGATTACTACATTCACCCATATTATCAAGTCCCTATCACATACCCCATTACAGTCACCACCCATCAGCATAGTAAGATGTGACAGGGTCACTACTTGTCTTCTCTGTGCTGTATTTCCTCCCCCATCCCCCCCCATATTATGCATCCTACTCATAATGCCTCTTAATCGCCTTATGCCTCCCTTCCTACCCACCCTCCCCAGTCCTTTTCCCTTTGGTAACTATTAGTCCATTCTTGGGTTCTGTGAGTCTGTTACTGTCTTGTTCCTTCGGTTTTTGCTTTGTTGTTCCACTCCACAGATGAGTGAAACCATTTGGTACTTGTCTTTCTCCACCTGGCTTATTCCACTGAACATAATACCCTCTAGCTCCATCCATGTTGTTGCAAATGATAGGATTCGTTTTCTTCTTATGATTGAATAATATTCTATTGTGTATATGTACCACATCTTCTTTATCCATTCATCTACTGATGGATACTTAGGTTGCTTCCATGTCTTGGCTACTGTAAATAGTGCTGTGATAAACATAGGGGTGCATATGTCTTTTTAAATCTGCGATCCTGTTTTCTTCGGGAAAATTCCGAGGAGTAGAATTCCTAAGTCAAATGGTATTTGTATTTTGATTTTTTTGAGGAACCTCCATACTGCTTTCCACATGGTTGAACTAATTAACATTCCATCAGCAGTGTAGTAGGGTTCCCCTTTCTCCACATCCTCGCCAGCATTTGTTGTTGTTTGTCTTTTGGATGTTGGTCATCCTAACTGGTGTGAGGTGTATCTCATTGTGGTTTTAATTTGCATTTCTCTGATGATTAGCGATGTGGAGCATCTTTTCATGTGCCTATTGGCCATCTGAATTTCTTCTTTGGAAAAGTATCTGTTCAAATTCTCTACCCATTTTTTAAATGGGTTATTTGCTTTTTGGTTGTTGAGGTGCATGAGTTCTTTATATATTTTGGATGTCAACCCCTTATCGGATATGTCATTTATGAATATATTCTCCCATACTGTAGGATGCCTTTTTGTTCTACTGATGGTGTCCTTTGCTGTACAGAAGGTTTTTAGTTTGATATAGTCCCACTTGTTCATTTTTGCTTTTGTTTCCCTTGCCCAAAGAGATATATTCATGAAAAAGTTGCTCATGTTTATATTCAAGAGAGTTTTGCCTGTTTTCTTCTGTTTTATGGTTTCATGACTTACATTCAGATCTTTGATCCATTTCGAGTTTACTTTTGTGTATGGAGTTAGACAGTAATCCAGTTTCATTCTCTTACATGTAGCTGTCCAGTTTTGCCAACACCAGCTGTTGAAGAGGCTGTCTTTTCCCCATTGTATGTCCATGGCTCCTTTATCATATATTAATTGGCCATATATGTGAGGTTTTATATCTGGGCTCTCTATTCTGTTCCATTGATCTATGGGTCTGTTCTTTTGTCAATACCAAATTGTCTTGATTACTGTGGCTTTGTAGTAGAGGTTGAAGTTGGGGAGTGTAATCCCCCTGCTTTATTCTTCCATCTTAGGATTGCTTTGGCTATTCAGGGTCTTTTGTGGTTCCATATGAATTTTAGAAATATTTATTCCAGTTTGTTGAAGAATGCTGTCAGTATTTTGAGAGGGATTGCATTGAATCTGTAGATTGCTTTAGGTAGGATGGCCATTTTGACAATATTAATTCTTTCTACCCAAGAGCATGGGATGAATTTCCACTTATTAGTGTCCTCTTTAATTCCTCTTAGGAGTGTCTTGTAGTTTTCAGGGTATAGGTCTTTCACTTCCTTGGTGAGGTTTATTCTTAGGTATTTTATTCTTGTTGATGCAATTGTGAATTGAATTGTTTTCCTGATTTCTCTTTCTGCTAGTTCATCATTAGTGTATAGGAACACAACAGATTTCTGTGTATTAATTTTGTATCTGCAACTTTGCTGAATTCGGATATTAGTCCTTGTAGTTTTGGAGTGGAGTCTTTAGGGTTTTTTTAATGTACAATATCATGTAATCTGCAAACAGTGACAATTTCATTTCTTCCTTACCAATCTTGATGCCTTTTATTTCTCTGTGTTGTCTAATTGCTGTGGCTAGGACCTCCAATACTATGTTGAATAAAAGTGGAGAGAGTGGGCATCCTTGTCTTATTCCCAATCTTAGAGGAAAAGCTTTCAGCTTTTCACCATTAAGTATGATGTTGGCTGTGGGTTTGTCAAATATGGCCTTTATTATGTTGAGGTACTTTCCCTCTATATCCATTTTGTTGAGTGTTTTTATCATGAATGGATGTTTAGTTTTGTTGAATGCTTTTTCAGCATCTATGGAGATGATCATGTGATTTTTGTCCTTCTTTTGGAAGTACTTCTATTGATATAGTGGATGATGTTGATGGATTTTCGAATGTTCTACTATCCTTGCATCCCTGGAATGAATCCTACTTGGTCACGATGTATGATTCTCTTGATATATTTTTGAATTCACCTTGCTAATATTTTGTTGAGTATTTTTGCATCTATGTTCTTCAGGGATATTGGTCTGTAGTTTTCTTTTTTTGTGGTGCCTTTGCCTGGTTTTGATATTAGAGTGATGCTGGCTTTAAAGAATGAGTTTGGAAGTATTACCTCCTCTTCTATTTTTTGGAAAACTTTAAGGAGAATGGGTATTATGTCTTCTCTAAATGTCTTATAAAATTCAGCAGTGAAGCCGTTGTGTCCAGGGATTTTGTTCTTGGGTAGTTTTTTGATTACTGATTCAATTTCATTGCTGGTAATTGGTCTGTTCAGATTCTGTTTCTTTCTGGGTCATTCTTGGAAGGTTGTATTTTCCTAGAAAGTTGTTCATTTCTTCTAGGTTATCCAGTTTGTTACCATATAATTTTTCATAGTATTCTTTAATAATTCTTTGTATTTTAGTGGTGTCTGGAGTGATTTTTCCTTTCTCATTTCTGATTCTGTTTATGTGTGTAGATTCTTTTTTTTTTTTGCTAAGTCTGACTAGGAGATTATCTATGTTGTTTATTTTCTCAAAGAACCAGCCCTTGGTTTCATTAATTTTTTCTATTTTTTTATTCTTCTCAATTTTATTTATTTCTTCTATGATCTTTATTATGTCCCTCTTTCTACTGACTTTGGGCCTCATTTGTTCTTTTTTCAGTTTCAATAATTGTGAATTTAGACTGTCCCTTGGGATTGTTCTTCCTTCTTCAAATAGGCCTGGATTGCTATATACTTTCCTCTTAGAACTGCCTTCAATGCATCCCACAGAAGTTGGAGCGTTGATCTGCTGTTTGTTTTCATTTGTCTCCATATATTGCATGATCTCTGTTTTAATTTGGTCATTGATTCATTGATTAGTTAGGAGGTCATTGTTAAGCCTCTATGTGTTTGTCAGCTTTTTTGTTTTCATTGTACAATTTATTTCTAGTTTCATACCTTTGTGATCTGAGAAGTTGGTTGGTACAATTTCAATCTTTTTGAATTTACTGAGGTTCTTTTTGTAGCCTAGTATGTGGTCTATTCTGGAAAATGTTCCATGTGCACTTGAGAAGAATGTGTATCCTCCTGCTTTTGGGTGGAGTGTTCTATAGAAGTCTGTTAGGTCTGTCTGTTCTAATGTGTTGTTCAGTGCCTCTGTCTCCTTACGTATTTTCTGTCTGGTTGATCTGTCCTTCATAGTGAGTGGTGTGTTGAAGTCTCCTAAAATGAATGCATTGCATTCTATTTCCCCCTTTAATTCTGTTAGTATTTGTTTCACATATGTAGGTATGCGTGTGTTGGGTGCATAGATATTTATAACGGTATATCCTCCTGTTGGACTAACCCCTTTATTATTATGTAATGTCCTTCTTTGTCTCTTGTTACTTTATTTGTTTTGAAGTCTGTTTTGTCTGAACAAGTACTGTAACACCTATTTTCTCCCTATTGTTTGCATGAAATATTTTTTTCCATCCCTTCACTTTTAGTCTGTCTACGTCTTTGAGTTTGAAGTGAGTCTCTTGTAGGCAGCATATAGATGGGTCTTGCTTTTTTATCCATTTTGTAACTCTATGTCTTTTGATTGGCACATTCAGTCCATTTACATTTAGCGTGATAATTGATAGATATGTACTTATTGCCATTGCTGGCTTTGGATTCGTGGTTACCAAAGGTTCAAGGGCAGCTTCTTTACCATTTGACAGTCTACCTTAACTCACTTATTACACTATTATAAACACAATCTGAAGATTCTTTCTTTTTCCCCCTTCTTTTTCTTCCTCCTCCTCTCTTTATATATTAAGTGTCATATTCTGTACTCTTTGTGTATCCCTTGACTGACTTTGTGGGTAGCTGATTTAATTTTGCATTTGGTTAGTATTTAATTGGTCTACTTCCTTTGCTGTGGTTTTATTTTCTCCGGTGACAGCTATTTAGCATTAGGCTTACTTCCATCTAGAGCAGACCCTTCAAAATACACTGTAGAGATGGTTTGTGGGAGGTAAATTCCCCCAATTTTTGCTTATCTGGGAATTGTTTAATCCCTCCTTCAAATTTAAATGATAATCTTGCTGGGTAGAGTATTCTTGGTTTGAGGCCCCTCTGTTTCATTGCATTTAATATATCATCCCACTCCCTTCTGGCCTGTAAGGTTTCTGCTGAGAAGGAAGTCTAATGATAGCCTGGTGGATTTTTCTTTGTAGGTGATCTTTTTTCTCTCTCTGGCTGCTTTTAATTCTCTGTCCTTCTACTTGATCTTTGCCATTTTAATTATTATATATCTTGGTGTTTTCTTTCTTAGGTCCCTTGTGTTGGGAGATCTGCAGACTCCCATGTTCTGAGAGACTATTTCCTTCCCCACCTTGGGGAAGTTTTCAGCAATTATTTCTTCAAAGACACTTTCTATCCCTTTTTCTCTCCCTTCTTCTTTTGGTACCCCTATAATGCAAATATTGTTCCATTTGGATTGACCACACAGTTCTCTCAATATTCTTTCATTCCTAGAGATCCTTTTTTTCTTTCTCTGCTCAGCTTCCTTGTATTTCTGTTCTCTTTCTATTCCACTTACCATCTTCTCTACCTCATGTAATTGTTTTTAAATCCCTCCATTGTTTGTTTCATTTCAGTTACTGTATTTTTAAGGTGTCTATCTCCCTCCTGAATTTGTCCCTTAGCTCTTGAATATTTTTGTATAGCTCCATTAGCATGCTTTTGACTTTTATTTTGAGTGTTTTTTCAGAAAAATTGGTGACTTCAGTCTCACTGAGCTCTCTTTCAGTGTTTGAGGGATTTTGGATTGAACAAGGTTCTTCTGCCTTTTCATAGTCTTGGAGTGATGGGGGTGGTTGCAGGTGAGCAGCACGGGTGTCTGCTTCCTGGTCTCAGTGCCTGTCTTCGCTGTCTGGGCCAGTTAGCTGGGCACAGGAAGCAGCCTCTGGGTTAATCCCTTAAACTGCCGTGTGTGGGGCAGCCCTCAGGATGGCCTAGAGTGATGGCAGGGGTCATAGGTGAGTGGTGCAGATGTCTACTGTGAGAACAAAGCCCTTTCATGCTTCCCAGTCACAGTGCCTGTCTTCCCTGTCTAGGCTGCTTAGCCGCATGCAGGGAGCGGCCTCCGAGTTAATCCCCTAAACTGCCATGGGTAGGGCTGCCCTCCTGTTGGCCTAGGTGATGGCCGGGGTTGCAGGCGAGCAGCATAGGTTTCTGCCAGGAGGGCAAAGCCCTTTCATGCTTCCCGGTTGCGGTGCCTGTCTCTCCTGTCAGGGCCGGTTAGCCGCATGCAGGGAGCTGCCTCTGCATTAAGCTGTGTAGTTGCTGTAGGCAAGGCTGCCCTCAGCTGGTGTGCAGCAATGGTGGAGACAGCGAGTTTGCCTGCAGGTGCCAGTGGGGAGAAGAAGCGGCAGGCTGCTTATTGCGGTGAGGGACCTTAGGGCTGCATTGCCAACCAGGGGGATGGAGTGCCCGAAGCTTGAAAGTTCCCAACCTGCTGGGCTGAGAGTACTGGGACAATTTTGTCCACCAGTTCCTTCTCCTAAACCCTTGCCCCTTTAGCAGCCCTCTGACTTGTTGAGAAGTCTTTCAAAGCACCTGCTTTTCTTTTGTCCCAGGACAGCGGTTGTGGGAACTTGTTCGCAGTCTTAGTCTCTGACTTTGGTTTTCAGCCCCTCTAATCTCCAGAGTGCCATGCAGTATGGGTCTGTGCTCCTGGAGTAGATTTCTAGGACTGGGTATTTAGCACTCCTGTGCTTCCACTCCCTCCCAGCTCTGATTCTCTTCCTTGAGCTGGAGTTGGGGGAGTGCTCGGGTCCCACCAGTCACAGCTTTTTTACTTTACCCTTTTCTTTGAGATGTTCACTTCTCCCAAATGTAGACTGCCTGGTGCACTCTTACTTCTGGTCACTCTTTTAGGAATAGTTGTATTTGCTGTATTTTCAAAATATATGTGGTTTTGGGAGATTTCCACCACACTTCTCACACCGCCATGTTTTTTCCTAAGACCTGTTCTTGTTGTTTAACAAAAAGATTTATTGAGGTATAATTCACGTACTTAACTTTACAATTCAATGTTTTTTAGTATGTGTAGTATATTCACAGAGTTGTGCAACCATCACCAGAGCCAATTTTAGAATAACACACCCCTTAGCTGTTACCGCCCAATTTCCAATCCACCAAGCCTCCTCCTAGGCAAGCACTAATCTACTTTCAGTCTCCATATTTCATATAAATGGAGTCATATGATATGTGGTCTTTTGTGACTGGCCTCTCTCACTTGGCATAATTTTTTCATGAGCGCACATGTAGCAGAATGTATCAGCACTTCATTTCTTTTTACAGCTGAATAACGTTCTATTGTATGGATATACCACCTTTTATTTGTCATTCATCAGTCGATGGACATTTGGGTTCTAAATGTCTGTTTATAAATAATGTTGCCGTGAGCATTCACATGCAACTTTTTGTGTGGGCATGGTAGTAACCCACATTATTACCCTTTTCTCTTAGGTGGATACGTGGGAGTGGCATTACTGAATCATATGGCAATTCCATGTTTAACCATTATTCCTGCCAGCAGGGTGTGAGGGTTCTAATTTCTCTATTCTCAAAAATGCTTGTTATTATCTGTATTTCTTAGTAGAGCCATCCCAGCAGGTGGGAAGTGGTATTTCATTGTGGTTTAATTTGCATTTCCCTGATGACTAATGATGTTAAGCACTTTTTCATACGCTTATTGGCCACTTGTATATCCACTTCGGAGAACTGTCTATTCAGATATATTGCCTGATTTATATTGAGTTATTTGTCTTCTTTTGTTTTGTTTTTTCTTTTTTGAGTTTTAAAGAATTCTTTAAAATTCTAGGTACAAATCTCTTACCAGAAATATGGTTTAAGAAGATTTTCTTCCATTCTGTAGATTGTCTTTTCACTTTGCCAATGATGTTCTTTGAAGCCTCAAAACTTTGCATTTTGATGATCTCCAATTTATCTATTTTTTCTTACATTGTTTGTGTTTTGTGGTTTTGATGTCAGATTTTAAAAACTACTGCCGCCTCTCGCACTCTGTGCTTCCCGGCCCCAATTCCCTGTTTCCTAGACGACTTAAGGGGGTTCCCACTTCTTCATACCTTCCTGGGCATCCAGCCCATTCCCCACCCTGCCCATTCCCCACCCTCAGGAGAGTTCAAGGTCACTTGGGACGGTGCCCCACACTCAATTAGTTTCACTAAGAACACAGCACAAAAAAAAAAAAAACTACTGCCTACTCCAGTGTCACAAATATTTATGTCAATGTTTTCTTTGAAGAATTTTATAATTTTAACTCTTATAGTTAACTCTTTAATCCATTTTAACTCATTTTTTTAATGTGGTGTAAGGTAGGGGTCCCATTTCAGTCTTTTGCATGTGGATATCTGATTGTTCAAACACCGTTTGAAGAAAAGAGTATTCCTTTCCCATTGAATTGTCTCAGCACCTTTGTTGAAGAGCACTTGATCACAAGTGTGAGGGTTTATTTCTGGATTCTCAGATTCTAGCTCATTGATCTATTTGCCTATTCTTATGCCAGTACTACAGTGTAGCATGAATTTTAACTTTGTAGTAAGCTTTGAAATTGAGAAGTGTGGGTCCCTCAACTTTCCTCTTTTTTTTTAATATTATTTTGCTCTTCTGCATCCCTTCAATTCCATGTGAATTTTCAAATAAGCTTGTCAATTTTTACAAAGCAGTTGGCTGGAATTCTGATAAGAACTGTGGGGACTGTATAGATCATGTTGGGAAGAATTGCCATCAACACTATTTAAGTTACAAGAACATGGCACATCGATTTATTTAGATCTTTGTTAGTTTCTCTCAACAATATTTGTAGTTTTAAAGCATGGTTCTTTACTCTGGCTGTTCATTAAAATTATCTGGGGAATATTTTTAAATATCAATGCCTAGTCCCCATTCCAGATTTGAATCAGACTCTCTGGGTGTAAGATCCAGTCATTGAGACTTTTAAAACCTTCACCAAGTGATTCTAAGGTGCACCTAGGTGTGAGAGCTAGAATAACACACTAAAGGTAGCCAAGGTGAAAAAACATTCTGGGAAATACTAACAGACATTCGTGGGCAAACTGATGAAGTAAAGCTGTTAGAACTGACTTACAATTTACTTCATACAGAACATCTCAGGATTAGTAAAAGCAAGAGGCCAAGGCATATTTGTTGATAAATTCTTCCCCATTTAGAACATCAAAGTAGATGACAAATTATGTTAAGATTTGAGAGATTCATCACAGGCTGGGAAAGCAGAAACAGCCAAGCAGGGAGCCTTCATTGTAAAGCTACTTCATTCAGGATGTCTTATTCCTAATCACATGTGTACAGGAGTAGGGACTGTGGCTTCTACAAAGTAGACTGTATAGCCTCTCTGTAGTGGCCAAAGCTTTCCTGAGTCTATTATTTTGACTCATATTTCTTTTAGAGAATCAGGCAATAGAGAAAAGCAAAGAGAAAAAAATTGTGTTTATCGTCTTAATATAATAGGTCACTAAACAAATTTAATGCAGTCTTAAAAGGGACCGTGGATGACTTGTGAGGATAAAATTACTGAGGACCAGGTTGCAAGCTGGTCATGTTTACTTTCTTACTAAGGATTCATTCCTCACCAAGAACGAGTCAAACAAAGGCAAAAAGGTGGGACCCAGCAGAGTTGGTCCAGGAATGGGGAACTGATTTGCTGCAGCAGAAATTAATCAAGTCAGAGTGGGAAAAGAGATAGAGAAGGGGTGAGAACAGACAGGAGAGGCTATAGTGGCTTTTCTCCTGTAGGAATTCAGGGCTCAAGAAAGGATTTTCAGTAGATAGAAAAACTGATCATGGGAAACACAGATCCAAGTGAAACTGGGACAAGGGAAGGTACTTGGGATTTCACATTAGACAGCAATGAAGAAGGAGAGGATGATTTCCAAACAGGGGTAGGGAGAATAGAATGGCAAGGAGAGAGGTAAGAAGCAAATCAGGGGGACAATTTATAGGAGCTGCAAACTGATTACAGAGATTGAGGAGATGATGGTCAGTAAGCGATGCCATAGTGACTGGAGAACCTCAGTACCATCGGTGCCATCGGTACCATCAGTACCGTCAGTGCCATAGGTACCATTGGTACCATCGGTACCATCAGTACCATCAGTGTCATAGGTACCATTGGTACCGTCGGTACCATCAGTACCAAGAAGGCAGAATAGAAGGAAAGTTCACTCTTGGGCTTCATGAATGTGAACAAGAAAACGAATTACCAACACAAATATGTTTGTCAGACACTTAGAAATGTAGAACTAATGTTTAATAAAGCATCTGTCCCAAAAAACAGTCATTAGGAAGGGCCCCAGGCTGAGAATGACTGAAATCTTAAGTAGAGATCTTATGGGAGCAAGTCTACAAAGTGAAAGACAGAGAACTTAGAATAATTCATATTTAACTGATGGGAGGTGGAAGAGAGCCTACTGGAAGAACCAGCCTAGTAGTGCAGATATAACTATAAGCTTCTGGGTGACAATTTGTCTACATAGCAAAAGCTTTCCAATATACCCTTTGACACATCAATTACATTTTTTGAAGTGTAGTCTAAGGAAATAATCAGAAAAACATACTGTTACCAATAATGATATTTTTGTACACTGCAGTGTTATTAAGAAACAAAACCAAAAAAAAAAAAAGAAGTGAGATAGGGAAACAATCTGACTATTCAAGAGAGGTTTTTTAAAAAACGACAGCACCTTCACATTGTGGAATACTATGCAACCATTAAAATCATTAAAGGGTTCTCTAACGATGTGGGGAACTTACCCCAATATAATTTTGAAATGAATAAAACACAGTAGAGTGGGGTGAATAGGCAGAGCACAGAGGATTCCTAGGGCAGTGAAAATACTCTGCACAATACTCTAACGGACAGATCCATTTTATCATGTATTTGTCAAAACCCATAGAATCTGCAACACCAAGAGTGAGACCTAAGGGTAAACTCTGGACTTTGGGTGATTATGATGTGTCAGTGTGGGTTTACCAACTGTAATAAGTGTCCCACTCCAGTGTGGGTTGTTGATAACAAGGGAGGCTGTACATGTGTATGGGAAATCTCTGTACTTTTCCCCCAATTTTGCTGTGAATCTAAAATTGCTCTAAGAAAAACTAAATCTTTTTTAAAAGTACCACTGTTTTCTCACATCTATACTTAAGAATAAATATCACTGAGCCTTTTTCAAGCAAAACTACTACTATTCAAATTCATATATATATACTATAATTCTAATCTTGAAGACATATCTGTGTGTCTTTAAATTGGGTGGTGTCTATTTAAGAATGATTAATTAAAAGACTGAACTACTCCAAAATTAACTGTTATTTCAGTTTAACTAAACCTCAGGTGATTTTTGTCTTTATCTTTTTCTGTATCTTTCAAATTCTCCCAATGAACATCTATTATTACTCTTACAACCAAAAAATACCGAGCACCTTCTAAATACTAGAAACATTTCACAGTATAACTCCTTATATGTGCTTTCTGTAACATATTTCTTGTTTCTATATGTTAAACATATTTTGCAGCCAAATTACTTGTTGTTGAAGCATTTCTCCCATTATTTACCATCAAGAGTTCTGTTTCCACTTCATCATGAACGAGATCAATGCCCATTCTTTTCTCTCGATGAAACAGACATTCTCGGGCAACCTACAATGCACAGTGGAAAACACTAGTAGAGAAACCGAATCTCCTCTGGAAATTCAAAAGGCAAGTGGCTGTCATTTTAAGGATACTTTAAAGTAAGTGTGTGGGGGGCTTGTTGGGGGGGGGTAGGGGGCGATGAGATACAGAATAGACCAGGAATCCTCAAAATGAGCCCAAGTGTGGAGAAAGTATGGAAAGGTTTCTGACCTCCAAGAATAATTCATGATGAGTTAATTTCAAAGGACATGAGTGCACAATTTACCTTCTTCAGGATTTCCCATGATTGTGTTTAGTGGTGAGGGGGCACAATAAGAAGTAACCATGTGTGGGGATTTCCAACAAACTCATCAACCCACAAGGCTTCTAGCTCCTTGATTCTCTAAATTCTTCTACCACAGATGTCATAATAAAGACCTACTGCAAATGCTTAGCACATGGGACATAAGCCCCGTGAAGTAACACGAAGAAAAATGGTATTGGCTTTGTTCACTAAAATATATACACTTTCTGAAATAATTTCTATATTGCACCTCTTCAAAAACAGGAAGCCATCTTTCAGTGGTGGTGGCTAGGATGGGGTTGGAGTGTCCCCAATACACTCAGAGAGTTAGAGGCAATCTGAGCCCACTCAGAAGCCTGGTCAGAGGCCAGCGACAAACTGAAATGCTGCCACCATGGCCACCATGACTGGCTTAACCTCAGTCCCCTTTCTCCATTTAATCAAATTCATTCCACTTTCTAAGATGGTGTTATTTGATTATTTTACTGTGCCCTGGAGTGGAATCATAACATGTGCAACAGGAGGCATTTCATGACACAGACTAAAAGAATAGGGTTTCTTTTCCTCAAATATTGTTTACATTAACCCAGGGACAGAAATGACCAAGCAGCCTGTTTAAAAGATGGGAAGATGGTATTTTCACCATAAAACATAGTATGTCCTAAGGATGTCTCTTCAATTAGCCTCCTTTGCTTTGCATTCGGAATTCTTTCTACTTAAATGGTAGCTCTGAATAATGTGTAAAAATGGCAGTGGCTCTCTCATTATGGAAACCAGTTGCAGGTTTATTGATAGCCAGGTGGCTTCCACAGGTGAAGGGAAACATTATTCAACAGACAAATAACCTCAGTAATTCAACCAGTGGGTTATAATCATAAAAGCACAGTGTCTTTTACCATAAGGTCTTATGTTTACCTGAAGGGGGGCTTCTGTCTCCATCAAAGCCCTCTCCAACTTTTTCTTAACATCAGTTAGTTCATTTGTCTCTCCAATCATTGCATCCAACTCATGAATGATTTCAGATTTCCAAAATGCGATGTCATTGACGCGTTCTCCTAGATTTTGGGTGGAGTCTGCCTGGGTTTTTCTTGACTGTTGATATTTGTCTTGAATGAGACGAGATGTATCTACCCTTAGTCTCTCTGAATTATGTCGGGAAGTGTTGGATTCTAGGTAGTTAGTTAAATTGGACTGGTACCAATCATCAGGCGTATACCTCGTGAAGAGCATGGTTCTGTTGGAAACAAAGGGGAGCATGGTACTTTCGGACACCTTCTGAGATCTGGTGCAGTAGGGTGCCAAGGTCGGCAAGTTGGAGGCCACTTTGTAGTATGTGCTTGGACTCCAAGGAAGGCTCAGGCTATGGGTCAAATTGGAGTGTGGGAAGCGGTCTCTATAGCTTGATGCCATGGTACTGATGGCTGGTAGAAGGCTGGTTGGTGTTGGTCTAGGGCGGGCATAGGTTGCCATTAACGTAGAACCTAAAAGCTCCATGATGCTCAAACACTATCTGTAAATCTCTCCTGTTTAAAAGAGAAAAGAAAAAAGGTAAAAATAGACAGTCACATAAATTAATCTTTGATGAAAACTTACAAATAAAAGGCCACATCTGACTTAGTATTAGTAGGGCTCCCTAACACATTAGATATTTGTTCTAATTCTATATCCACCTTTTCCACTGATAGCAAATTACAAAAAAAAAGTGTTTATGTCTGTCTCTAGAATGTGCTAAATTTACATATTTCTTAAATTGGCCATAAACATTTTTGAAACAGTTTTTACTTTCTGAGAAGTATTATTGGCTTATAATAAATTCAAATTAAGATCCAGAAGTATGTATTTTAATGGCTAAGGAGTCAAACCTTGGCTCTGCTACTTACTAGCTATGAGACTTTGGACAAACTACTTAACCTCTCTGTGCCTCAGTTTCCTCACCTCCTAATAATAGGAATATAATAATAATAATAATATTCCTTCTTTGGAATATTATGGGAGGTATTAGCAGCAAGGGGTTGCTTGGCAGCATACCCCCCACCAAGTCATCCTAAATACACACACAGTCTGGGTAACAATAGCATGGTTGGCATGCAAACACAGCTCAAGGCAAATACTTAGCTGCCTTTTTAACAGCAGCTTGCCACCTCTAGGCCCCTCCAATAGAAGACTCTAGGTTCATGAGGACTGAGTGAGACAATGGTAAGTATGTGGAATACTTAGCACAGTCCTGGGCACAAGGTACATGCTCAAAAAAATGTTAGCTTTTTAAACTAATACAGAGGAGTATATAAAGCAAAAGGTAAATATCCATCCCCTCAAAAAAGTGAATATCTCAGGAGACACTAAAGAGCTCATTCGTAGTTTTATCTTTCCAGATTTTTCCTATTTATATACCAACATATTTATTATTTTTAAAGCTATATGCATCTAGCATATATATGCACAGAACTTTGTGATACAAAAATGGGATTCTTTTAATCATTATATGTATCATTCTAGAATACGCATTTTTAAAATATATATATTGGAACTCTCCCCCTATTAGAACATACATATCCACTTTATCCTTTTACCAGTTGAAAAAAATTATATTGTCTGGAACTTTCGGTCATTATTAATCCAGAAAACCAAGGATACCATACTATGAAATGCTTCTCATTATATAAATGTAATTCTATTTGGGGGTTAACATCTATGGACCCATCTATTGAAAAGGAAAAATCTGATCCAATTCTCTAGCCTTCTCAGAAAAAGAAAATCATTCAATAATTATTTAAATAGCTATGTCTTCAGGCCTTTGGTACCCAAGCCACAAAATAATCTATTTGTAGATCCGACTTGTGGTCAAATCAAAATCCACTTGGACCACATGAGATGAAACAGACATCCACTGCCCCTGGTGGTGTCCCACACAGCCCTAACTCCCTGACATTTTCCTAATTCTTCCCTCTCTTGTCCTCCAGATTCCTTATGCCGGCCAAGCTTAAAGTACAATGGTGAAAAAGAAACCTAGCAACCATTCACAGTTCCTCACCTCAGTCTGACATGTAAACACCACTTTTTGAGAAAGCAAATTCAAAGTAACTGAAGACCTTAGAGTTGTCATAGCTACCTTCAGTTATAACCCCTTCCCCAAACCAATCTAGAAATATCCAGTCAGTTTTCTTTCAGCAAGAAGCTTCAAATGGAGTTGGACTATTCTTACTTTTCTTAATTCCTGACAATAAACGATCTAAAATCTAGTGGCTCACTTGGTCTTTCAACCAAGTGATTATGATCCAAGGAATTCCAAGTGTAGAATTACCATGTATGTTTACCCAACAACTATTATGCTGAAATCTTGAGACATCTCAACCCATGTTTGTCAAATATTGAACGATGAGTCATCTGCTTCAAGGGGTGATGTGTGAAATGCAAATGATCATAAGCCAGGGGAAATGTATGCTTTGGGAAAATCAACATCATTTACCAAAGCACCCATGGATATATATTTTTTTAATTAGGGATGGGATATAGTTTAGAACCTGGAATCTGAAGCACAAAGTTCAGTTGTGTAAAGATCACAGAAATCGAGCTCCTCGTGAATGGCAGTAAGTTTCACATGAAGACACAATATTTTATAGACACAGCTGAAGTTCTGGCTCCAGTCAGCCTTCTTATTAGTCACTCAGGAGACTGAATAAAGGAAAATAGCATGGCAATGTCTTGTATCTTCAGTCATTACTGGTCAAAGAACCTGAGAATGTAATGGCCTAAGAAATACTTAAAAACTCAAAATAGACTTCTGCCTGCAACCAGGATACAGTAATAAAATCTAGACTTAGCCTCTTACATGTAAAAAACTGGTCAAAATATATGAAACAACTGTTTCATATAGGTGTCACAGGACAATAGGTATCACAGGACTTTGATTCCTGAGAGAAGAGAAATAAGTAAGGTGAGCCCTCTGACCATCCTGGCATTCTGCCTGGAAATATGTTCCAGAGTACAGGAAAAACAGATGGAAACTAACAGAGCCTGGAAACATCTGCAGGTTGAGAAGGAGATCAGAATTTGGGAAGGCTGAGGGAGCTACAAGCTGTGAAGCAGGATTCTGTAATAAAGCAAGCTATAAAGAAAAAGAGCTCCAGAAACCTACATGGGATCCCCTTGAGTCTTTGCTGAGTAATAGGCTGCACATACATCAAAGGACATCCCACACAGCATGGCAAAGAATGATGGCAAGGTTGTTAGCTGAACCATTTCTAGACTTCACAGAGGGTGGACACATATTTTTAACTCAGGCCAGAGTGGAGAGCTGTTGATCACCTGGGGCATTCCATGGAGAGCCCAGAGGGATCACACACTAGTGATGGGGTTGACCTATTTCTAGAGTAAAAGTACTGAAAACTCATTCTAAGCAAAGCTTGAAAAGAGGTCTCAGAGAGATCAAACTAATCCACAAGTAATTTAATTGTCTGACAAAATCAAGACATTCAAATATAATGTCACAATGTCTAGAATTCAACCAAAAACTACCAGATATACCAAGAAGCAGAAAAATGTAACCTACAATTAGGAGAAAAATCAGTCAACAGAGACAGGTCTACCCATGGCAAAGAGTCAATGCCACAAGCAAACTGTGTACCAGTATTTAAAAGAAAATAAGAACATAATGAAGAGAGACATGGGAAATTTAAAAAAGAACCAAATGTAATTTTAGGAACAAAACATACAATATATACTTACACAGTATATGCCTGCATAATTTCACTAAATGGAATTACAGCAGATTAGACATGGATGAAGTAGAGATTAGTGAACTCTAACCACACCAAAGCATGGGCTTTTTTTTTACTGGAGAAAGAATGAGAAGAGCCTCAGTAACCTAGTTACAATGACAAGTGGTCTAATGCACTTGGAGTGTCATAACAATAGGGGAGGGAGACAAAATTTTTTTGAGAAAATACACTATAAATACCTAGGTCTAAGAAGCTCCCCACACTCCAAGAGGATAAACACACACCCCTATGTGCACATACACACTACCACCATCACCTCCACCACCACCTCCACCACCATCACCACCACCACCGCCATCACCTCTATCACCACCACCTCCACCACCATCACCTCCACCACCTCAAGCTTCATCATAATCAAACTGCTGAAAATCATTGATAAAGAGGGAAAACAAATTCAGAGAAAAATACACATTACATAGAAATGAACAAAGATAAGAATTAGAGCAGAATTCTTATCAGAAACTGTGCCAGCCAGAAGACAATCAAACATCTTTAAAGGGCTGGGAGAAAGCATAAGCCTAGAAATTCCATATCCAGTGAAAATATCTTTTCAAAGAAGAAGATGAAAAAATGTTTTTTCATAAAAACAAAAGAAAAGAGAGTGCAGCAGCAGAACTACACTTAAAGAATTGTTAAAGGAAATTCTTCAGGCAGAAAGGAATTATGCCAGATGGAAACTTGGATCTTCCCAAAGAAATGAAGTGTCAGAAATGGTAAGTATGCATGCTAATATAAAAAAAATTCTTTTCTAAATGTCTTTACAAGATGGTTGTTTAAAGTAAAAATAATAAAAATTTATTGTGGGGTTTGTAGTAAAAATATAAATAAATTATATGGTTATAATAGCACAAATGATGGGGGTTGAAATGGAAATGTATTATTGTAAGGGTCTTATGGAATAATGTTACTTAAACATATACTGCAATAAGTTAAAAATGTGTAGTGTAGGCTTTATACAGAAGCTCTCAAGATGTGATCCAGGAACCCATGGGCTTGCCCAAAGCCTTCTCAGGGTGAAAAGGTCAAATTATTCTCATAGTAAATACTCAGATGCTATCTGCCTTTTCACTCATTCTCTCACAAACTTACAATGGAGTTTTCCAGAGGTGACATGACATATGTTATCACAACAAACTGAACGCAGAAGTAGAAATGAGAACTCTGCTACTAAGAGAAAAATTAAAGAACTTCCCCCAAAATACAAAGTAATGCCACTCCTCTCACTAAATTATTTTAGTTTGAGAAAATGTCATTTTATAAAATGTGCTATTTATGTTACTATAAAGTAGGTTGTTATGGTTATTTTTAAAAGAGCTAACATTTTTAATTTTTCAGTGTTCATTTCTAATATAATAAATATCAATAGATGTAATCCACATAAACTGAAGCTCTTTGAGGTCCTCAACATGAGATCATTGGAGTATGAAGGGGTCCTGAGACCAAAAGGTTTTGAACCACTGACCTGGAGCAACTTTTAAGAAAAAAGAAAAAATTATAAAAGAGTTAAACCTAACCAGACAATGGTGGAAGGAAGACTTACAAAAGACACATAATTAATCCAAGAGAAAAAAGACAAAATAAGACAAAGAAAACAAATAGCAAGACAATAGACACAAACCCGATCTTATCGATAATTACATTTATAATAAATGGTTTAAACAATCAAATCAGAAGGCACAGATTCTTAAGTTGATTTTTTAAATGTGTGAAATAATTGATTTTAAAAAGAAAAAAGTAGAATACTTCATCAAATACCTCAAATCACTTTACCCATTAGAGAAACAATCTGTTTGCTTTTTTTCACACACACACACACACACATTTTGTGACTAATTTTACCCATCTCTAAGATATTTATTTGTCTACACCATCATAAGCATACAGCGAGAAAATATAAGAGGACTTGATCTAAACTGTCAAAATACAAGGAGAGCTTCACAGAGCCAAACAGACGTGGCTACGGACCACAGGACACCACCTGTCTGGGCAGGAATCTCAAGAACTGTCTGAACAGCCCAGTGATGTACAGCCCTCCCCCCAGCTGCACCTGGCTGATGAGACAGGAAGAGCAAGGAGCAGTGTTTGGGGACACAAGGACTACAGTGAAAAAGCACAGCACAGCTAACAGGTGTAGGAAATGACACGAGTTAGCATAGGTCGGGATTCTAGCCCCTTTCCTGGTTCCGCACGTAGAAATAACTTTTCAGTCCTTGAAAAGCATCAGACATGTAAATTACGAATACATGGCGAGAGGGGAGGGGGACTGGGGAGCGGGTGCCTGGGGGTTTGTGTGGTTTTATCTGAGGGGTGAAATAGGGAAGTGTAGATGGGGGAGGAATCCCAGGCCTTCCAGGGCCTCCCCCCGAGTTCTGAGGTCAGACGTTGGAGCCCGGATTGGGGACGCTGGACCCTGGAAGGTCGTCCGGGCCGCAGGCAGGAGCCGCCGAGCCACTCACCTGCCAGCGGCTGCCGGGCGAGCGGCGGGATAGGGACGATGAGCAGCGAGGGTCGCAGCCTCACCACTTACCCGCCCGCTGAGGCTTGGCCCACAAGCCGTCTGGCCTTGGCCCCGCCTCGCCCGCCTGTGACGTCAGCAGCCGCGAACCACTCAACCACCGCCCCTGCTGGCTCGTTGGGAGCTGATTGGCAGGGGAGAAGAGGCGGGCACTGGAGGAACAAAAGGAAACCCTGCGGGCGGCGGTTGCCATGGACGCTCTTGCGCTTAGTAACCACTGCTCCCGGGGAGCCCTGCACCTCCCGGAGGTGAAAGGAGTGACGGACAACCCAAAGGAGAGGCCGCGGTGATTCCCCTGAACCTGACTCGGAACTCTTCCAGCTAAGAAGAGCTTGGAGGCCCATTCCAAGGCGCAGAATGCTGACCAGCGCCCACATTCACACCTGCCTTCTGCCGAGCAGAGCTTCTTCCATGATGGGATTATCTAGTGATAATCCTCACTCTAAGGAAAAGATCTGGGGCTTTCTCTCTCACTCTTTAGCAAATATTTCCGTAAACAGTAGACTTTACTGTTTCATCCAGGCACTGGGCCACTTGTACATTCATCACTGTTCATCCCTGCAGCCTCTTTACAACCGAGTGGTGGGAGTTTACATTTAACATGAGGAAACTCAAGCTTGGAGATTTAATTGACTTGGGCAAGGTCACCCAAACGGTAAGTGGCAGAGCTAGTACTAAAACTCATATTGGTCCAACTTCAAGGAATTTTTTCCATGAGGCAGCAGTCTAAATGTGTGAGCAGCAGGAGAGCTCATAGAGTTACTGCTAATGCTAAAGAAAATCGTTCTTGGTCATAGAGTTACTATTAATGCTAAAATCATTCTTGGTTTATCTGGGTACCCCTGTATGATGACACTCCACCAAAGGGTTTTGCAGTGAGACCTGCTGTCAAGACAAGGCATCTGGCCAGCCCCTAACAGACTTTAGTGAAGTCACTACAGGTTGGGAGCCTCAGCTTTGCCAATTCAAAAATGTGTTTCTGTTTTCCGGGTTTCTTAGAGGCTAATTCAGGCCAACTGAGCTCATAGGAACCTAAACTAGAAAAGCTGGAATGCTACCTCAGGGTTTTACATTAATCGACATTGCACTCTGACAACGGAGACAAGCCCAGAATATTTTCCCCACATAGGAAAACCACAGACAACATTCAATGATCAGAAACTACTCATTAGCCTGGCCACAGGACCAGACAAGCCAAGCCTGCTCCCAGACCCCACACAGGGACTGCCGACTCTGTCCTGGGCTCCAGTTTCCCTTCCCAGCAACTCTTTCTATTTCGAGCCTGAGAAACATTTTGCCCTGAGCTACCTTTTTTAAAATTACTTTTTCTCATGCACATCATGTTGCTTTTTATATTAATTCTCAGAATTCTGGATGGACCTGTAGACTGTAAACACCGTAAATGTTACCAAGGGTCTGAAAGGCTACCAGTAAATGCTACCGGCCAAAAGGCCAGCAACAGTCCTAAAATAGATTTACTTGCCTGCAAACTCCTTAAAGATGATGCAGTCTTTGTGCTTTACACACATCCAAATGCCCAATATCAATTCTAATTGAATATCAAGTTCACTCCATGTCTGGTTTAAAATTAAACAGGTGAAATGACAGCAGAATGTGGTCTTGTGAATGATAATGTTGAGTCACTGAAATTTTAAAACCTCCTGATTAAAATGCCAGGTTACATTGGTCAACTCTGGTTTCCACAGAAAAAATTGAATGATTTTTTAAAAATAACTTAGTTACCCTCTCCAAAAAGATTGTTTGGATTATCAATTCTTTGCCAAAATTAAGAGGTTAGTTGTCTCACCCTCCAGCTTTTTTTTTTTACAATGTAGACCTCCTCGAATGCCTCCCTGTATCTAAAAGAATAAAGAAAAGAAATCTGCATTCAGCTCTTTAACCTCACTTTTCTGAGCAGCTGCACAAACTCAGGGACTAGTCTGTTTATGCTCATTACTGCATCTTCAGTGTGTGGTTTAGCACCTGCTGCAAAGGAGGTGCTCCATCAATATTCATTAAGTGTGTGATGATAGTGGGATAGGAGATCGTCAGAGGTATGGAAGTGGAGAAGCAATAAAGCAGATTTTGCCTGTCTGAAAATTTATCTAGGAGCACACTGCTTGATGCTGTATTTAATCTCTAACTTCCTCACCTGCTACATTTTCATTTCCCTGCCCTAAATCACTAGACCTCCTCTCCAGTACCTCTGGGGCTTCCTATCACTCAACCCACCACTCTTCATCAAGGATGCTGTTATCCACTTACTGCCCAGCTATTCTTCCTCATCAGAAACCAAGTGTGGGTCTATCCATCTTCCCCCCTCCATTCCCACCCACTGTTGCCACCCTCACAGCTGACTCATGTCCACAGCCTGCTCCTCTGGCACACCTCTCAAACTATAAAGTGTGCTAAGCATTAGAGTAGGTTGCTCACTACACATCAGTGCCATTCACGGTCAGTCTAAGCTTTGATGCTATGTTTCAGAAATGTATTTACTCAGCTCTGTGCATCTCCCAAATTCACAAAGGACTATCTCTCCTAACACTCCCATTTCATATGGTCACATTGAATCCATAGTGAACAGCCCAGGCAAGTCACTAAAATCCCATTCACTCAGAGCAAGTCTGTATGCAGCAAGTGGGTCTCTGCCTCTAGGCTCCTCTGTCTGCACAGCCGTCCTCTGGGCCCCTCTACACAGTTGTCCCGCACAGCCATCCTCTGGGCCTCTGTCCTCAGTGCTGCATACAGACTCGCTCTGAGTGAATGGAATTTTAGTGACTGACCTGCCACCATGGAAATAAAATTGGGTATAACCCTTTCACCCCAAGAACCCTTTGCTGTCAATTTCTTTGGTCACACTGAATCTATAGCAGATTTGCCTGGGCTGAAACCCACTGGCAAGACACAGTGCCTCGCAGCAATGCTAGCTCAGTCTTCAGAAGCTCTCTTACCTTCACCTCAATGCTTCGCAGCTGACGTTCTCGTGCCGCCTCCACCTGTGCTTCCTTGATGGCCTCTTCCTCCTTCAGAACACCTGGCAGTGCTGCCGTCTCATCTCCAATGGCACCTTGCTGCCGGTGCTCTCGTGCTGCCTCCTCTCACATCAAAGCCATCTCCTTCCTCAGGGAATCCACAGAGGTTTGCAGCTGACGTTCTCGTGCCACCATTTCTTGGGTCTCCTCTGCAGACTTTTTTAATACTGTGAGAAGCAGCCAACCCACAGTCCCCGCTGTCTCACAGGCACTCTGCTTCTCAAAGGATATACTTACTACACCAAGGGCCTCCCCTACAGCTTCAGGTGTCACTTCCACTTGCCTCCAGTCCTGGGGTGGGGCCCAGTCCTCTAGGAGGCAAGCCACCTCAGGCCACATACCCACTGGGGGACAATCCACTGTCTCCCCATTCACAGGGGCAGCCTGCTGAAGCACCCCTCCCATAAGGGCAGCCTGTCTTTTTCCCTGGTCAACAATGAGCCCTGCCGACTTTCGCCAATTGTCTTGCCAATGGGTTTCAGCCCCAGGCAAGTTCGCTATGGATTCAGTGTAACCAAAGAAATTGATAGCAAAACATTCTTGGGCTGCAAGGGTTATACCCAACTTTATTTCCAGGTGGCAGGTCAGTCACTAAAATCCTTTTCACTCAGAGGGAGTCTGTATGCAGCAAGCCAGTCTCTGCCTCTGGACCCCTCTGTCTGCACTGCCATCCTCTGGGCCCCTCTGCACAGCTGTCCCACACAGCCGTCCCACAGAGCCGTCCTCTGGGCCTCTCTGCACAGTCGTCCTGCACAGCTGTTCTCTGGGCCTCTGTCCTCTGCTCTGCTTCCCTGCAGCCTTGCAGCCATACCACCATGTCGTGCACAGAGCACTGGGCAGAGCTCTTTATATAGAGTCAACAGCCATGTATTGACCACAGGTGTGCAGTGAGCTAATCAACCAGGGCCAGGTGAGAATCCTGGCCACAGGAACTCTCATTTTATCCACACCAAGACTCACAGTGAGTGAAAAACTCAGTCCCCCACTATATAAAAACCAAGTCATCTCCCACATCCCTTACTACCCCCATCCCTTCTCTTTCTCATGCCCTTCTCCTTAGAAAAGGGAGACCTCATTTACATTCACTCAGATCCACATTGCATCCCACCCTCCTAATATCCAAAGTATTTCTTTTACTCTCCAGCACCTTCCATTATCTCTTCCTCCCTAGAGACCTTCCTTCCCATCTGCTGACATATACCAACCTTCGCTGTTATTGAGTTAAACCACTAAGCTCTTCTACATCAAGTTACTGACCTACACCCTCCTTCCTTTTCCTGTCAAATCCCTAAGTAAATGGCATATGCCCATGGCCTCCTGCCTATCTCATGACTACCCTTACCTCTGTGCCCAAGGAGTCAAGCTTCCATGTCTATACCTCTGACCCAGTGTCCAGCCTGGTTTGACACACTCTGTACAGGACAACCTGCGCCCGCCACCCTCCACTATGACTTGCCTGGATGGTAAGCTCTTTGGGATGGGCAAACATCTCATCCATCCAAATTAGGTCCCATAGTGCTTAGCACGATCTCCTTATATGCAGCAGGTACCCAATGTTCAAGCAAAACGTTGAAGGCCCTTTGACCCTCTGCTTCCTCATTCCCAGCTAGGAAAAAAGCACAGGCTAGAAATCTCTCATTCATTCATTCAAGTGTTACTTAATAAGTGCCTGGTACCATGTGCCAGGCCCTGGGGAGAAGAGAACAAAGCACACGTGTCCTGGCCCTAAAGGAGCCACCAAGCTTGGAAAGGTAGAAAAATGGGTGAGCCCATGAGTGAGGCCACCTGGTCCAGGCACCGTTGATGACATCAGAAAGGGGGGAGGGCACCATGGAACCAGCTCTGCTTTGCTATGGAGAAAGGCACTGAGTGAGGAAGGGCACTGCAGAGGCAGGACAAACAAAGGCCCAGAGGCAGAGAGGGGCTGGGATGCAGGCTGGCCCTTCCACTGCCCCCTGACCTGGCCGCAGCCATTGTGCCTCTCGCTCTGCGGCCTGGTCTATGCCGTTCCTCACACTCGGGCTCCTTCCCCTCCCCACTGTCTGCCCAGACCAGTGCTCCCTCCTCTCTCCAGAAGCTGTCTCATTACTCCAGTTCTCACCTGTCATTCTCACTTGACCTTCAGTTATACTGAACACCCAGTTTGGCTTTAGGTTTCTCGGATGCAGCCTTGGCTCTCGGACCCCAGCCAAGTTCCTTGGCAGTAGGGAGTGTGTGTCAGTCTCACGAATGTCCTACTGCCCAGAGTACAGTTGCAGTTTTCCATCAGCAGAACCACCGGCTGCTCAGACAAAACTTCAGAGTCCTCACTGAGGCCCCTTTCTCCCTCAGCCCTACTCCAGTCCATCACCAGCTCCGGACGACTCTATCTCCAAAAGACAGCTTAAATGTGTCCATTTCTCTCAGTCCCCAACTTCATCTTCCTGGCTGAAGCTGCCACACTTCTTTCCTGGATTCCTAGCTGGGGTCTAGTCTCTAATCTTTCTTCACTACCACAGGCAGAGTGATCTTTCAAAAATGCAAATCAGATACCATCACAGCTCCCCATTGTCCTTGAAATACCACCCATGCTCCTTAACACGGCCAGTGTCCTGAATGACGGCAACCCTCCTACTCCGCTGACCACACCCCGTGCCTCTCTCTTCCTCACTCACTGTATGTGGCCACACAGGACTTTGTTCAGGGTTTCAATGCTCTGAGCTATGCCCCACCTCAGGGCCTTTGCACATGTTTTTCCCTCTGCCTGGACCACTTTTTTCCCCTCAGAGGTCACTGCCCTAGAGAGATCACCCAGATTCAGTTAGGTCACCCTGCTATACTCCCTGGCTCCATTCCTTCATGGCATTTATCACAGTTCCCAGTTATTTATTTGTGTAATTATTTAATTAACATCTGAGTTCCCTTCCAGCCTGTGGGTGGGGGGTCATGTAGGCACCAGGTCTGTTTTGCTCACCATGAAATATTCAGCAGGTAACCTGGTACCTGGCACTGAAGGATGTATACACACCTCTGAATAGGTATACTCTGCTCCTGAAAACTTCCAACAGGCAAAAAAAAAAACAAAAAAAAAACCTCCCTTAAAATGGAGCTCACAAATTTTACTGAAAATTTGAAAACCAGACTGTTTGTGGTTCCAAACCATGATGTGAAAGGTGAGAGAAAATCCCCTGGAATTTGTACAGGGCTCCAATGTTCATAAAACCCAAAGGTTCTGACAGTAGCCCCATATATGTTTATCTGATGTACTTGTCACATGAACGGTCCTCTGCCAAGTGCTTTTTGAGAGCAGGAGCCACGGCCCTAGTGGTGGAACTGCTGCAGAGATGGGCTCTGCATTCACTTGGAAGCAGAGGTCCAGAGATATAGCCAACCACCTTTCCATCCTACTCAGAATCCTTTACTGGTCCCTCAGGGTTTCTACAACAAGGTCAAAACCCTTTAGATGGACATTCAAGGCCCCCTGTGCTCTGGCCTCAGCCTGCCCCCTCCCCACTCCACAATCCAAACATGTGGGAGCACAGCCCTGCCCCAGCCTCCCAGCCTCGGAGTGGACCCCCAACCAGACGTCCTGTCATTCTTCTGATCCGTGATTCGCTCAGACTGGTCCCTTGGCCTGGAATTCTCCTTCTCCCATCCTTGCCCACATAAATGCTACTCCTTCTTTCATGTCAAGGGAAAACGCTACCCCCACCACATTATTTCTTTTATTTGTCAAAACTGATTTATCCTTCCCCATGTGAGTTCATAGAGCACGGAGAGTAAAATCCATTTGGTGCTATATTTATTTGCTAATGTTTCAATCGCATTCCATAGACTGTAGACTACTTTTATATGTGCGCACACACACACACACACACCACTATTGCAGTGCAATGATATAAATCATAGTTAATATTTTAATCAACCCTCGCTCTGTGTCATATGCCATATTTTACACTAGGGCTTTACATACATCACCCTTTATTCCTCTTAAAAGCAGTAAGAAAATAAGAACGCGCTTTTATTACTTCCATTTTCTAGGTGAGGTGATGTAGGCTTTTAGAGATTCAGTAGCTTTTGCAAGCCCACGCAGACAGCAGGAGGAAGAGCCATGCTTTGAATCCAGATATGCCTCGTTTTAACTTCCAGGCTCTTTACCTTCATACTATAAATCAATCAACTTGAAATGAGTCATAAAGCAGAAACATAGTCTCAACCATGGAGAAGTAGCTTTACATGATTGCACCATGCCAGGGTCCACACTTTACACCCATGACCCCCTTCAACTCATCTGCACCCCCATGAGGAACGTCCTACTGGCCCATGACACAGCAATCCACCCTTACAGCCTCATCTGAGCCTGAAAGCACCAGATAAAGCAGGCGCTGGGGCAGAGGCTCCCTGCTGGGAGGTTTTACAGTCAACTTCTGTAGGGTAACACCTTTAATAAGGCAGTCTGAATAACATAGATGCTGTCCAGAAAGGTGAATGAGTGGCCCATAGAGCAAAGTACAATGGCTGGCCTAAGAGAGCTTAGATACAACCTCCTCAAGGCTTTAGGACTGGAGTCTTGGAGGATGTTTGCTGTCAGCACCAAGTCCAGTGGAACCACAAGAACATGGACTTAGATAGCTTCTGGTGGTCCACCGCTACTTTGTGAGGTTCTTTAATGGTCTGCAAACCCACGGGATTCCAACCACAGGGTTTTTAAAGCTCATAGCACTTGGTAAGGTCTCCATCAACACTGGTGTCCATGGAACACAGTTTGGGAAACTGGTTTAGAATTAATGTGTCTGGAAAATATATTCAGTGAGAGAAAGAAAAAAATTATGTCCATGTGTAACATATGCACATGGCAGTGTTTTAAAGTTGTGGCCATGGAAAACTAATGAAAGGAATAGCAGAAAAGAGGGTAAGAGAGGTGGAAGAAGTTGATGGAATGGTGGAAGAAGTCGATGGGGGTGTGGGGAAGAGGGGGAATGTTTAGGAAAAGGAAGTTGAAAACACTGCCTTCATAGCCAATGGTCTCTAATCTGCTTGATCCTTCTTAAATTTTTTACTTCCATAATTCCATTTTATGGTGATTTATACAGGGACATTGGAAATGCTTCTGTTGTCAAAAGTGAGAGAAGTCAAAGAGATATTTATTGCAGTCTAAATCTTAGAATAAAGTCCTCTTGAAATGCATTCTTTATCATTGTTCTTGGAAATTACTTAGAAGCAGCTTTGTGACATTTTCCTCAAATTTGCACCATCCGTTATCAGTGGTGTCACTTTCCTTGAGTACTATGTTGAGAATCAGTACCTCTGGACAGAGCAAATGTCAATCTATGAACTAGATATGGAATCCAAATTGACTGAATGTGCATAATGCAACACTGATATTTACAGAGAAGTGCTCTGCTGAAGAGGGTTGGGAAACTTGACAGAGTGTGATGCAATCACTGGGCATTTTATCATACACAGCAATGGTATGATGATATCAGCACTAAAGTGATATCAGTGCAGAAAAACTTCATTGCTGTTATGTTTTGCTTATGTTGTCAAGCTATTTAGAAGGGTGTATATCAGTGTCCGCTGTTTGCATTGAATAGACTGTTTCATAGCATGAAATTGCAGGCAGACCTTGTTGGGAGAATCTCTGGGGGGCCAAGGTACAGAGATCCAGTGAAGATTAGATCCCATCTTCCAGCTCCCTTGTGTAGCAGAAGAGCTGTGATTTCACAGGATAACCGACATGCCCAAAGGCACATTTGTGCTTGTGGTCTCCTGGTCAAGGAGATGATGTTGGAGTCCCATAGGGCTCTCTTTCCTTATGTTTTCATCAGAGCCATTATCTCACTGTCACGTTTTCACATCTTGTCTCCCACATCACAGTATGACCCTCATGAGGGCAGGGGTAGTGTTCTTCCAGCTCAGTAACAGAAACCATTTCTGAAGCACTTGTTCTGTGCCAGCTTCCTATGTATTATCTGTGATCCTCACAATAACCCCATGAGATGAATAATGTGATTGGTTCCCCTTTTACAGGGACTTATAGGTTAATTAACTACACCACAGTCACATTAACCAGGAAGCTAGAGAAATGGTTCCAACCTAGGTTTGTCTGACCCCAAAGCCCACGGTCTTTCTGCTACATCAGATGGCTATACATCCTTGTTGTCCATTTCCCTTTTTATCCTTACCACCCACCACTGAGCTTGGTTCGTTATGTACTCCTAGTACCTATTTGTAGGATGACTGCATGAGTGAATGAGCACTTCAAGAAGGAGGGGCCAGCTTCCCTCCCTAGCACTCATTTATGATGTGATATTGGGCAAACCCCCATATCACCACAGGTCCATTGGATCTATCCATAACATGGGGATAATCATGCTTCCCTGGTCTGAAGGGAAGAGAATTAATCAGGTGGTTTTTTGAAGTCCTTTCCAGAAAATAGACAAATTCAGATGCTCACTTGTGAGTATTTCTGGAAGAGCTAGGAGTATTTAGCCTATCAAGTAGAACGAGACCTACTTCTCTAGGGGCTGGTCCTGGGGCTGCTTCTCTTTCCTCCCAGAAGAAAAGCAATCCAGATTGGAGTTATCAAGAGTAAGGTGCATTATGGAGTAATTAATCAGTAACTACCCCACCAGCTGAGATGGCTAGACTATTAATCAATCTCTGTGACATAAAGGCTTTTCTTATGTGATCTGAGATTCTTCTGAAATTTAATCTGGGAGTTCCATTTAGAAGGTTCTGGTATTTATTGACAGTCCAATGTCATCCATTAATCATCACTGACAACAAAAATGACTCATATTAAGTGCTGTAAGGATCCTAACATTCTACAGGGAGAAACAAACAAAGACATAAACAGGATATTTACAGGGGAGAAAAAAATGGTGTAATGCTGTTTAGAGTCAGGAAATGGTAAATGTTGGGTTATGGATAATATGGAGTTATGGATTTTACTTCATACATGTATTTTTTTAAAAGGGAAATATATCAAGGCTACTTAAACAGTTTGATGTTTTAGGATTTATTTTGTAATTTTTTCACTAAGGTTCTGCAGAGGTTGTATTATTTTTAAAAAATGTGATTGTTAAAGCAGAGAGACTAATGATCTGAGCAGGCTGGTTTTTATCAGAGATACCATATCCCAACAGGACCTTTATTAGATCAGGAAAATTAGCTTCTGAGCTCAGCTGCCACTGGGAGGTTGTTAGAATTTTGCCAAGGAGATAAAACATGCTGATCAGTATCAGAGAGTCAGCATCTCTAAGTTACAGCACTAAGGTCATATGTGCAAGCATTGAACATTATTCAGCCTTTAATACGCAAGGCAATGAATTACGACAGGTGACTGTCAGTGGTGTGCTGGAACCGATCATATTGGCTTACAAAAGTCCGTTTCAAATTTGCAAGGATTTTGCAAGCCAGTCATTAAACAGAGTCATTATTAAAAACTTAAATACATACATTTATCATTAAATAAGTGATGTTAAAACAATGGTAATAAATATTCAAAACCCATCACCTTTTTCTTTTTCAACACTTCTTTATCCTTGACTTTATTTTCATCTGCTGCATTTTTATGGTGGAAATATTACCTAACCATGGCATCCTTTCCCAATTTTAAGTTCAGCAACACGTTGCAAATTGAAGTTAACTGTGATGGATTATTCTCCACAGAAATCATCAAAAGCTACAAATCAAGGCTTGATACATTTGTTTTGTTAATTATCCTGACTCAAGAGAGTAATGGAGAATATGCTATAATGCAGGTTAAATTTTAAAAGTTCTCATATCTGTAGCCATTAAATTGTGACAAGCACCAAAAAATGAAGCTATATTCTTTCAATTCTTGAAAATAATTATCTGATTCAGCAAAGAAATCACTCATGTCATTGAATGACGTCCCAACAGACATCTTTATTTTCATCTTACTTGTTAACGTCAATGAAAATACCAACCAACATTCAGATTGGAACTCCTCTTGTTCTGTTGCAGCTATAGATTGGCCAGAGATATAAACATTTACCAAAAATCAAAAAAAGCATTCTGTGAAAATTAATTCACTATATGGAATTTATAAAATAGAGTATTGTGCATTTTATTATTTATAAATTGTGTGCTATACATCCTTTATAGCATTAGAATGTATCATAAACTTATATCTGTATATATTCATACAGTTTTCCCAAAGAGCCAGCTGTTAAATGTTTACAAGCTCTGGGAGTGGTCCCTATTCTTATCTTTAAAGAGATTACTATCTGGTGGGACACAAGCAAAACCCCTGTGGTGAGGGGTCCTGTGTGGTGACAGCCATCAGAAAAGAACCCTACCTCTTAGGAGTTCAGAGGAGGAAAAAGTCAGGTCAGCCAGGAACTCCTCACAGGTAAGTTTACAGGTTATATGGAATATCTCGTAGCTCTTTCAGCCGATGAGTTTGTAGAAATAAAATGGAATAGGCTAGGGAGAGATGTGCTATAAGATATGTGGAATAATATTTTCCAGTGATTTAATAAGAAAGTTCATTTATTTTTGTTGACATGGTTGAAAATAGTTTATCTCTTGTTAATACACCATAAACAGCAGAGTCTGGCTGGTGTGAACTTCAGTCTGCTTTCAGTTGGCCCTTGTCTGACCTCTTCTGAAGCTGCCCCACTCTAGACAAAGGTAGTAGGTTACTGGCTGCTTCTTTCCTAACCTGGGCCTCAGTTTGCAATTCCGTGTGTTGTCGTCACAGGCAGGCAGTTTAAGGAAGACTCCGTCCAGCATAGGGTCGGCCCTGACCCCAGCGCGCTGGCAGGTGCTGCTAGGGCTCCAAACCACAGACCCTCTGGTGCTTTGACCGTTTCTGGACCACAGGCTTAATGGGCTTTCCCCCACAACAGTGGGCTTTTCACCTCCCTGCAGGCTGCCAGGATCTGCTTTGGCTGCATAAGAAAAGCTGGCAGTGTCTGGGAATTTGTGTGTCAGGCCAACCCTTACCCAAGACTAATGAGTTCAGGGGTATATACACCCCAGGTCCCTCGCCCTGACTGGGACCCTCGGTCTCCAGGGCTCCCCTTCTGGGAGGGAAGCACGGTTACCTTCTTGGGGACTTGGCTTGATACTATTGCCCTGATCGTCCCGATGTCTCCTACATCTCATTTCCTCGTTTCTCAACTAGTTTTTCCAGGGGAACATTTCCTGATAAATCGCTTTGCACACCAATCCTCGGGGTCAGCTTCTAGGAAGCCCACTGGAAAGACAGTGGCCCTGCTTCTAAGGATGTGCTCTGCACCCCACCTGACACTGCCTGGTCACAGCTGATGGGCCACAGGTGGGCTCTTAGCTCATAGGAGGCCCATCTACAGGCTGGTCAGCAGACTGAGGTGGCCTAGAGCAAAAGCCAATCTAGGCAGATCCTTTCTCTTGGAAAGCTTGATCCTGAGTCTTACAGAGAATAACTGAGTCATTCTGTCTGAGGTTGCAGATTTATTGTTGAGGTTCATGGACTTGCCCCGCCAGGGAGCAATAAGGTAACCCTGTCATTAGAGCCCTACTGCATCCTCAACGACTCTCCAGCTTCCAAAAACACTTCCCGTGGGAGTTCTTTCTTCTGCATGTTCCTTCCTGTGACCCTCATCACTCAAGGCAATTGCATGTCTCTGTCTCTCCTACAACACACGCTAGGAATCACTTCATTGGTGGCCCCAGGTTTCCAGTCACTCGTTGCCAGTGTCTTCAGAGAAAGATTCCTGAAAGTCAGCAAGGAGGCCCTAACGATTTCAGTGGAAGCAACATGAAGCTAAATGATATTCAAATAAGTTGAATAAATGAAGGTGGAAGGAAGTCTGGCTGAGATGCTGCAACGTGAAAAGAGGCCAACTCGTGCTCTTGCTGGAGGTAGAAAAAGCAGCTGAGTGGTCTCTGTCTTGGGTGTCCCCTTCCCTCACCTGCAGCCCCCAGGGTAAGGCTGCCAAGCTAGGGAGGAGATGGATGGTGGAATGGGTGAAAGGCTGCAAACCAGGAGCATGGAGGAAACCACCTAAACCATGAACGTTGAGCCCTTAGGCCTAGAGGTGAATTTTGAACCTTTGAATGCCTCTCCTTCAGTGATGACAGGACCAGACTAGAATGGAAACTGAGGCATGTCTCTGGGACTTGCTCCAGGTTCATTCTATAACTACATTAAAAAGGAGCTTCCAGCCTGGCCTGGCTCAGCAGGGCCCAAAAAGAGACAGGAGTTCAAGGCAGACATCTGCTCAGAAATGGAGGTTGGACAATCTTTGGGGTATGGGGGAGTCCGGGAAGGGGTGGAGATGGGCAGTTCCAACACCACAACCCCCCCTACTGAAGATGGAAGGCAGAACTTTACAGGCACAAACAAATAGAAATCATGCCTGCCTGGAAACAATATCATCTCCCCCACCCTCCACCTACTTCTCTAGAATGCTCATAAAATTACTAAGTGCTTCTCATAGGCCAAGTATTAGCTCATCAGAGTCACAAAACAGAGACATCTTTACTCTGGTAGAACATTCCCGAGTACAGAGCATAACATGTCAGAATTGCCCAAAGAGCTTTTAAAACTCAGATATCAGGATCTCATCCTAAGAGGATCAATTCAGTAAGCCTAGGGTGGGCCCTGCCGAGCCAGGCCAGGCTGGAAGCTCCTTTTTAATGTACTTATAGAATGAACCTGGAGCAAGTCCCAGAGACATGCCTCAGTTTCCATTCTAGTCTGGTCCTGTCATCACTGAAGGAGAGGCATTCAAAGGTTCAAAATTCACCTCTAGGCCTAACGGCTCAAAGAATCCACACAAACGTTATCGCAAGGGAGGAGTTTGCTTGGACTTGAGCCATGTATAATACCACACCTGACATTCCATTTAGAAGGCCCTGACTTGAATCTAGGGGATTTTTAAAGGGCGAAGAGGGACCTTTGTCTCCTGATATCCTTTGTTTGAGATGGATTTTTCTAAATTTGCATAATCTACATTGTAAACAAGTTACCAATTTTTTGCTGGTGAGATTTTTTAAATAGTTACTTACATTTCTAATGTAAATCATTTAATTTTTTTTAAGTAACCAGGAGGAATCTTTAAATCTCTCCTGTTCTTCCTCCCTGGACTTGGGAGGCCTGTCTCTGACATCCTTCAATGGGTCCCCTATCCCCAGTTAGCCTAGCCTGAGTACTGTCAATGGAGCTTTATTTCAAATCTTGTCTGCAAACAGCACTTCCAAACTGAACAGGGGTGGGTGTACTATCTCTGGACAGAGCCCACCTGGGCACCTCCATCTCCCCACCTCCTGATCAGACCCTAGCTACAAAGGATCCGTCCATCACTGTCCTCAGGCTTCCCTAAGGAAGAGCCTTCAAGATTAAAAATACAAACAAAACAGCAAATTTCATCGAGCCTCAAGATACTCTAATGTCTTCTCATTTATCTAAATACCTGGAGCCTGCTTTACATATGTCTGTGAGAATATATACCTATATATCCTCTCTAGACATAAACACATACATGTATTTGCAAATATATACATATGTGTATACACGTGTATATGAATGTTATATATGTGTATATTCTATACATACTCTCTATATATTATACATATTCTATATAATATACATATTCTGTGTAATATGTTATATAATATATAATTACATATTATATATTATTATAGTATAATATATATCATGTTATATAGAATATGTATGTTATAGAATATATAATATATTCCATATTCTATATGTATTCTATGTTATATTGATTCTTTCCATATATTTTATTCTATCTATATTCTGTATCTATATATTCTTTACTTCCCTGGAAATTACTTGAGTACAAAGTGAGTCATGAACTCCACACTGTATTATTTCTTCTTACTTCATTCAACACAACCCTTGGATCGACATCCAGTTAAATGAGAAGGAGCAAACCCAGCGAGCGACGGTACGATCTGTAGGCAATATCATGCCAGCTTTCCACTCCCAAGGACAAGAGGCATTACCTGTAGCTGCCCACAAAACACAATCTCATTCCACTCTCACCGCCCCAACATTCGAATTCACTAATGGGAGGACACCAAGTGCTTCATCGCTGTGGGTTCGAAAAGGGCTCAACTATCTCCTGTCCCGTGACGGGATGCAGTTCTGCAGAGGCCCCACTGTGACAGCGGCTGCTCCTTTATGACATGTCTGCTTTGCGCCTGGGCAGCACTTGTCACACCGCCCAGCACCCATGCTTTGAGCAGGTTACGCGTGTGCTGCCTGAGCGGCCGGGGTGAGATCAGGCTCTTTGCCGCAGGCCTTGTGTGTAACCCAAACTGCCAAATACATGTTTTCCTGTTGACTGTGTGCAGCCGTGGCGAACGGTTTGGGAGCTCTGCTCTAGACACACGTCTTTCGGCATTTCCAGAGCAGCTCTACATGCCCCCATCTGAGGCGCCCTCCCCAGCCAGGGAGTGGTGTCTTCCAGCCCGGAGGAGAACAACGGGAGATGCTTTTCTACTCAGCTGGCCCCGTGGCATGCTGGAAAGAACAAAGGCTCAGTGGTGAGACATACGTGGTCCAGGAGTCTTGGTTTTGCCCCTCCTACAGGTTACAAGATCACGCACAAGTCATTTAACCTCGCTGAGATTCCGTTTCCTTGTCTGTAAAGTTGGGGTAATAATACCACCTTCAAATTCAATAAGAAGGCAGGTGAAATAATAGCTTCCTCCCCCACTGGGGGGGCATTGCAGTTCCTGTGGAACAAGAGAGGGGTAACTGCGGGAAGGTCTGTGAACCTACATAGCTCCACACGCAGCTATTTTCTCCTGGCCTCCAACTCCCACAGCAGCATAGCGGGAAGGGAAGCATGGCCTTACCTCGCTGCAGAACCCAGCAAGACAGAACTTAATTATATGTGGCTGCAAGTTAGCCACAACGTGCATGAGCGGTTCTTACAGAAAATGACTAAGGGCTTCTTGAAAGGTGACAACTATTTTTAGATGACTAGACTTAAAAAAAAAAATGTTTTCTTCTCCCTCCCCTCAGCTTAAGGCAGATTGGCCTAAGGCCTAATTTAGATCAGGATTTGTTTTGAGTCCTATAGCTGATCTTTCTCCCCCTGGCTCTGTGTCCCTGGAGTTCATATGCACTTCTAAGCACACAGCTTAGAAATACTCATGCAAACCTACTACTTGATTTCTGACACACACACCCAAGAAGTTTAAATCACTTCTCTAGTGCCGCACTATTCCTGTGGAGTATCTAAGAGAGCCAGGGAACGAAAGCAAAGGACAGAGGCATGGTAAGTCTACTGCGGCTCTGAGCGTTGTTCTTAGGAAACTGGAGCAGTGAGAACAGGAAGAAATCTCAGCTGGGCCCGGGCATCAGCCCAGATGCAGCACAGCTGCCTTCTCCAGCCCCGTGGAGATGATGGGACTGGCCCACTGGCGGTACTGGGACACTTACCGAGGGGCTCGGGGGCACTCAG
Source organism: Smutsia gigantea (assembly GCA_032199065.1). NCBI lineage: Eukaryota > Metazoa > Chordata > Mammalia > Pholidota > Manidae > Smutsia > Smutsia gigantea. Next base: position 185,760 of record JAVSCE010000040.1, read on the forward strand.
AGGGGTTTAGGCCATTGACAGTCGTCAACTTCAGTACATAGTCATTCCTACTGCTGATCTGCCCCGCGGGGGAAGGGTCAAGGAGTCCTCCTGGCCCCCTGGTCCTTTCACAAGGGCTCTTCTCCTTTCAGTAGTGTGTTGCCCTCAGGTGTGAAATATCCCAGAATGACAAACAAAGGGACAGATTTGGGATAAGAAAGTGTCTCACTCTAACAATTAACTAAAGAATTACTTTGCCGATCAAGTGATTTCCAGTTCGTTGCCTGCAAAATTGAAGGAAGACCTAAACAGTTGTCTGTTTATCAAATAGTTTTTGATAAGATGATCTTGTTATTGGGTACATATAACTCAGAAGTAGTTATAGTTTAAATTGAATAACACTGATATATGGATACTCCTTCCAGCCCTATCTAATTTGTGCAAACAAGGTTTCTCAATGCCAACATCTATAAAAATGAGACATTAGTACACAACCGATGCGGAAACTTACCTCAGTTTAGCAGTGATATGTTTTTTAAGAGTAAATGAGGAAATCATGTCCATCCATCTCATGGAAGGATGCATAACCTTGGCATTGGAGAGGCAACAAATGTCATTCACTACTTACCTACACCTGGGATGATCGCTCTGGGAGAAGGGAAGGCAAGGTGGCCCCCAACCTGTGTTTGGGCAGAAACTAGAGGGAAAGCAGCAGAGAATGAATGTAGAGGGGACATCCAGGACAGATCCTAGTCCAAGGTCAGTGTGCCCTCCCCAGGTCAGGGCCCTCAGCAGCTGCAGAGGAACCTGCCGTCTACCCTGCATTGCCATGAGTCAACCCCTTTATCTGCAATGACAGGTACGTATCTATTGTTGTAACATCCTTCTCTGACTTGATAGGAGACAGGAACCCGCCCAGGATGAACTGAGTATCTGAAACTGGGCAGTGGTGTGACACAAAGTTGAACAACTCTGACAAAAAAATGGGTATTAGAGTTCATGCAACTGACTGATAGCAGATCCATCCCAGTGCTGAGAGAGGAGCAGGAAATAGCAGGAAGGAGGCACCCCATGAGTTCAGGGAGGGGCCTTCATTTTCCAAAACAGACCACCAAAAGCAGAAGTTGGACACAATGGAGGAAAACTTTATCTGCTGTTCAGTGATGTCAAGGACTGGCCCTGTCTGCTTTTAACTGGGGTAAAGAAACAAACTAAATTGTACACACTGATGACTTAGACCAAATGCAGTGTCACCAGGACATGACGTCACAAGATCTTTGCTCTTCGTACACAGGCATGCACACACATTTGTATTCCTTTCACAACTTCTGCTGAATTTTTGTTTTAATATTCATGATTGGAGAGCTTTGTTCATAGGCAATTCAGTAATCAAGCCAGAATGGGCCCACCTCCACCTAACCCATGGCCACAAAGCTGCTGTTCAAGGTGTGGCCAAAGACCAACAGCAGTGTGTCTCTGGGAGCTTATGGGCAATGCAGAAGCTGACATCCTGCCTGTATGATGGAGCTACAGAATCAGAAGTTTTACAACACATCCAGCTGAGTGTATACATTCTAAAATTTGAGAACACTTGACAACATGGTACTGCTACTCTGAATATAGATCAATAGATGAGGGCTGGATATTTAATGCATAGTGCCCTGATCAAAGTTGTCCTTAAGAATCTTAACTGAGAAACAACAATGGCAAAAGAAAGTAGATCATATCCCTGGTTGCATCCCTCCTGGGTTTTCTTATAATAATATACTTATTTGGACAAACATTCTGTTTCAACCTTTGGAGCAACTTGGATTTTTGGTAAACCATAAATTTATGTGAGTGTATGTGTGCACAAATACACATAGCATAAAATGTGTGTTCACAACACAAGAGAAGAAAACTGCAGACCAATATCCCTTATGAAAATAGAGGCAATACTCCTCAACAAAATACTAGCAAACCAAGTCCAATAATATATTAATTTATACACCATGATCAGGAAGGATTCATTCCAGGAATTCAAGTGTGATTCAACATTTAAAAAACAATCAATGTAACACACTACATTAACAGAGCAAAGGATAAACCCACATGATCATCTCAATTGATGCATAAACACATTTGACAAAGTATAACGCCCTTTATTGATAAAAACACTCCAAAACCAGGACTAGAAGGTAACTTTCTCAACAGGATAAAGGGCATTTTTGAAAAACCCATAGCTATCATCATATTCAGTGATGACGATTGCATGTTTTCTTCCTAACATCAAGAACAAGAAAAGGCTGCCCACTTTTACTCCTCATACTCAATATTATATCAGAAGTTCTAGAGTCATTAGGGAATAAAAAGAGAGGAAAGGCATGCAAATAAGAAAGGAAGTAGTAAAGTTATCTCTATTCAAAGATGACATGATCTTGCATATAGAAAACCCCAAAGAATCCAAAGAAAACCTTCTAGAGCAAAAAAATGAATTCAACCAAGTTGTGGGGTACAAGATCAACACACAAAAATGAGTTGTGATTTTATATACCAGCAATGAACAATCTGAAGAATTAATTAAGAAACCAGTTCCATTAACAATAGCATCCAAAAGAAAAAACACTTAGCCATAAATTTAACCAAGGAGGTGAAAGGCTTGTACCTTGAAAACTACAAAACCTTGCTAGAAGAAATTAAAGAAAATCTAAATAAATAGAAAGCAACCGTGCTCATGGATCAGAAGACTTCATATTGTTAAGATGGTAATACTACCCAAAGAAGTTTACAGATTCAACACAATCCCTTTCAGAATTCCAATGGCCTTTTTTGCAGAAAGGAAAAAGCCAGTCCGCAAATGGGCATGGAATTGCAAAAAGCCCAGACTAGCCAAAACAACCTTGCAAATGCAGAAAAAAGTTAGAAGACTCACTCTTCTAAAAGCCAAATCTTACCTCAAAGCATCAGTGATCAAGACAGTGTGGTACTGGCAAAAGGACAGACATATTCAATGGAATATAATTGAGGACAAACCTGCATATCTATAGCCAACTGATATTCAACAAGAGTGCCAAGACCATTCAGTGGACATGGATATATGCTTAATGGGTATGAGGTTTCCTCTGAGGTGAAGAAAATAATTTGTAACTAGATAGAGCTGGTGGTTGCACATTGTGAAGGTACAAAATACCACTGAATGGTTCACTCTAAAAGGGTTAATTTTATGTGAATTTCATCTCAATAAAACTTTTTAAATGTGTGCATTTATATAGAGAGAGCAAATAATATAAAATACTGATATGATTATATGATTTCATATAGAATGCTGAACTACTTTAAGGTGTTTATCAAAAATCCACACAGTGTCAGAAACAAAAGAAACCTGAAAACAAAAGCTTTTCCCTACAGTATTTGCTGATTCATGACTTTTATCCATGCACCAAATGACTTCATTTGCATTAGATTGCAAAATGTCCCATATCTATGAAATTTTACTGAGTGCCTTGACAAACTTGAATTTGCTTAAAGACAAGTGCTGTGCATATAAGAGCTAGCATATGTTGAGTGTTCAAATGTCCCAGAGAAGACAGTACACTTCATATATTATGTCATTAAAATTCAAAAACCCTGTACAAAGAGGTCATATTATTAACCCCATTTTGCATACGAGAAAACTAAGACTTGGAGAACTAAATTAAGTTTGCCCAGAGTTAAACAGTTACTATATGATGGGGCTAGAATTTGAATTTACATCTCTCTGTCTCTTACAATTTGTTTCCTTATAAGAAACTTGATGTTTACCTGAAGTTAACTCTCTGGGGATGCATGCCTCTTAAATCTTGGTACAATCCATCAGGCCTGCCATCAGGCATGGCAAAAGAATGCATGCCATCATCCCTTGTCTAGAACCCAGAGCAGACAGCATTGATTGATCATGGGGATAAATCTTTCTTACATGGGATCCCAAGTGGCAACTCCAGTCAATAGGATATGGTGCGTGTTATACCCCGGGCCCAAAGCTTAGGTATATTGAGCCAAAGGGGGCTTTACCTGTTTTTCCACCCAGACATTTGTCTGACTACAAATAACCATAACATTTAAGAACATGCTTTTTGGATTTAAATATTAGCTAATATTTAATAAGTAATATGTTTGGTAGAGATGCCATAGCCTCTACTAGGTGAGTTTCAAGACCTCAGAAACGACGACAGCTAGTCCATTTTTACTTGACTTATTTCTGTTTCACAATAGCCACACATGTATAAACTCAAATTTAACTTCTATGGTTACTCCACAGATGAAGGAATAGTAGATTTTTAGAAACAGAAAGGATGTCAAGAGGCTTTATTTTTATTTCTATCTTATTCCGGTCTCTCTGTTTTGTTCCACAGGAAGTGAAAAGTGTACAAGCTCGCACTTCTCTGCAGCCCTCTTCCTCTGGTTCTGCATGGCAAAGAATATTAGATATCTAAGGAAACTCAAAAATTATATGGTTCCATCTCATTTCTTCACAAACAAGGAAACCAAAGTGAAGCCAAGAGAGTTTCAGTGTGTTGCCTGAAGCCAACTTTGGAGGAATGTTGGAAGGATCTGGACCAGAGCTCAGGAAGCATTTCCCAGCCCGATTTGACATGGCGTTCACATCGGTGCACACAGCTGGCACCCAACTTCCACTTACCTTTTTTTTTCTCTCTCTACTAAATATTCTATTTCCTGGTTCCTTTGCCTTGTGCATTTCTGGTTTTCCCTCCCACTTGAGTGGAATAAATGCTTACAGCTTCCTATGCAAAGGTTCATGGTCACAAGATTTCCCTTTATATCCTCACACTTAAATAACAGTTTCAGTATTAAATTCTACCCTCAGAATTTTGTCATCTGTCTTCCACGGTTACGTGATACCATTTTGGTTCCTAACGCTCTTTGTACGTGACCTGGTTTCCCTCTTGTAACTCTCAGGGTGGTTTCTTAATCCCTATTGTTCTGAAATTTCCTAAGGACAGCCTCGCTGTGTGTTTGTCGTTATTTGCTCTATTTATCGTGCTGCCGGGCACTTGGCTGGTCCTTACTGTGTGGACTGCCGTGTCCTTCGGTTCCAGAAAATCTTCTTGCACTGTTTCTTTGATAGTTTTCTCCCTTCTGTTTCCTCCAGAACTGATATTAGATGGATTTTGTTGCTCCTGAATCGATCCTCTAATGTTTTTGTCATTTCTCTCCTATTTTCCATTACTTTGTCATCTTATTTTTACACTGTGGAAGATTCCCCAAACTTCCTGCAACATTTAGTGATGCTTTCCATTTCTGAAGAGCCTTCTATTGTTATCCAGTTGTTTTTTTTTCCTGAGAGGGATGTTCTTGTGTGGATAAATGTCACCTCACACCTCTTTGGAAACATTGGTTATACAGTATTTTTAGTTGGCTTCTCCACCTTGCATAATTTCTTTCCTCTTTTCTTGTGTTTGTTTTGGAGACTTGCCTCAAATGTTTGGTGATCTTTGACTCCCCATTCATGTTCCAGAGCAAAGCACTAAGACAATGGCCAGAAGCTCCAAGTATGTGAACCACAAGGCTTGAGGGCCAGTGGCCTCCACACTTGGGCACGTCCAGGTTGCCGTGTGTGTCTTTTCCCTGGGAAAGAATCCCCAAATTCTCACTCCTGTGCATGGCTGCTGGTCCTCTGTGAGCAGAACAATGTAAGGGAGCCACGAGGGAGAAGATGATGCAGACATTCATTTTGTACCCATTTTTATCCCTATACCTACCCTCTTTCTCTCTGCATTGTTTCTGAAATGTCCAAGACCAGAGCTTCTTCCACCTAATCTGTTCAGAAAATAAACATGCAGATTTCTATGTGGAAGGGGAGGCAATCTAAGGACCAAGCACTCTGGACAAAGACAGTGGGCCTATCGCCCATCTTAAGCCTGCAGCTCACCTCCAACTCCCCGTGGTACCTGCTGCTTTGGAGATCAGAGTCTTCAAGGGGTCTTGTAGAATGTCTTCCCTGCTGACACAACATTAGAACATTGTTTCTGCCCTTTTGCCAGGTCAGTTCCTCTCTCCCATCTGTTTTCCATCTTCCAGAAGTTTCTTTCAGTCTCTCATACACTGGGGACTCCTGTCCTGCCTTCTTAGCCCTTCGGGATTCAGACCTTTGCCCTCCCACAACAGTATTTCAGAGTGGTCTTGGATGGGAGGTGGGGAGAGAGAGGCGATACACACATCTATTTAATCTGTTCTTTTTTACCAGTTCTTTTTTTTCCCTTCTATTCTTGTCCATAGCCAAAGTTAAGCTCATAGCATGAATTGAGAAGGTTTATATATTTTTCTATGTACCAAGAAAGTTCATATGATGTATTTCTGAATAGAATTTATCCAAAACAAGTATGGGGGCCTGTACCCTTTCAAGAGTTAGATTTTTGACTGCCTTTTCATTTTTCCATGGTTATTGGTTTATTTAGGTTTCCTACCTTTTCTCAAACTGTCTCAAAATTTGGTGTTTGGGGCTTTGGATTTCCAGATTTCATACCTTTTGTCTTATTCTTTCATCAATGTGTTCTATAGTCCAAAAATCCAGAACCTAGCAGTATTATTCATATAAGCCAAAAGGTGGACACAACCCAGAATCCCTCAGTGGATGAATAGGTAAGCAAAATGTGGTCTATCCATGCAACGGAATATATTCTGCCTTGGATAAGAAGGAAATTCCGGCGTGGATGAGCCTTGTAGACATTATCCAAGTGAAAAAAGTGAATGTACTTCATGCTGCTAAGATGTACCCTTAAACATGGTTAAGATAGTATATTGTATATTGTGTGTGTATTATTGCAATTAAAATTTTTTTAATAAAAATTTTTTAAAAATCAGGGAGAATTTGGCTCATGAATTTATTTTTCACATTCAGTTATTTATTCCATATGTTGAGGTTTATAAAAAGCATCTTATTTTAATTTTATAAAATTTCGACTTGGTTCTCTTTTTACACCAGCTAGTCTTATTCTGTACCGATCCCCCAACTCACCCATCATGAGACATTAAATGCCTTTATGTTACAGTGTTTTTCTGGCTTCACTATTTCCTTGGAGAATGACTTTCCCCTTGTTAAGCCTGGTGATTTCATGTTTACCTTCCTGGATTGTCCAGTGGTTCCCATGCTTCCCTTCTGTTTGGGGGGGTCCCTCTTCGTCTGTCTGTCTGCCAGGGTGATTTGTTTCCACTGTACTGTGCTCTTGGTGATTGTGAGGACGGGTCTCTGGGAGTAGGCAGCTGTCCATCCCTGTTAGGTTTAGGAGCCTCTGGGGCATTTCCTTCCCTCTTAGCCTCAAGCGCCCCTCAATACCCACGTCAGTCTACAAAAATCATTGCTTCTCGAGGTAGCAGTTGGGGAACGTGTTGCCTAGCCTCGCTGGCCTTTCCCAGTGCAGATCCCCAAGCTAACGCCCCCTCAGAAAGCCCAGGGCTCCAACCAGTGCCTCTGAAGCTCTGGGCACAGGGGGCTTCCTCACACACCTCATCTGCATAGCAGCCTCTCACTGGAATGTCCTCGGGTTTGGCTTTTCTGTCTCACCTCCCATTTTCAAGAACTGCCCTCCATCCCTATTGACTAATGGTGTGCAATCTCATTCTTTAGTGCTGTTATGGACTTAATAGTTCAAGAAATTTTCATACAGGTGTCCAGCCCACCGCCTTTCCATGCCCTTTGATCGCTCTTCTTTTTCTAAAGCCTCTCTAGGTAGAGCCGTATTTCTCCTTAGGTCAACACCCAGCTGTTGGGCTGAATGTGTTTTAAAGGTGCCAAGTGTACCTCCGTGCTCGGGCTACAGCCACAGGGTCAGTCACAACCACACACGCCCAAAAGGACAGAAAGGGTCCTTTAGTCAAAGGTGCTTTTCTCCACAGGCCACTAGGTAAGTAGAGCCTGTCATTTCTCACAACCCACAGCCTCACGAGCCCTTCCCTGGAGGTGCAGAGAGACCGAGGTGCTGTGTTCTGTGAGAAGATGGTCGAGAGGAAACGCTGGCAGATTTAGCACCAGTGCCATAAGGAAGCGGTGCACAGCCCTGGGGCAGAGAGGGACATAAGGCGTCCTTTTGTTCAGTAGCAATTGGCGCATTCCAGCAGAGCCAGCTCTGGGCAGGGAGCAGAGGGAGTAGTCACAAAATGGCCTTTGTCCGAACTCCCATAAAAAAATCCCAGCCAGTGGGAGTGAACACAGACATAGTGCAGAGAATCGACTGTAGATGTCCCAGACCTTGGCTTTTAAAGCAAAAGTATTCCAAGAATTCAGGGACCGTGGTCTATTGAAGGAGGAGGAAAGCAAATACCTCCTCAAGAAAAGGTGCACTTTCAAAAGAGTTGATTTTATGATCCATGACATTGCTTACTAAGGACTCGGTCTCTAGAAAGCTGGGTGGGTTATTTTGTTAATAGCATATAAACACAGCCATGAACAGACATCTTTCCCTCTTCGCTCACCTCCACAGCCCCCAGCAAGTTCCCTCATACACACATAGAAATATGTGTTTGGCCATTTTGATTCACAACTAAATAATGTTAAAACTGAGTTACACCTTTCTTATTACGGACATAGTAGTAAAACTTGCTTGCTAGGTAGGTATGATTATCCCCACTTTAGAACTGGTAAAACTCAAGATCCAAAAGGTAAAGTAGCTGGATGAATGTAAACGAAAGTTTTAACCCATCTACATGCATTCCCTGGATACCAGACCTACCACACGGGACCCCTTGCGGCTGAGGAAATACTGACCCAGTGGTATGACAGCCTGGGACTCTTGTCTCATCCACCCATAGGCTGTAAGATGAACAACCTCTGTGCTTTGCTGTCCTCAGCTTCCCAGAGAGCAGGTGATAATGCCCCATCCCAGAACCTCAGGAGCAGGAAACATGGCAAAAGAGAGTACTTAGACCAGTACCTGCACTTGTAAGCAGCAAATGGACTTACTTGAATTACATCAAGGGCCACATATCCAGGATCAGCAGGATATGCTTTGAAAGATTTTTCCAGCTGGGAAGGATTTGCACTGATGCACACATTTGTGGTTTCATCTGGGACTAATCATATACATTCAGAAGGTGGCTGGCCAGATTAATGCTGCACTTTCTGACCACGCAGACATTGGCTGGGCTCAGCTATCTTAAGTGCTGTCCACCACCAGGCAGAGTGGAGAAGATGAACAGGGACAGCCTGGTGTTTCAGGTCCACCCTAGCTAAGATACCCCAGCTTTCCTTTTTTCCAAGAAGATAGGATTTGTTCCATCAGCTCTAGTTGGGGGTGTGCTAACAGGATCCCTGAACAGGAGTCATGGTGTCTAGACCGGAAGCCGCTTCATTCACTACCCCCAGGGGCCTTAATTTCTTCATCGGCACAAATAAGGAGAGGAAATGAATTCACATCTAAGTTTTCTTATAGCTCTAAAACTAAATCATTCTGCAGCTTTATTCCTTTGTGAAAATTAACCATGGATTGTCTCAAGGCCAGACTCCAGCCAACCACCATAAAAATGAGCCAATCCAAACCTTTGAATGATGCGTGGTAATTTCAGTTGAACTGAACCAACTCTGAGCTGTCACACTTGAAACCATGGGAGCAAACTCTTTGCAAAATAATCATAAAGGACAATAAGACATATTTTGGGGCCCTAACTAGTTGGTGAATTCAACTTTTGGCCTTGTCCAGGATGCCTTTTGAGTGTTTAACCTCTAATGATTAATTTCCACTGGACTTTGGTATGTAATTTAATGTTTATGAAGCTTGAACTCTTTATTAGTGGAAGGGTGGGAACGGGGTGTGGGTCTAAAGGCTACACTGGAAATCATGTCTCTGGTCCATCCCAACCCACCTGAAATGATTCAGGATGTTGTCATGATCTTCATAATAGCTGTCCTTTCACTGAGTCCCAGGGGCTTGCAATGTCCTTACACAACACGCAAGTCTACAAAGGAGAGGCTCTGAGATAGTTCCCATTAAGGAGTCACTTTCCCATCCTGCTATAGAGTCTTCACTATAATGAAACATTTGACTACTGTTGAAGTTTAGTTATTTTGATAGGTATATAGATTACCAACATAAGTACAGTTGATTCTCATTATTCACTATAGTATGGTTTATAAAGTCACCGTGAATGCTGAAATAGCGAATACTGAACCAGTTTTCCTGGGGGAAACACAGGGTTAGGTTGCTATGAGCCTTTGATCACAATCTGTCCATCAGCCAATCAATACATAACCTTATTCTAAATGTATTTCTGTTTAAAGACACTTTATTTTTTTTCTTTTTTCTTTTTTCTTTTTAATAGTTTATTTTGGTATCATTAATCTACAATAATGTGCAATATTATGGTTATTAAACTACCCCTTCATCATGTCCCCCCCCACCAACCCCATTACAGTCACTGCCCATCAGTGTAGTGAGATGCTATAGAGTCACTACTTGTCTTCTCTGAGTTGTACAGCCCTCCCCGTGCCCCCCTAACATTACATCTGCTAATCGTAATGCCCCCTTTTCCCCCTTGTCCCTCTCTTCCCACCCAACCTCCCCAGTCCCTTTCCCTTTGGTAACTATTAGTCCGTTCTTGGGTTCTGTGAGTCTGCTGCTGTTTTGTTCCTTCAGTTTTTTTTTTCTTAGTTCTTATACTCCACATATGAGTGAAATCATTTGGTACTTGTCTTTTTCGGCTTGGCCTATTTCACTGAGCATAATACCCTCTAGCTCCATCCATTTTGTTGCAAATGGTAGGATTTGTTTTCTTCTTATGGCTGAATAATATTCCATTGTGTATATGTACCACATCTTCTTTATCCATTCATCTACTGATGGACACTTCCATTTCTTGGCTATTGTAAATAGTGCTGCGATAAACATAGGGGTGCATCTGTCTTTTTCGAACTGGGCTGCTGCATTCAAAGACACTTTATTTAATGTGTGCTGTTGACTAACTGAATTCACAGCCAAGAGCACTAAATAACTCGTGCCCAACACAGCTTGTCTGACACCTGTATTTCCTGCACAGGACGCAGCTCAGCTTGCTTGCACGTAGGAGCACTAAGCCGCATTTCAGCACTGCATCGAGAAGCCATTTTAAACAGCAAAATTGCCGAGAAACAACACAAAAATGTGAAAAATGTGGCATTAAGTATACTACAAAAAGAACACTCCTTCACAGTAGAGAGAGCCGAAACAAGAAAGCAGAGTGGCCTCGTGCTCACATTAGGTGCCTCATGATTTTTTGCACTTTGTGCCTGTATGAGTCTGAGAAAGGCTAAAAACTAGGGTTGCAAATAAGGAGGCAGAAAAACACACAGGTTAGGAGCCAGGTTTTAGAGTCAACCCACCTGTGCTCAAATCCTGGCTCCACCACACTATGTGGGCAAATTCTCCTCTCAACCTTAGCATTATCATCTGTGAAATAGGACTAAGAAAGCACTTACTACACATGGGGTTGGGGTAGGACTAAAAAACAGAATACATATAGTTCTCAGAACAGTGCCTAATATGTAATAACTGCTTGGTAAATGTCAGCCAATCTCCCCTCCCCAGTGCCCCTGCCCCACTTCTTTGAGGGAGGTGAAGAGAGGGGAATAGTCCAAACCACCGAGAGGGCCTCGTCTGGGCTTTCATACTCAAAAAATAGAAGCAATTCCACCAGTTTTCCATCTGACAAAGAAAAATTGAATAAAAACTTAGTATTCACTAGGATAATACATGCACTATGCTTCTGCTTTTTAACAACTCATTTCCACTGGACTTTGACATATAATTTTCTTTTTATGAAGCTTAATATTCTGCCCACTAGAAGAGTAAGAAAGCAGAATGAGGCTGATGTTTATACGTGTGGCAATACTGATCTGACCCAGAGACAGAAGGCGTGAGTCACTGTGTCATATACAACGGCACGATCTCTAGATAAATCTTAAGTAACACACCTGCCTTACACGCTGGGTCCTGTAGCTGAAGAACTATGGTGAAGTAACAGCCCATCCACATCGCAATTCCATTTTCTTATAGACTAAATAAATGCCTTTTTAAGGTTAGATTTGCAAACTGAAATACCAGGCAAGAAAAATAATTGTAACTATGTGTGGTGCATGGGGACTATAGTTAATAACACTATCTCATCGTAAGAAAAAACTTGCAACTCTGAAAGGTTTGGCAAGACAGCAGGTGAGAAAGAGGAGTTAAGAAAAAATACAAATAACATCATCAATAGTACTTTCAAGTATTAATGAGGAAAAATAACATGTTATTTTTAAGTGTAATTTAATCTACAAAACAGGATTATTGTGTCAAAATAATGAAGATTATCGTCATCATCTTCATCTTTAACATCTGAACTGCCCCTGGAGAAGGAAGAGGGCAAGACGGCCTGAAGGATGGCCTGAGGATTATGGGAGAAATTTGCACCAGCACAGGAATGTGAAAGATCAATGACCATATGCCACCCAAGTTTGCATCTTTATTGTTTGAAAATACATCATGGCCACACGTGGGAAGCGATAGTAGCAAACAGGAGAAGCTGCCGCTCCAGCTCTGGTTCAGTGGGATGGTCCCTCGGAGCCTTGTGGGGAAGGGTTCCCGCAATAGAGCTCAGTGGGAAAGGTGCCAAGACATACAGGATGTAAACTGTTACTTCATCTGGGTCCCGAGATAAGTGCTTCCTATGCCCTAGTTCATTGATTCTTCACAATGAGCACCACTGACGTTGCCATTTTATTGGTGAAACTTGCCCAAGATCACATCCACTGGGAGAGCTGCTCATCAGACAAGTGCTTAGGACAAGGGCTGGCGGTTGCTAATAAACAGCCTTGGGCGTTGCCAAGGTGTTTCATTGGCCAGAACTGTCTAGCTGGGAGGCAATCCATTTGAATACAGTAGCTCCTGTTTGTAGCGCTGTGTAACCATGAAGCCTTGTTAACCTGTGTTCTAATACCACATTAAATATACTTGAACCTATGTTAAAATAAAATAGTCCATGCCTCCACTTCCTAATCCACATAGTAAAGGTAACAATAGCTACATGTTACAGGGTGATTGTGACTGGAACAGTTCAAAGGAAGTGCTTACAACTGTACCTGGCAGACAGTAAGTCCTCAATAAATGCTAGTTACTATTATTATTGTCATTACTGACCTCCCAGGGAGCACTGTACGTTGCGACTCTGTTTCGGCACTCCTTGCCCTACCCAACGAGTTAGTATCCAAACCCCCTTGATGGGAAAATAATGTAGGCTCCTCCAAAAGGGGAGTAGCTGACTTTTACCAGATACATTTCAACCAGATTAAGTAAAACTGCCCATCAGGTAATGGCTCTTTATGGAAAATCATCAAAGTATACCAAAGAGGCCAAAAATCCTCTTCCAAATACCCTACAAATTATACATTATATATTTATTTATTTATCCCTTCATTTTTTTCTAATGTATAGCTGACATACAATATTATATTAATTTCAGGTGTACAACATAATGATTTGACATTTATAGATGTTATGAAATATAATAATCCTATCACATAGTAGAAAACAAAAAATGCATATGAACAAAGAGAAGAATCTAAAAACCATACATAATACCCCCTCCAGGAGAACCACCATCCTGTTTACATACATCCTTCCATAATTTTTCCCTGCATGTCTACCTATATGTGTATTTTTCACAAAATGTGATCATATGGGCTTTTAGCTTGCATAATTTCCTTTGATGGATTCCATCTTGTCATGTGAATTGATCATCCCTGCCCTTTTGGAGCCCTGGTGACCTGCCAGCAGTTGTCCTAAGCACTTGTCAGGACTTTTTCCCACCCAGTGAGGTTGACATCATTGTAACTACTTTACAAGTGAGAAAATTAATGCGTTGAGAGCTTAAGTAAACTTGCCAGAGTCCACAGAGACTCTAGCAGGCAGCAGAGCCAGCTCTAAACCAAAGTCCTGCCCTCTAAACCAAATGTTAAACTTCGAGCGTTTGCAGTAGCTAATGTACCCACTAGGCCTAGACCATACTTTATTTGATCGGTCCCCCATTATTGTGCATTTAGAATGTTGTCAGTTTTTTACTATTATAAACACTGTGACACCAAATATCCTTATACAGTCTTTGGTTATTAGGAATAAAAAATACTTCTAGAACTAAAATTGCTGGATTAAAAGGCTTGTGCACTTTTTAAGGCTCTTGATACACAGTGCTAGACTGGCCTTCACAAATATTGTACCATTTAAAACCCCCACCAACAATAAATGAGAGCGTTCATTTTCCCCTCCTAAATTGTGTGTATTAAGCACAGTGTATTTAAAGCCGTTGAGTTTTTATTATTACAATGGGCAGAAAAGCATTTATTTGTTTAGTATTTATCCTCATAATAATCCAGGAGAAAGGCAGGCAAGGAAATTCTGTGGAAAAGGAAATGGACACCCAGTGAGTTTCAGGAGTGCATCCCCAGTTCATGCAGCTGGTGAGGAGAAAGCCAAACCAGGGCCAAGCACATCAGGCCCCAAAAGCCACGTGCTTGCCTTCCTGCCACCCTGCCAACCCGACACCCAGGATCATCTGAGGGTTTTTGTGCAATTTCCTGTCCCTTCCCCACAAGCTGCATATTTCTAGCAAAAGCCATTAAAGGGAAACACACAAGAGAGCTGACTGAAGAAGAAGTTGAAAATGGGCTGATATTTTCTAAGCTTCAAGGCTGACCTGAGTATCAGGGGTACCCTGATTCTGTCTGTCTGAGGAAAACCAGCAGCAGATACATGTCAGGGTGATGGCTATACAGTCTGGTTACAAATAGTATTGAAACTGAGGAGATACCAGAAACCACTTGGGCAAAATCCTTTATTTTAACACTGTCAAAGCACAGGGAATGGCCACCTTGTCCAATGTCAGGTTTCAGGGCAATAGCGATGTGGGGATTAGAACCCAGCGCTCTGTGACCAGTAGGCCTGCTCTCTTTCCATAAGCCTTTTCTGAACAAGCCCAGGTTCATGGTCTTCTACTCTAATATCAGAGCCCATTGTGGCCCACCAGTGTCAAAGGAAAGATGTAGCCCTGTCAAGTATCTGACATACTGATCTCCATTTATCACCCTTTAAAATCTTACTCATAAAATTTAAAACTCCTATAATAAAAAACCGCCAACAAAACAAAATAACAAACTGACAAAAAATAATTGCAAGTCATATGCAAATGTACATGTAAGTTCATAGGGAAAAGATGTCTCTTAAAACATAGTCTTCCTAACCACGGACTAGGAGATAATGTTTGCAAAACATACCCAGCAATGATTTATATCATGATTCTTATAACTTAATAAGAAGAAGATAAGCAACACAATAAAAATGGGCAAATATTTGGACAAACACTCAACCAAAGAAGATATACAGATAGGTAGCAAATAAATGAATGAAAAAATGCTCCAAGATCATTAGCCATTAGGGAAATGCAAATTAAAACTAGAATGAGATTTCACTAGATATCCACTACAATATCTACAATTATAAAGACTGACCACACCAAATGTTGGTGAGGGTGTAGAGGAACTGGAACTCGCATACCCTGCTAGCAGGAATGTTAGATGCCAGTTTCTTAAAAGGTTAAATGTATGCTAAAAGGATGAAAAGATAAGCCAGAGACTGGGAGAAAATATTTGCAAATCACATATCTGGCACAGGACCACTATCAAGAACCTGTGATTTTAAGAACACTCAAAACTCAAAATTAAAAAAACAAATAATCCGATTAGAAAGTTGACAAAAGATATAAACAGACATTTCACTGAAGAGGATGTATAGATGGCAAATATGCAAACAGAAAGATGTTCAAAAGCAGAAGCCGTTTGAGAAATGCAAGTTAAAACCACCAGGAGCTATCACCACACACCTGTCAGGATTGCTAAAATTAAAAAAATAACATCAACCCCTCAAGCTGGCAAGAATGTGGAAAAATTGGATCACTTACACATTGCTGATAGGAATGGAAAATTGGAACAGCTATTCTGGGAACCTGTTTGGCAGTTTCTAATAAAATTAAACATGCAACTACCGTACAGCCCAGTCATTGCCTCTTGGGCACTTATCCCTGAAAAATGAAAACTTGCATTGACACAAAAAGGTACACACAAATGTTCATAACAGCTTAATTCATAATGGACAAAAACTGGAAACAACCAAAATATCCCTCAACATGTAAGTAGTTAAACAAACCGCAAGGTATACTGGCACCACAGAGTACTACACAGCAATGAAAAGAGATGCACAGCTCAGATGAATCTCAGGGAAATTAAGAGGAGTGAAAAAGCCAATCCTAAGAGGTTACATGTGATGTGATTCCAGCTATCTACCATTCCTGGAAGTATCAAAAATATAGAGATGGGGAGCAGGAGAGTGGTTGCCAGGAACTAAGAACAGGAGTGGGACCAGGAGAGGGGAGATGAACGTGGGCATGAATGGGTGACAGAGGCATCCTTGTGGTGATGAAACTATTTTGCGTATTGACTGAGGTGGTGGACATATGACCATTCACGTGGGATAAAATTGCATAGAACTAAATACACACAAACATACACAAATGAGCACAAAGAAAACTGGGGAAATGTGAACAAGGGGGGTGGATCATGTCAATGTGAATATCCTGGTTGTGATATTGCACTGTGGTTTTGCTAAATGCCACCATTGAGGTGAACTGAGTAAGGCTATTACTTCTTACAACTGCATGATCAACCTACAACGTTCTCAAAATTAGAAGTTTAATTTTTAAAAAGTTCATCAAAAACTACCATATGACCCAGCCATTCCATTTCTAGGTATTTATCCCAAAGCAATGAAAGTATATGTCTACATAAAAACATGTACCTAAATGTTTATACCAGCTTTATTTCTAATAGGCAAAAATTGAAAACAACCCATGTGTCCATTAACAGGTGACTGGATAAACAAATCTGGTATATTCATGCAATGAAATAACACTCAGCAATAAAAAGGAATGGACTGTTGCTATATGCAAAAACATGGATGAATCTTACAATAATTATACCAGACCAAAAAGAAAAAACCTGCAGACTATACCGTAAGATTCCCTTCGTATAAACTCCTAGATAATGCAAACAAATCTATAGAGACAAAAAGAAGATCAGAAGTCCCCTGGGGACAGGGTTAGGGCAGGGAGGATTGAGAGGGAGGGAGGCCAAAAAAAAGGGCAAGGAAATTGTGGGGGGTGATAAATATGTCCACTATCCTGAGTATGGTGATTTTTTCATAGATATATATGTACACATGCATGTATAGATAAAAGCTTAACAAATTGTTTGTCCCATCAGTTATAACTCCATAAGGCTGGTAAAGCGCAGCAAGGCTTGCCTTGAAGTCTCCCTGTGACCAGTCTGCCTCCTGTTACCCTACCTCTTCTCATATCTCCTGTCCTAGTTCTGGGGGGTTCCACATTATTTTCAGCTGTTTGTGCTTCTTTGTTTGTTAAATACTCATTGCATGAATTTTCTTCATGTTCCTGTACCTTCCTATCGGATTCTCTTTCTTAGAAATGTGGATCCAAAACACTGAAAATACGGTCATCCCAGCAAATTCAAGGCAGGGAGAGCAGAAGGCGCTATCATCTGTCATGGAGAAGGAAACTCAGGTTCACAGCAATTTGCTCACCTGCCTAAGACCCCGATACAGCGCCCTTTCTGCTATCCACATCATCCACTGTCTTACTCAGTTAGATGCTGAGGGCAGGGAAGAATATTTCGCTTTGTCCCCACACTTCAGCCTCAGCCCAGAGGCCAAGGAATTATTGAAACCTCCAGTCTAGAGCTAGATGGATTCCCAAGGGAGGAGGGATTGACCATCTGATTGGCAAAAGTGTGAGAAATTCTTGATTCATCGGATCAAGTCTGACAAGGGAATAGGGTCGCTGCATGAAAGGTGGAGGTTATTCATGCAAAGGCTCTAACAGTTCCCAGTAAGATGAGTAAATCCAGTCTTGTCTGCTCTGCACTAGCCACTTTAGATTCCAGGGGGTAGCAGTCAGTGGGACCTCCTGGCCAGAGCTGCATTCACCCATTCGGTTTTACCAAGGAGCCCTGCCTTTGGAGTGGGGAATAGCGCATGCTTTTGTGTGTCTCTCTATCTCAGAGGGGAGAAGGGGTTTGCACCAGAATTCAAGCACCAAAGCCAGTTTGCAAAGCCCTGACTGTACATGTCCAACACGCTGCCACAGCCCTCCTCCTCTAAAAGCCCAAGTCTTGGTTCCTACAGCTCACAGACTCCTTCCCTTAAGGGAGAGGTGCACAGGATCTTAAGCAGTATTCATTTAATGATCCAAATGGACTCCCAGTACCCCTCAAATGTGGTTAGTGTATCAAAAACTACCAGCTGACAACATTACATCCATTTTCCCTTCCCTCCTTGGTATTAGGATCCAATCTTTCAGTTGGGAACATTGCTGACTGAAGGGGAAAAAGACTTTCCAACCACCCTTACAGGTAGGTATGATCAGGAGACTAAGATGAGCAGAAATGCTGTGTGGGGCTTCCCAAAAGGAGGGCTGCTTAAAAGAGCTGCCTGAGATGAGAGGGGTTCGTCATTACTCCTTCCTGCTAACTGGAATGTGGTCGTCTTGGCAGAGGCTCCATTGGCCACCGAGGACTAGATGGGGAGAAGGCCACCAGCTGACGAAGGTGGAGCAGAAGACAAAAGTCTGGGATCCCAATACCTACGAGCCATCATATCAGCCCTCAGCTGCCCACTTCTTATGTGCATTTCTTATGTGCAAGAGAAATAAACTTCTGTCTTCTGTAAGCCACTGTTATTCTGAGGGTCCATGTTGTATACATCGGATACTGACCTTAAATAATGTTAGTCTTCTCTCTTTGTTCCCATAGCGCCTCGGGGGCTTATCGCATTTTGTTGGGGTTCTCTCGATATATTCACATTTCTCCACCAAACTGAATTTGATAAAAGTGGGCACCATATTTTAGTAGTCTCCAGAGGCCTTGTACCTTCCTGCCTAGCACACAACAGGGACCTGTCGAATATTTTTAAATATTTGAAAAAATTAATTTCTAAGATAAAATTCAAAAGCAGTCTGGAAGTGGAATGCCCCGTAGTATGTGCCCTGGGGGTAACTCTTGCTCTCATACAAATGACTCACGAAGTCTGGCTCCAGGGTTTTCCTCTCTTGGCAAACTCAACTAGCCGGGGACAAGAAGGATGGGTGTCAACAAGCCATTGTTGGCCCTCCACCCCCTCACCCAGGACCTTCCCCCTCACTCGCAGAAGACAAAACAGGCTTTGTTTAGACAAAATGCAGTGTTACATTTCTGACTTCTCAACCCCCAAAACTCCAGGAATGGAGAAAAAAAAACAAGTCCTCATTTAATCATTATTCCTGGCATACCCAAACCAACATTGATTTAAAATATCCAAGCATTGTTTCAGTATCTTTTCTCTCTCTCAAGATTTCTCCTTCATTATGGAACCCTCTGGCCACCCTTCCGTCAGTGTCACAACCAACATTTCTACCACCTTATTACTCCTCCTCTTTATTCTGTAAATGAATGAATTTTTTAGAATATGTGTTGGGCACCTAATAAATGCTAAATGCTGCAAGGTGCTGGGAACGTGAACATAGGAATGTGTGTGACAAGCCGGGCTTCTCCACTAGGTGTGAACAAACAGAACACAGCTGGGCAGCTGCTCTGATGGAGGTATGTGGCAGACACAGTGGTAGCCTGGAGCAAGGACCACCTAGGACCGCTGGGAGAGGCTTCACAGGGACAATGGCGACTGGGCAGAGCCTGGAAGGGCAAGCAGGACTTCAGCAGGGGAAGAGGGGAAGGGGACAGGTGTTTTGTGTAAACGGGCATGGAGTGAGCATCCCAGTCTCTCATTTCCAGTAGCTCTCGTTTTTAGAGAACGCATAGTAGACGATGTGCTGTCTCCATCCATGAGCACCTCTGAAGCAGGGGGACTGGGCACTTCCTTCCTGGAAGAGGCCCACCACGGGCCGGTCGGCACTCTGAACACCCGAGGAGGCCCAGCCGGCTTGAATGCCAGACAATGAGGGGAAGGCATGAGAAATATACCACGCTGCTGAGCCGGGACCTGGCCCCCTGTGGTTGGACAGAGACAAGCTGGGAGGGGGGCAGAGACAAGCTGTGGGCAGCCACTGGCCCTGGAGATTGTGGATTGGGGGTGGGCAACAAAGAGAGCTACCCAAGTCAGGTCCATGCTCCAACCAGCCCAATCCCTTCACAGTCTACTCTGACACTGCCCAGAATGAGAGGACATAGTTGTATCACCTGGGAAAAAAGAGAATTTGGGGGCGAGTCTCTGTGAGGCAGCAAAGAATAGAAAGAATATGTTTGCGCACCAATACAAGCTGGACATTCATATCTCACTTCATGAAGATAGGGTGAGGCGTCCAGGTGCAGGACATCTTGGGCTTCCTTTGGCCTCTTGCAG
The DNA here is from genome assembly GCA_032199065.1 of Smutsia gigantea. Lineage (NCBI taxonomy): Eukaryota > Metazoa > Chordata > Mammalia > Pholidota > Manidae > Smutsia > Smutsia gigantea. The sequence goes on from JAVSCE010000040.1 coordinate 206,174, forward strand.
CCTCCCCTTTATGGACAGTCCCGACTAAAACACAGTAACAGGGAAGGAGCCTAACTTGGGGCCCTCCAAATCCAGCAGACTGGTCTGATCGCGCAGAGCCAGGCTGAATCCGAGCGCACGGGGCTGCAGAGGCTGAAACCCCTCATCCCTCCCAGGAAACTGGCAGCGCAGCTGCTGCCAAGGTCGACACCTGGCTGCCGTGTGCCCAGCACTAGTGAGAGGAGTGGCTTCTCTCTGACTCCAGCTCCTGACTCAGTCCTTGGATGGCCCCTGGGCACTCCCTTGGATTTGGGACTGGGCACCCTGCTCTTTACCCTGCCGCCCCACCCCCACCCCCCCCCGGTAGTAAGATGTGTTCACGGTGTACCGGAGTGCTGGGGCTGGAGCTGACTGCGTCATGAGGCGCCATGGCCCTTTACAGCGGGGGGGAAACTACAGCTCAGATAAGTCATGTGACTCATTTTATGAGCTAAGAACTATGCCCTGGCCAGGTAATGCTGCCAGGGCCAAAGATGTGTGGTCCAGTCATTGTCTAGAAAGGGTGTCTGTATGTACCCAGCCTGGTACGTGGAAGGAGGGTAGTGCACGGAACAAGATGCCCCTCGCCCAGTGCCAGGCAGTCCCTAAGACTAACTGTCATCACTCACGTTCACCTTCACAAAGCCCTCTTTGCCAATAGATCCCAAAGTGCTGTGACATTAGAACAGCAGTTTCTTGGAAGAAAATGCGAATACCCGGATGTAGATCTCCCATTATAAACTCTTACTCAGGGGCGCATCAGGCCTGTGTGTGATGGGTGAACATCTCTTTCCCCAGGGTTGTTTGACCCTGTTTCATCCACCCTCTGCAAGGGTGATCCCACAGGGTCTGCCTGAAGGATCCCGTTAGATCTCATTCTACTTCTAGATGACAACAAGCAGCAGACCCTTTCTCTTTCCTGATTATGGTTAGTGTTGTCTTAAACTGTCTGAAGTAGCGAGTGGGTGTGCGTGCCTCATGGAAGCGTAAGGACTCCGAGAGTAGAATCCCAGTGTGTATGCCGTAGGGAGTTCATCTTCAGACACCATCAGTACCCCGCTCTGTGCACTGCCTTCTCCCAGGTGACCTCCCTTCGCCTCTTCTTCCTGTACTCAAGGTTCCAATATGTCCTCTTAGCCTCCCCTTCCTAATAAAACTCCTCTCAGAATTTCCTGAAGACTGCTCGGGGGACAGTATTGGAGGGTCTCACCTCTCCTACCCACTCCCTTGGCCCCTGCCGTTATCAGGGCCACCCTTTCTCCGGTCCAGATAGTACGACAGCCCTACGATTGGTTTCACTGTCTCCGCTGCTATCTATTCACTTTCCTAAAGCTCCGTTCTTATCAGGACACTTCCCCATCCACAAATACTCAGGCGCTCCCCATCGCACACCAGACTCCTTTACCCATTGTTCAAAGTCTTGCGTGAGCCGGACCCAGTGATTTTTTTCCAATCTTATCTCATCCTCCTCCACCTCACTGGTCTTAACTGGCTGGCAGACCGTTCATAGTTCTTCCAGTTTTTCCTCATACCCCTCAATTTATTGGCGGCTCAATTTATTGGCTTTATGCCATCACTCTGCCTGGAATTTTCTTCCTGCACCCACCCCCCCAATTTCCATTTATTTAAATTTTGCACATCTGTGTCAGTTAGGACTAGTCAGGAACAAGAGCCCCGGAGTAACAAGTTTCGACAGAATCAGGGTTTATTTCTCCTCCTATAAAAGTCTGGAGACCCAGGCTCCTGCCAGTTCGTTGCCGCATCAACCAAATGGCCTAAGAGGGAACCATCGTGTCCATATCCCATGAATCAGGAAGGGACAGGGAAAAAGAAGGTGAAGGATGCATGCCAGCCCCCTTTTAGGGACTATTCCTGGAAACTGTCACAGAACAGTCCCGCCGACATGGCTTTGAACGTGGTCACATGACCACATCTAGCCGCAGGGGAGGTTAGGAAACGTCTTTCCTGTGAATGACCACAGCTCGTTACTGTAGAGGGTCGCAAGAACTGATATTGGAAGAAAACTATCAATGGCGGCTGCTCCATCGCTCAGGGTTACCTGTCCTACCCAACCGTTGCCCCAGCACCACCTTCTCTGCAAGCCACCCTCCCGTCTCCTGAGCACCTCGAGTAGCTTCTCTAAGCCCTCCTCTTAGCACAAGGCACTTCCTACCGTCTTCTTTCATTACCTCCCCTGCTGAGCACCGCTCGCCCGCAGGACAGTATTCCGTGCCGCAGTCACTTGAACTTCTCCCGTCCTCAGTGCCAGTCGGTACAGATGGGGCCACATTTACCACAATAATCCACAGTTCCCTGGCTCTTAGCCAACCTCCTCATGCTGACCCGTTATGAGCTTTTCATTTTTACTCCATTTTTACCTTCAGATCCTCTCTTCTTCTTGAACACAGACATACACATAATGGGGATGGGTTTGAGTGACACCCATATACATCACCCCTCCCTTGCAATGATTGGGAAGAGCCTCCTCGACCTGGCGCCTCATGCCTTAGGATGGGCAGGAAAATACGGCCCCCGGGAAAACACACTGCCAGGGCCCACCCCATCCCTCTTCTACAGACATGCCTGGACTCCAACTCAGGTTCATAAGCTGTTGCATAAATAACCATAAACTGTTACATAAATAGTACCCAAAGCCTCTAGTTCTGTGCAACTACATGGTGGTGTAGACATTGGGGAGGTGGGGTGGATGATTAGTGCCTCCAATTTACCAACTCTCAGGATCACTTAGGCATAAGTGCAGATCGGTTTTTGAAATGAGAGGGGTTTCAAAAGCCATAGACTCTCGACTGAATGTATGTCTCATGACTGGAAAGATCAATAACAGATAAGTAAACCTTGTCATGAGAGGGAAAGTGAGGGATATGATGATGTGTGGTATAGAGAGGTCTTTTCTGTCTTTAAACCAAAATGATTTCCAGACCTCTTATATGTATTGCTTGTGCATCATTTCTTAGCCTCCCAACAACTTGAGGGCAGGATCCCATTTTCAGAAGAGGAAACTGAGGCTCAGAGAACATAACTGATTTGCCCTGGAGTGAATCAAGAGATTTTAGACTCGAACTCAGATCTGTCTGATTGTAGAGCCAGTGGGGTTTCTGCTACTGTGTACCTTTTCAGATGTGTGATGAACTCTCCTATAGAACCTTCTGGGATGTGGCCAAGCTGGAGCTGGTGGGTAACAGCACAGAGGTCAGGGTCTTGGTGGCGTGAGAGTGTCCCATGGGGGAAATGGTCTGGCTCACGGAGAGACAAACTTCCCATCAGGGACAGGTTTGAGCAGAGGACTCTGACTGAAGGTTGGAACAACACAATTTCTAAGGTTCTCTTGGCCCCAAAACTGCAGTGTTCTTCAGCAGGAGGTAAGAGAGAGCAGGCTGTTCGTGAAGAATGCAGGCGAACCATGAGGCTGAACACGTTAGAAGGCTGCACAGCAATGTGAGTGTGCTTAATGCCACTGAACTGGACACTTAAAAATGGTTAAAATGGCAAATTTATGTACTGTATATTTTACACGACTTCTTAAAAGTCATAGGAGAAATAAAGTGACAGACCCATGTCTAAATCAAACAAGACCAAATGGAGACTTGCAGTGTTACTGGAGGGAAGGACATGGGGTTTCACCCTTCAGACTCTCAGCAAAGGAAACATCTTTGCCACAAGGCTGGCCACATGTCAGAACTAAAACAGACGATGACAGAAGTTAGGCAGTAGCATTCTTTGCCCACCCCCGAGCTCCTGCAGCCGGCTCTGAGGTCAGCTGCGCCGGCCCACTTCTTTTGTAGGTCAAAGGTTGATCCATCAGAGCTGAGGGAAGAATCAAATGAAGTTTATCAAAATCAACTGGCTTTAGCAAGCGCTTCCTATCCACAAGGCGCATGGTGGACAGCATGGGAGAGGAGAGACTGGGGAGGGTGGGAAGCGGAGGGGAGAGGACGGAGCGAAGCTTCAGACCTGATGATTAGCGGGCACGACCTCCCGCCTTTCTGGACGGTGTTTCTGTGTGAACCGTGCACCCAGTGCTGTGGGTGGCCGAAAGTTGGTAACAGATCGAGAAATCTCTTAAGGGACTATGTTTTTTCTGTCTAAGGTCAAGTTCATTTTCTTTGGCTGTGATTCCTTCAAATAATTCAAAGAACTGGGACTTGGCTCTCATTAATCTAATGTTCTTACCTGCCAAAAATCTTTGCAAAGTGGCAGTGTCCTAGGAGAAAAGATGAGCAGAGTTACAGGAATAGACAGCATTTGCCTTGGCCAGGGGAAGAGCTTTTTGGTTTGTGTGTTTTTCCCACTTTTCACTGCAACTCTGTCATAGCCCCATACCTTCCTACCCACTGGTTATCAGCAAAGGATTTCCCTGGGGCTCCCTGCACCAGCTCTTCAGACCCCAAGCTAGACATCTGCAGAAAAGTCTTCCTGAAATCCTGTTTCCATCACCCCATGTTCTTGCTTAGAGCCTCCAGTCTGGCATCCTGGTGTCCGCCCGCACCACTCCCGTGAGCTCCAGCCAAGCCCGTCTCCTTAGCCGCCAGCCCTCTCTGGCCTCCGAGCTTTGTCATGAGTCATCCCTCCCATTGTCAAACCACCTCCCTCCTCATCAGTTCACGGCCACTGCCTCCTGTGGGACCAGCTTGCCCTAGGAAGCATTCCAAAATGGCCATTTGAGCACTGGTTCCCTGTGCCCAGTGACCCCCAGTCCAGAGAACTTCCATTGACTCATCTCCAGAAGGAAAACGTTCTGGCTTTCCATCAGCCTCTGGGCCAGGGCGGGGGAGCTGGGCCCCTGAGGTCTTTAGGAGGCAGACTCACTGGGATTTGGAGATGGACTACCTCAGGGGGATGAGGTTTGGGGGAGTCTGGGTGGTGGTAAGGTTCCTGGCTTGGGTATTTATGTAGTGACATTTACCAAGACAGGGAACCCTGGGGGCAGTTCAACAGAATTTGCTGCATCTTACTTAAAAGAAAAGCAATGGTGGGGATTGAAGGTGTTCTCCCTAGAAATTCCACACCACTCCCCAGAGGAAGGGGCAGGTATGCCCTGAGCTCACCGGCCCTCTGTCTGTACCCCCGACTGTCCACTCCCCACCCTACCCTGTAACGGGACATCCTGTGCAGCGAGGAGCCAGGAACCCCCGGCGCCTCAGGCCGACATCCGTTAATTACCCAAAGGCAGCCTCAGCCATCCTTGGTGACTCTGGCTGCCACCCTCGGGTGCCTCTCCTGGCCCGGCCACCAGAGCAGCCTGCATCTCATGGTGCCCGCTTCACTTCTGAGGCCTGGGCACACGCTGAGTCCTTCCCTGGACCTCAGCCCCCAGCCCACCCTCTCCCTATACCCAGGACCTCACTCAAAGCCCACTGTGCACTCAGGCCTCTGAGACCCCTCCTCCGGCTGGGGCAGAGCAGGTGACTGTGCCCCGCTGTTTCAGCACACAAATGGGACATTCAGGTCTGCAGACGACGTCCCTCCTGCCCCCCATACACAGGTGACCAGCTGGTTATCTTGGCCCTTCGGGTCCAGACTTGCCCTGAAAGTGCTGCGTCCTGAGACAGATGCGGGGCTGAACTAGAGGCGGCCCTTGTGCCAGGAGGGGAAGCAGGCACTCGCCCAACTCACACGGTCTAAAGGTGACGGTGGCCAGTGCCGCTGAGGGCCGAACTGGGTCATCAAAGTTCGTGTGTTGACATACGGGCGCCTGAGAACGTCGTTGGGTTTGGAGACCAGGCCTTTAAGGAATAAGTTAAAATGAGGTCCCATGGGAGGAGGCCTTGATCCAGGGTGACTGGTGTCCTTATGAGAAGAGACCCGCACGTGGACACCGAGAGGATGGCTGTGTGAGGACGCGGAGGAAGCGGCCACCCTCAAGCCGAGGAGACAGGCCGCAGAGGAGCCACCCAGCCGGACACCTTGATGTGCGACTTCCGGCCTCCAGAACTGTGAGGAAATAAACGTGTGTTGGTGTAGCTGCCCACCTGTGGTGCTTCTTCTGGCAGCTGAGCTCACTCAGTTAAGCGCTCTGATAGAAATGAGCAAAATGTGCTGCCAGAATGCAGAGAGGAGAAATCCCCCTGAGGAGGAGGGAGCTCAGCATAGGGCCACCGTGTGGGCTCCGCAGGGGACTGGCTGGGTCCCAGTGCCCCTGGTTGGCCACTCCCTGGGTGACAGACCCCACCAGGTGCGGCCATTGGGAGGATGAAGTAAGATCAGCAGGTACACAGAGGAAGCCCCCGGTGAAGGGCAGCCACCGCTCTATTAACTCCTGTGCAGAAAATTCCTATCATCCAAGCTGAAAACACAAACACAGGTGAGGTCGCAGGGACTTCGGCAGGATGGGGGCTTTCCCAGCAGAGGGGACCCAGCGAGCCAGGGCTCGGAGTTGGGCTGGACTGAACCTGAGCCAGTGGGGCGATGGGGCCGGAAAGCCCAGGGTGTGGAACGGGGTGAGGGCCGGGCGAAAGGTGGAACACCAGACTAGACTTGGTTCCCAAGGAGGAGGGAACAGGTCAGGGTTTGTAAAGCAACTGACAAGCAGGAAAGGGAGTGCTGACCGGCTGGTGGGGAACGGCTCAGTAGAGAGGAAGGCAAAACACACAGACCAGTGGCAGGCTTCTCTGATGCAAAGGCTCTTCTGTTTGCTTTTAAATATTTATGTCCGTGCTCGCATGCATAAATGCTGCAAGAGCCCAGCTGCAGTCACTCCCCTCCAGCTCTTAAAAGATTTCTGTAGAAGTGTTCCTGGAAGAGACAGTTAATGCCTTTGCTCCCTGCCCTGAAATTGATTTCTGAGAAGCAGGGCCCTGCATTTGTGAACTGGCTGTAAGTGGGATTTCTGGGGATTTCTCAGGCCCATCCCGCCTCCTGGGTGGGGCTCAGGTGCTCAGGTTTCCGAAGGGAGAATAGTCCTTAGGGAATTCAGCTGGGCGGGGGCTAATGAATAAATAAAGCAGTTCTCCATCCACTTATCAATACTCTACCGTTCAACCCTGTATCAAAGTGATGTGAGCGTGAGCCCTGTGTTTCTGCTGGAATGGAGACTGGCTGTAATAGCCATCGTGTCTTTCCAATTGACGATGTTGTTTGGGTCGCTGGAATAGTCTCTGGCTCAACTCTCCTATTTTACAGATGAGGAAACTGAGGCCCAGAGAAGGGATTTGCTCAAAGTCTTCCAGTTCGTTAGTGCCCATAGATGACCCTCGAACTTGGACATCACGACCCCTTGTTCAGAGTGTCATCACACCCAGAACCCACTGGAGAAGCACTGCCCAACAGGAATACAAGACGAGCCACATTTAGAAAACAAAAAGAAACATGTCAAATTAACCTTAATACATTTCACCCAGTATATTCAAAAGTTACAGACTCCCTATCCACACACCTCTCATTCCACGAGCTCAAAATGCGCTCTGTGCCTGCTTGTACTTGGCAGGGATGAGGGCGGGGAGTCGGGGTCAGACTCTCAATAGCAGCCTCTCCAAGAAAAGCAATCAGTGTGCAAGCCCACCCAGCCATACATTTTGCAGAAAATCTGCCCTTCTTTCAGGAGCACTAAGCGTATAAAGAAACATCCCCATAATAAGCGTGTAGGCCATGATAGACATTGTCCCAGCCTACAGCACACAGAGGACTCTGTATCTAGCCACCCATTTCCAGGGCACTTTGAGTTGACAAAGGACGCCTGTGGGCTGCTGGTATTCCAGCCATCTCCTCAACTGGAGGGAAGTGGGTGGCAGTGCCACCTCCTGGGAAGAATGAGGGACCACGAGCATCCACCCCTGTGCTGGAGCCCGTGCCAGGCCAGCCAGATGACTATGTGGAATTCTCTAGCCCCTGGGGTCCCAGGAACTTTACCAGCTTCTAGAGTTCCATCTGGAACTGCACTAGATTCCAGAGTTCTATTCCTTTCCAGCAGCCTAGAATTCCATTTCAATTCTTTTAAAAGCTGCTGCCAGCTTGCGTTGCCTCCACCTTGTCCAAAGGTGTCTGTGTGCATCTTTGGTCCTCTAGATAACTAAAGCTGCCACTAAACATAAGGTTCCCAACAAAACCCTAAGGGCAAGGTTGGAATATTCCCTGCCACCCGGGGCCCAGCGTGTGACTTACCTGAGCGCACACTGAGGCAAATCCTCAGATCAATGGAATCAACAAGCTCCTCGGACAGCAGGTGGTCACAGAGTCTGGTTGTGGAGTGTCCTGATCTGCACTGACCAGTACACATGGACTTTGAGACCTTGAAATGTGGCCAGTCCAACGGAGATGGGCTGTAAGTGCAAAATACACTGGATATCAAAGCTTTAGTATGAAAAAAGGATGCAAAATAACTCGTCGAAAATGTTTATGCCGATTCCATGTTGAAACGATCATATTTTGCATATATTGGATTAAATACAATGTATTATTAAAATTAGTTTCATGTGTTTCTTTTCACCTTTGATATGACAACTTTAAAAATTTAAGATTACATGTGTGCTCACAATTTATTCCTATTGGACATCGCTGCTCTAGTGGAAGCATTTTATTGGAGAGGTAACCTCCTGGGATTTAACTCCAATGACATTGGCTGGGATTTGACCAGCCATGTGGCAATTACATAAGCATGGTGCTTGGTGACGAGGACAAGGGGCCACTGGCTGAAACGGGTTGGGCACCAGGGCCCACTGCCCCCATCCCTTGCCCCATTCATCCCCCGGAGACTGTGGCTTAACTGCAGGTGAAAAGCCATCACCTAGGTTCAGGTCTCAGTTGCTGCCACTGTGGTGTCATACAGGATGCCGAGAGCAGGGCATCGCCAGATGAAGGCCGAGTAATGCTACTGCCTCTCACCCTTTGAGAACAGAACATAAAATCTAGGATTGAACACTGGGACCTCAACACAAGGTCTCCTTGTAATGATGGAACCGATCTGTATGTTGATTTTGGTGGGGGAGGTATGAACCTCCACAAGTGATAAAATTATAGACAACTAAATACATACACACACCCCTGTACTATTTTTTAAGATTGCATGTGAATCTATAATTATCTCCAAGTGAAAATGTTTTATTAAAAAATAATCAAAGCCATACTTGTACATGCATGTTCAGAGCAGCGCTATTCACAATAGTCAAGAGGTGGACACGACTCAAGTGTCCAGTGATGGGTGAAAGGACAAGAAAACTGTACTATATACTTCCCGTAGAATATTAATGAGCCTTGAAAAAGAAGGAGATTCTGACACCGGCTGCAACATGGACGGACCTTGAGGACACGATGCCAGGGGAGATGAGCCAGCCGCACAAAGCACAGTGTGATCCCACTTACCGGAGGTACTTAGAGTGGTCAAGTGCAAAGAGACAGAAGGTAGAACAGTGGTTAGCAGGGGCTGCAGCAAGGGTGATGGGAAGTGAGTGTTTAATGGGGACAGTTTCCTTTGGGAGCATGAAAAGGGTCCTGCATGAGTGGAGGTGGCGAATGTGCTTAATGCCCCTGAACTGTGCCCAAAAATAGTTAAGATGGTAAATTTTATGTTATGTATATTTTACCACTATTTTTAAAAATTAAAGAATCAGGGCCTTTTGACCTAAAGGTCAATGACTTTCACAATGCACCCTGTTCAAGGAGGTAGAACCCACCTCCTATTGAGGGGGCTTCTAGGAACCAGATGTCCTGCTTCTGGATGACCACCTGTATGAGAAGTGGAAGAAAGGGGAGTCCTTTGCAGACATGCTGGGAAGGTGCTCCAGGCGCACCTCCGTCAAGGTCCATTCAGACAGATCTCTTATGCCACCCAAAGGTGGAGCTGAACCTGTTAGTACAGAGGTAATTAGTGCGGTGGTAGCCTTGATAACAGTGTTAATAAATGTGGGTGTCAGGGAGCTGAAGATCCAGGTGGAATATCAATGCCTAGAGCCCAGAGGGACTGGGAAGGCAAGGACTGTTCCCAGTGTCAGCAAGTCAGATCTGCTTTAATACGTGAGATGGGATTGGCATATAGGAACATATTTCTCAACACCATCTCACTAAAGTTACAAGGTTTTTCTTTACAAACTAAGGGGGCCTTTACTTTGTGGGCCACCCAACTGAGTTTCCTAACTGACAGGAAGGGTGTGACAGAAACCACTGACTAGGGAAGGCGGGCAGTCTACTGCACTCCCAAAAATAGGCCACCCGAGGAGATGACCTTGGTGTACCTCGGTGTACCTCCACTGAGTCACTCTGAGACGTGGTGTGAGGGGAGGAGGGAGCTGCCAGGCTGGGGGTGCCTCCCCTATTCAGTCATCAGAGAGCAAGAGCACAAAATAACAAAGGTCCGATTTTGGTAAGGGGGGGCGTTGCAGAAGGTAATTATTTTCCCCCCTTAAATCCACATTAGGCTGGCCAAAGCCCCTGCACTGCCTGGAATGTCTGTTAAGAATGCTGGATCTCAGCAATAATTTTCAGCCACCGGGCATTTATTACAACAAGTAGTGCATCTGCCACCCTGCTCTTAATCTCCACCACAGCCACGGCACAGAGCCCCCAACCCCCAACGGACAGGAGCTTCAGTGGTTCTGCGCCTGACCTTGGCCAAGGCATGGACATCTACATGCTTCTGCTCCATTTGTCATGGCTCCTCAGCCACTGTCCCCTGGGCCAAGAGATTCAACTGTTTATGAAAAACAGTATTGTTTTTCCCTCTCCATCATCTAAGTCATGGGAAATTTTTGTGTGGTGATGCATAAATCCCAGAAAGTTTGGTTTAAAAAGTTCCCTAATGTGTGGGTGGTTCCTCAAGTTTGTCCAGATTTACTGAATATCCTGCATCCATAAAACAAGCCTGAAGCTTCCACCCCAACACCCCTCGAGAGGCCCTTTGGATCTGCGGATGCCCTCATTGGCGAGTTTTGCCAGCTGACTGTTAGATGCAGGACTTTTAAATTCAAATGAGTCTACAAGCCTGACTTAGCAGAGTCGCTGGAGAATATTATGTTATGACTCAGTTAAGGACAACCCTTCTCTGATCCAAAATCCCTTTAATAAAGTCATCACAATTTGTCCCAAATAAGTTAACTGTTCTCTTTGAGAAATCTTTCTTTGATGCTGTACTCAATCCATCAACAATTATTTCATGAGTGCCCGTGTATCGGAGTTGACTCTAATTCCGTCTCCCATCCTCCCTCCTCTTCCTCCTCTTCCTCGAGAAAATGACTCACGCACAACCCTCCACAATGACCAAGGGTCATGAAAATGATGGCGCAAGTGTATTGTTATGGCAGGATGGAAAGGCTAACAGAACAGTATGCTTTCAAGGCCTGTTTTGTAAATACATAAATAGCATGCATTAATCCCACTTTTGTAAATATGTGTTTATAGATAGATGACACACAGCTTAGATAGATGGATAGATGGATATAGCTCAATGAAAGGTAGATATTCATGTGCATAGTTCAGTAAAACAAATCCAAAAATATATTTAAAAATGTATATAGCAATCTCTGAGTAGTAGAATTTTATTTTAGCTTTTCTTTATACTTTCTTTACAGTCAACATGTATTATTATATGTGAACCAAAAAATAAAAATATGTTTTAAAGGGAACACTGGCAGTGAGAGACATGGTAATAGATATGGTAGCCATTTAAAGAGGTTTGCGGGTATGTATGTGTGTGTGTGTGTGTGCACGCGCTATGGGGAGTTCAGAGTTCTGACTGAAATTACGGACATCTCTGCACAAACAATTTAGGCCTAGACAAAGAGAAAGGTAGATTTTGTGTTTTCCCTGTCACTGGGAATAAAATTATTTATTATGTGTATGTATTTATATATTTAATTTTTAATCAAAAAGCCTTCACAATCATTAACACTGTCAACATCTACATGTACTATTGCACCAATCTTAGCCTTAACAGTATGAATTCCATTACCTGCGTATATCCACTAATCAATGTAAATTTAAGTGTCATCATGGTGTGGGGGGGTCATGGGGAAAACAGCATAGCAGAGAAGACAAGCAGTGACTCTGTGGCATCTTACTACACTGATGGACAGTGACTGCATGGGGTATGGGAGGGACTTGATAATATGAGGGAATGTAGTAACCACAGTGATTTTCATGTGAAATCTTCATAAGAGTGTATATCAATGATACCTTAATTTTTTTTAAATTAGAAGATTGAAAAAAATATATATGTATATATATATTCCACTGCAGAGTGTAAAGTTAAGGGAGATATTTTACTGTACAAGGTGCTATATAGTGCCTGACACAGTAAGTGCTCAATACATATTATATATTATTAATTTTGATATTAATGAGGTTTTTATACTATTTGTAATAAAAGTCCAATTTGGATTTATATTACAGCAAAAAAAAATTTTTTAAGTGTCGTGTCTATAGTAACCATATCAAGCTTAAGCTGTTTATTCTATTCCTTGATGGGTTTCATATTCAAAATTCACCTTAATTGGCGCACTTCAAGGAGAAGTGCGATTTCATCAGAAGTAACTATTATCAGTACTCTTAATAATACTTATATTAAGTGAATCTTTGCAACCTCCTCCTGGAAATTGCAAGTCCTGGCACACAGAAGGAGGGGGAGGCGAGCGGGCAGTGCAGCTGGGACTCTTCTTAGAAAAACAAAAGTGGAAGGAGAGAAGAGGTGTGAGCAGTTGCTCGGCCCAAAGGGGCTTTAGGATGGGAGGAGAGGGAGAAGACAGCATTAATGACAGAAACTGTGCCATGTAACACGCAGCTGGCTTCCCTCCCAAGAAAACCTTCAGTGAAGAGTCGCATGACTCCTGCAGGTGGGAGACTCAAGTTTGTGTTTCTCTGGGATGGATTAGTTGGCATATCAGGAATCATTTTGTCTTGTGAAATTGGTAATCCAGTCAGCTGAGAAGACCAGGGGAGTCGCCCAGGAAGCCCTGGGCAACAGCCAAGCCCCGTCTTTGCTGAGCTGCACGGCGGCTGCGGCGGCCCCGCCCCCGCCCCAGGGTTCCCCGAGAGCCGCGGTTCCAGCGTGGAGCCCCAGCGTCTGCATTTCCACGTGGCTGACACCATGGGCTGCTGCAGAGTACTGCAAACCGGGTGGCTTTAACGCAGATGTGTACTGTCTCATGGCTCTGGGGGCTGCAAGTCCCAGATCAAGATGCCTTCAGGGCTGGTCCCTTTAAGAGGGAAGTTGGGGAAGGGTGGCCCCAGGCCCCTCTCCTTGGCCCGTAGATGGCCATCTTCATCATCACATGTGTGTGTCTCTGTGTCCAAATTTCCCCTTTTTATAAGGGCACCAGCCATACTGGATTAGGGCCCACCCTAAGGACCTGATTTTAACTTGATTGCCTCTATAAAGACCCTATTTCCAAATAATGTCACATTCTGAGGTACCCGTGTTCAGAACTTCGACATGTAAACTTGGGGGTAGGGGAACACGGTTCAACCTCGAGCACCCGCTGACAGCCCTTGGCCCATGCTCACCCTGGTGCCTGCAGCCCCACCTTGGAGGCCACCTGGGGGTTCCCCTGTTCCTGCACACGTGCTCATTCCCAAGCTGTCCAGTCCGTCCTTCTAGCGTCTTGCAGAAATTCCTCAGACCTCTGGCTTGTGACCTCACCCTTCCCTGTTTTCAGCCAGAACATGGAGTTTTTCCCTGTGCTTCCATTTTGCTAGTAAATTCAGTGGAGATTGAAGAGGGGAGAATCCCACAGGTGAGCTCAAATCCCCTCACTGAGACTGAAGCTGCTCCCACGTTTTGACGCCCTCTGGTCACAGCTTTGTTCCTGGGGGCCTCAAAGGGGCTGGACGGATGGCTCCCTGCTCCTGTGCTGCCATTTCCCTGGGACAGGCTTGGGCTTGTGCCTCATTTCTCCAGGGAGCTCCTTGGCCCTCGTGTGGATGGGTCTGCTCCTCAAAGCCCAGGTGCTCTGCCACAGATGCCAGGAGGGTGTACAGCTGGAGAGGTGGGGAGTGAACAGAGTCCCACATAAAGCCTGGGGTCGGGGTGGACGACTGGACAAAGGACACAGAGAGGCTTGGCCTAAGGATAGTTGGGAGGAGGAACTGGGTCATGGGTGGACATGCTGTTTAGAGGGGGACAATGGGGGTCCCACCTCATCTCTGGGTGCAGCAAAAGGTTGGCACCAAAACCTAAATTTCTGGCATGGAATTCAGGGCAGGGGAAGGTAAAGCTCCCAAGAGTAGCAATTCACATTTGAAAAGTGTTTAAAATCATGTCTTAGAGGAAGTCATCGTCAAACAGCCTCTTAAAGCTAGTAGTTTTCACACCGAGGTCCCTGGGCATGCTAAGGCTCCCCGTTCAGAATCCTGTGGCCTTCTCCAGGGAAAATGAGAGAAATAGACCAGACTCCAGCCCACCCATCCCCGCCACCCAGCCTCCACCACACACCTGCCACCCACTGCCCCATCCAAGCAAGTTGCCCAGCTTTCACCTGCTTGATATGCCAGCTTCCCGCCAGGACTTCATTTGCAGAAAGGTCTCCATGATTACAAAAAGTATATATATATATATATAATTTTATATCAAATCAAAATATAATATTATAGTAATGTAATCTGTTATTATATGATGTATGTCATTATAATATATATATGCCACAAGTTTAGCCGGTAAGTCCTCCATGCATATAAAATCATTCAACATAAAAATATTCAACTTACCGATGCTTTCTCTTTGGGATCCTACCTGCTACATGAAGCTGACAAGGCTGTCTATAATTCATTTCTGATGAGCAAGATGGTCCTAACACAATGGGGAGCAAACCCTGAGACAGGGACTGTCTCGAGAGAGGAGACTCCAGACATCAAAAATGAGAAGTATCTGGAGGCGAAGCAACCTTGGGCTTGAATGCCTTTGGCAGGTCCTGTGTGTACCAAATCAGCATTTCAAAATTAAGCCAGCCCAGAGGACTGGCTCTTCTTCTCCAAAGAGGTCATGAGAACCGAAATGTTCTACAGATCTGGCTGCCCTGGTGGGAACCACCTTCTGGGAAAGGAAGCTCCGAGCTCGCAGGGATGTGCATCCCTCCCTTAGGCTGCATGCTCCTGCTTCAAAGGCTGTGTCTCAAGAAAGCAGGTCATGGGACCATTTTCCTGACATTCCTGTCTTGGGAAATAAACTTCTTGCATTTGGGTCCTGCAATATAATGAGTCATATGAAAAACATATTTGGCCATTCATATGACCAAACATATATTTCCCAGGTATATTTGGTCTTCATCCACAGTTCCTGAAGACACTGTAGAGTCTTGAAGGTGAAACAGTGTCTTGTCATGATGTTTCACATGTTAATGAGTTGGACGCCCACCCAAGGGCAGGGGCTTAAGGTTGCATCAGCCAATGGCCAATAATTTAGTCAATCATGACTATGGAATGATGCCCTCACAAAAACGCCTGGGAAGAGCTTATCGCTCTCTCAGTACTGCTTCTCTGTCAGAGGAAGAACTTCTATGCTTGGGGAACCAGAACACCTCCACGTGCCGCCAAGCCAGGTCCCAGCTCCATGGGCACAGAAGCTCCTTTATTTGGGACCTTGCCCTGTGTCTCTCTTCATCTGGCTGTTAACTTGTATCCTTTATGATATCCTTTATTAAGCTGGTAAACATAAGTGTTTTCCTGGGTTCTGTGAGCCACTGTAGCAAATTAATTCAACCTAAGGGGGAGGTCGTGGGAACCTCCAATCTGTAGCCGGTAGGTCAGAAGCACAGGTTACTGCCTGGGCTTGTGACCGGCATCTGGAGTAGGGGGTGGAGGGCAGTCTGCAGGACAGAGCCCTTGTCCTGGGGAATCTGGTGCTGTCTCTGGGCAGATAGCATGGGAATGGAGTTGAGTTCTCGGACACCCTGCTGGTGCTCAAGAATTCCTTGGTGTTGTGCATGGGAACACTCCTGCCCCCCCCCACCCCTCCACCCCCACCACACACACACACACACACTGGAATTGGATCCAGGAACCCAAAAGGAATTATAATACTGCTCTTACTGCTGTATGTAATATACTATGATTGTTGTATATAAAAACACACCCACAGGTACTAGGCACTGTAAGCAGAGTGGCCGCAAGGAGAGACATCAGGTGGCTGCCCGCCCTGTGACCCACTTTGCTTCTGTCCTCCAGTCTTTACTGGGACATCTCCTATATGGGAAGCACAGTGCTAAGTGCTGGGGGTCAAAGGGTGGCTCTTGCCTTTATGGGGCTTCTGGTGTAGTTGGGGGCAGGTAGCCTTATGCACAGATGATCAAATGTTCCGCAGACAGCGCTGTGTGAAAAGTGCACTGCTCTGCTCCAGGCAGCCCCAAGGTGAGGCAGCGCCCAGTCGGGAAGCCTGGGGAGGCTTTCTGGAGCTCCTGGCAAACTCACGTGCATCCCATTACAGGACTTTCTTTATGGGTTCTTGGTCTATAAATACCTCTAGCCTCACAGAGGCACTTCACAGGATAGAATTTCAGCATTAGAAGCAGCCTCGTATCCATTAACCGCAGCAGTGGTCTGATGCTAGAAACCCTTCTAGGACACACCCACAGAATGGCATTTTTTGATTATCCTCAGAACAAGCTACTCACTACCAACTAGACAGGGGCTTTGGGGCTACCTGGGCACCGCTGAGATGCGCCTGGGTCACAGAGCCTTCTGCCAGCTTTGCGGAGTGTGCAGGCTGAGGAATGTTGTTCCCTGTGTGTCCGGCTTGTTCAGCATGCCCAGGGCCCCAGGCACAGGGATTCCGGGGCCTCAGGTTGCATCTAGAGAATTGGAACTGGGCGGCCAGCTGCCACAGTCACTCTGAACGCACGCAGCCTCTCAGGGCACGGCATGTGCCTCTCAGGGCAGCCAGCCCAGCCCAGACGGTCGGACGAAGCACCTGGTGCCCTCCACAGCCTGTTGCCCTCCTGAGCCGGGGGCCTGGGGTCACCTAAGCTTTGACACGGCTCTGTGCCGCCTCGCTCCACAGCGCAGCACAGCTTGCATTCGCCTTGTGTTTTTTTTTATTTTACCAAGTTGTTACAATATTATTGCCCATATTCTCCGCGCTGTGACTTACTTCATCCCCACAACTTATTTATTTTATATCTAGAAGTTTGTACCTCATGATCCCCTCTTGATCAAGGGCATTATGTTTTATTCAGCTATGCTGTTCACCTCGCTTTGGAGAGCTCCGGTCTCACAGCTTTCCGCGTCTGCCGTGGCCCAGCGGCCCCCGTCCACGATTCCGCGTGCATCGGACAAGACAGCTCGTGTGAGCACAAGGGCCTTGTCTGTCCTGAGCTCCTCTCTGTGAAGTTGTATTAAGCACATCACTGCCACCTTCAGTCCCAAGTCCGCCCCAGGGTGTCTTTCAACCCCCCCACCCCTTTCTGCCCCCTCCTTTTCTCAATTTCTATGGCACTTTCTGTCCAGTCCACACCTTACCATCATATCCTGCCCCTGCCGTTTCCTTTCTGCCACCCCCATCCCTGTAAGCCCCTAACACAGACGCTGTTTCATCCACACTTCTGCTGCCCTTTGAGGCACATAGTAGGTTTCAATTAATGTTTGTTGAATGAAAAAAAATGAAGCAATTTGAGCCCTGCCCCCCTAAAAATTTCATGATCTCCCAGAGACAGGCAGATGGTGGCACATCATTGCAAACAAGCAGGGGTCTGTGCAAGGGATGAAGGCTGCACAGAGTCGATAATTATGGGTCCTCAGGAAACATCTGATTGCTTGACAAACAAGATATGTACACAATCCGTTTCTTCTCTGTCCACTTGTTAGCCATTACTTCCAAACACAAATCAGCTCTCTTTCCCTTCTATAACACACATTTGGCTTTATGCTTAAATAAGAAGAAAGGTTATCATGAATATCATGGCAATTGAATTTGTGCAATGACTTATAGTCTTCAGAGCAGTCTGTAAACAAAGCATTGGTACATGCCAATGATGAGACAGACAGCTTCTGGAGCTCTTTCTAAATCAAATCTGCTCATTTTATTAAAAAAGAACAGAGATTCCAGGTGGCTTTTCCAAGTAAGTGCAGGGACTTGAGCCACGTTACCCCATGCAAATCCACTCTGTCAAGCTACCTCTTTTTCCCCAGCCTCTCCTGGCGTGATGTTCTCTTTCTGCAGCTCCCCTCCAATGATCTATTGGACAGCATCTTTGTTTTCCAAGACCTATTCAGAAAAGCAGTGTGGCCAGGCACACTGGGCCCAGTTGACCTGAATTATCATGGCTTCCCAATCTGTCAGGTTCTCCAAACCACTTGCCCCTATCATAGACCCCCTGTCAGGTTTTCTCCAGCCCCCACGGTGGAATCCTAAAGGAGTACAACTCTTCCCCGATTAGGTTTCATTATCAGTCTGGTGAAGACGTGTCCTCCACTTAAGAAATTTGGAAGGGTCCCCTCATAGGGTGTATTGATTTTAGTAGGGGCCAATTCTAAGATTATTTCTTTGCCAACAGAAGTATAATATTAGCAATCATGGTGGTAAAGTGGGCTTTTCAGAAAAATAAGGACAAAAACCCTAATTTGCAGTGTTTGCTGATTGCTCTTTGACCACTGTGGTCAGTACCAGGCTGCCAGTGTGATGTTACCCTGTATGAAACTGGAAAGAGATGTGCACAGTTGGCTCCGATGAGCCCGGGCAAGTGGTTGTGGCAGCCACCATAGTTACTGAGCTTTTTCTCTGAACTAGGCAATTTTATAGGCTTACTGAATCCTGGCACACTGTGGTTTATCTATAAAAAAAAAAAGGAGCAAAAAAAAATACCTACTTCACAGGTTTTGTGAGGATTGAATGAAATAATACACACAAAGTGACTAAGAGCAGTGCCTGGCACATTGCAAGCACTCAGTGAACAAATGCAACCATAATTTTCATCATTGCTGAGTACATTATCTCATTTAATGTCTTCAACAGACAGCCACTGGACAGTGGACAGAAGCCCCTCCTGGGTAGGCGTGTGTGTGATTAGAGCTGAGAACACTGCGCACTGGTCTTCTGGGAGAAAAAGTGCTACACATTCATCTTTAACACCAACACCCAATTTGCCAGACTCCCCTGGGGATGACTGTTATGGCTACTGTCATATGTCTGCTTGACTGGGTTAAGGGATGCCCAGGCAGCAAGTAAGACATTATTTCTGACAGTGTCTGTGAGGTTGCCCCCGGAAGGGATTAGTATTTGAATCGGTAGATGGAATAAAAAAGATCACCCTTACCCATGTGGGTGGGCATCACCCAATACATTGAGGGTCCGAGCAGGTGGAGGAAGGCAAGTTCTCTCTCTGATTGAGCTGCGACATCCATCTGCTCCCGCACTCGGATGTCGGCGCTCCCAGTTCATGGGCTTTCGGACTCAGACCAGGACTTACACTATCGGTCCCCCCAGTTTCCAGCCTTCAGACTCAGACTGAATTACCCCTGTTTCTTCAGCTTGCGGAGGGCAGGTGATGGGGCTTCTCAGCCTCCATAACCACAGGAGCCATTTCCTATAATAAACACCCTCTTATATACATCTATATATATCCTACTGGTTCTTCTCTGAAGAACCCTGATTAACACAATGATGAAGTGGAGAACTCTGGGAAGAGAAAAGCTGCACTGTGGGGACCTTTTCAACAGAGAAGAGCATTTAACTGAAAAAGAGAGCATAGATTGAGTGAGAGAACAAGACAGGAAGGGCCTCAAATGGCCAAGGAGAGTCAACTGGATGGTCGGCTGGAGCCCTGGGGCGGCTTCAGCACCAGCACCCAGGAAGGCATCCCGCAAGCCGGGCCACTTACAGGTGCACCGGCCCAGCTTGCCCCAGCCCTGGGGCAGGCCCTGCAAAATCTGTCAGTTGAGCTTGATGCGATTCTGCTGGGCTGCAAGCAGGTGGTTTCCTTCTGACTGGAGCTCGGGCCCTCCCCATTCTCCTCCTCTGCCTTTCTCCATTTCAGACACATCACCCATCAACGTGGTCTTCGAGAAAGGGATGGAAGGGTGCCCAGCTCTGAAAGGTGTTCACTGGCATCTGTGTAAAGGTGAGACAGGCTCATCCTGGCTTGTAAGAGCCAAACTCCGAGCACCTTTACTTCCTGTTTATGAGGTTGAGTGGTTCTGTGGCAATAGATGCCTGGGGTTGGGGGGAGAAGAAAGCATCCAACAGAATCCAACAGACTGGGGCCTCTCACCCCAGGTCAGGGTTGAGCTGGGCTGGGGTGAGTCTGGGGCTGCCTCTCTGAGGAACTGGGTTCTGCTCCCTGGGGTCCATACAAGCTCTCAAAGAAGGTCTCTTGAGGCCACAGATGGCACCTTGCCAAGCTGTCCAGGGCAGGGGTGCACAATGGGGGCCTGTTCCTGTGGAAGCCAGGAATATTCTAGGAGAAAGAAAAGGAGAAGAAAAAAATGTCTAAATATCTGTTTTTGTTTCCCACGTCTCACCCACTCAAAACATTAACTTCATACCAAGCGCCCACTGCATCGGTGTCCAGGGACGCCATGCAGCCCTGGGGCAGGTCGGGAAGGGGAGGAGGGCAGTTGTGTCCACACCAGCTCTGGCTCCACACCAGCCCCACAGCCTTGACCTCATGCTTGGTGCTTTCAGTTTCCTTTAGGCACTGATGGAATCTTTTGCAGTGGTCATATTCCAGGAGTGCCAAGCATGTGATTGTATTTTCCTGATTTGCATCTTCCCTTCTATTTTGGTAGTATTTTTTAAGTGGAAAGGGCATACCTTCAGAGGGCTACATTAATTGGTAAATCCAAGTTTTGGCCTTTCCTATCACCCCTGCCAGAGGTAACCCAAGCCATAACACAGCTTCAGCCTAGGCCGCGGGCAAGGTTACAACCTCAGGGGAGTGAAGGAACACAATAGCTTTTAGTTTACTCTCACTGTGGTAGGAAGTTTGACCTTTCAGAGGGAAAAATGGGGCTTGTGGTTGGCAGGATCAAGGAGCCTACATTCCACACACCATTCTGGCCATCCAGAGAAAAGAGAACACTCTTACTACCTAAAAATGTCTTTTCATGCTCTCCGAAAGGCTCAGTGGCATTCAGAAAAAATTACAGAAAGGCCCTCTGGACTTACTCTTATCAGATGGTAAAAGATATTTTAAAGCTGCATTAATGAAAACAATTTGATTCTAGCACAGAAATAGATCAATGAGCCAAAATAAAAGAGTACCAAAAGAGCCTGGAAAGCATAGAATAACTTAATAAATAAAGCATATGAAACAGGTAAAGGGGATAAAGAGGCACAAAAACTCAATTATAATATAAATTAGTCATAGGAATGAAAGTACAGCATAGAGAATCTAGTCAATAATATTGTGATATCTTTCCATGTTGACAGATGGCAAGTACACTTATTGGGGTGAGCATTTAATAATGTAGGTAACTGTTTAATCATTATGTTGTACACCTAAAATCAGTATAATTATCTATCAACTATACTTCAATAAAAAAATTAAGGAAAAAGAGAAAAAAAAAACAAAGGCATATTTCCAATCATTGAGAGAAAGATTGGCTCAATACACATAGTTGGAAAATGTGGTTAACCAGAGGGGGAAAAGTTAAACTGCATCCTCCTTCAAGTCTTTATACCAAAATAAATTACTGGTAAAAATATATATTTAAAAAAGAGAAAAGCTGTAAAATTACCAGAAAGGAACATGAGGTAATTTTTCTTATAATCTTGGAAAGGAGAAACCTTTCTTATTAAGACAAAACTCAGAAGCCATGTTAAAAATAGTGATGAGGTTGACTATTTAAATATTTAAAATTTCATCCATACCAAAAAAATAGTAAAATGATGTCAAGATACAAATGAAAAGGTGGGGAAAATATTTGAAAGACAGGTTATGGACAAACATATAAAGGACTTAATATAAAAATAGGATTTGTGAATCACAAGGGAAAGGCCAAGAACTAAATTTTTTTGATGAGTAAAACATATAAACAAGTAACTCACAGACAGGGACAGAGAGAAAAATAGACATGTCATATAAACAAATGCAAAATAAATTAAAAGAAGAGTAAAATCTGTAAAATTTACTATTAGATTGACAAAAATCAGAAAGTTTGATAATACACATTGTGGATTAAGATGCAGTGAAACAGGCATTCTCACTAACTCTGGGTTGTTTTGAGCTTTCTCAAGGGCAATTCAGTAGTATCTGTCCAAATAAGATGCCCTAACTCACATGGGCAAAGACTGAGGACCCTCTGCAGCTTTGTTTGCAACAGCTAATGACTGGAAACCATCTAAATGTTCACCAAGAGGAGACTGGTTAAATGCATTATGAACATTCACACAAGGGTACACTTTGCAGTTGTTCAGAAGAAAGTGGGGATTCTGTATGTTCTAAGAGAAACAATCTCCAAGATTGCTACGTGGAAAAGAGAAGGGGCAGACCCTGTGTGTCATAAGATATGTGTGTGTGTGTGCACGTGTGGGTACACACTTGTGCACTCAGTCAGCAAAGCTTTATTGAGCAGCTGTCACGCACCAGAAAGTGTTCTAAGCACCAGGGACACAGCATTGAACAAAACAGATAAACTCTTCTTGTCATGTAAGCCTTCATGGGGCTTTTAAGCTAACGAGGAAAACAGTAAGTGGAATACATGGGGGAGGGGGGCCACATGGTGAGAAGGGATGTGGAGAAAAATGAAGATGAGATGGGTAGGGCATGCAGGGAAAGGCTGCCGATTTAAATAAGGTGCTTGGAGACAAGCTTCACTGAGAAGTAAATGTGTGAGCTGAGGTTTATGGGAGGTGAGGGAGAGAGCTTTGCACACAGAGCGGGAAGCGGGTTCCAGCCAGAAGGAACAGCAGGTGCAAAAGCTCCAAGCAGGCAGCCTGGTGGCCTGATGGAGAAGAGGAGGAAGTCTGAGGCTGTCGCAGTGGTTGGGAGGGGTGGGGGTCGGGGAGAGGTCCTGGGGAGAGGGAGCTTGGAAGAGCTGTTTGAGAGACTCTGGCTTTTTAGCAGCAAGAGATGTGACATGATCTGACTTCAGGTTTTAGGAACACACAGAGAAAATTTCCAAAGGGATTCACCCAACCTGTACATGGTGGTTGCCTTCACAGAGAGGAAGGGCAGGGGGAGAGGGGAGGAAGGGGCAGGCAGGGAGGTGGGAGGAGAGAATGGCTTTGCATCATTTTCCATGGCTGTTTTGTTTGTTCTTTGTTCTACAGTGCACAGATGGCTTTTTCTATTTTTTGAAGAGCCATCTTGCCCTGTGAGAAATGCCAAATAAAGAACTTTCTCCAGAAAAAGACCCTTTTCCTGGATGGGCCTGAATGATGTCTTAGGCTGGGTTTCCCCAAACAGCAGACCCTGAGATGCAGATTCAAGAACAAGGAGTCCATCTAGGAGGTGAACCCAGGAGGTGCCGGTAGAGGAGTGGAGAAGTGAGGCAGAGAAGGAAAGGAGGCTGACACCCAGCACATCCTTGGGCACACTGCCATTTGGGCAACTGAGGCTGCATCCTACTGGAACTCAGGGTCAGTGTGAAGCTTGCTTCAGAGTTACCGCCCAATTTAGGGGCAGGAAGCTGGCTTTGTCCTCCAGCTCCTGATTGCCACGACTAGGGGAGCTCCAGGACCTTAACTCCCTGGCCCTCCAGGGCATCGGGAAAAAGCACGCAGTGGAAAGCTGCCATCAGCAGATGCATGAATGGGAGGGGACGCAAGCTAAATGCTACAAAGGGTGTTCTGCCTTTTAAAAAGCACTTACAATGGTTTTTCCCTCAAGTTCTTTCCACCCTTCTTTCCCCAGTGGGCACTGTTCTTTAATGAATTTCACATAAAGATAGAATAAAGAGAAAAGAACAGGGTGGACTTAACGATGAGCTCTGTCGCACCTCTCCTAGAGCCCACGAGAAACCAGGAATGCCCTGGAATGAGGGCACGGATGCAAGACCATCTGCCAAAGGTGCTCTGATAGAAAAAAAAAGCTTTAAAAATACACCTTTAGAAAATCTATGGCTCACAAAATTTTTTTAAGAAAAGGAATTATAACAGTCCACACTGGATGCCCCACCCTCTCCTCCACACCCAGTCATGTCCCTCTCCTTCTTCAAATCCAGCTCTAAAATGCTAGCCTCTTTCAGGCCCGATGGAATTCCCCCTGCCTTCCTGCAGTCTACGAGGAGATGCTCAGTACTTGCGCTGCCAGAACCCCTGCCCTGGTCCATGACAGATGTCAGCAGGGGGCCTGGAAGACTTGGATGTATTGAATTAAAATACTCAACCAAATCACTGGGCCTCTCTGACCCTCTGTCTCTTCATCTTCAAAATGATTGGATGAGATTAAAGCATCTCCACTAGATGTTCTTGAACAACCCTTCTACTCTCTCAGTCATTCTATGGTTCTAAAGCAACTCAAAAATGGAATTCAAAATGGCTCTGAGCAGGCCCAGCTTTGTTGTAATGAGGGCACATCCTCTCTCATTGATGACTTGGGAGGGGACAACTCTCACTTGAGTACACAAGTTCCTGTATATATATATATTTTTTTTAATTATTTGTGAGTTTCTCAAAGGCAGGCCTTAAATCCTACGTCCCCTATCCCCCCATTTTTAAGGTTCTGCATTGGTTATTGATAGACCAAGTCAGTGAGAGGGGAAATCCAAAGAGGATTTAGCCTTGGCTTACAGATTTAACAACTGCTCTGTCTAAAACCCTGCGGTGGCTGCCCATTATTCTTAGGAAAAATGTTTGCCTTTGTTTTTGTTTTTTGAAGTGACCCACTGTCACCCTCTACCCACCTCCCCAGCCCAACTGGAGTCACTCAGCCCACTAAGGGGCTTCTCAAAGTGTGCTCTTCAGGCCACCTGCATCAGAACTGTCTGAGATGCTTGTTTAAAATCCATCTCTCTGGGCCCCACCCCAGGCTACTGGACATGCTCTCTGAACATGGATCCCAGGAATCTGCATTTTCACCACATACACAGGCAATTCGTAAGAACTTTGAAGGTTGAAAAACCACTGCTTCTGCTGGGTCCCCCGACTTTTAGTGTCTTGAATGAGCTGAACACCGTGTCTCCTGAATCAGTCACCTACTGCCGCATAACAAATTACTCCAAAACTTAGCAGCATAGAGAAACAAACACAGTATCTCGCAGAGTTTCTAGTGGTGGGGAATTTGGGAGCAGCCTGGCTAGGCGTCCTGGCTCAGGGTCTCTCCTGAGATTTCAGAGCTGTTGGCCCGGCCTGCAGTCATTTGAAGGGTCCAGAGAATCTGCATTCAAGCTCGGTCACATGGCTGCTAACAGGCGGCTGCATGAGCCTCTCCACGGGGCTGTTCACATAACATGGCAGCTCACTTCACCCAGAGCAAGTGATCTGAGGCAGAGAGGTGGGCACCCAAGACTGTAGACAGAGTCATTTTATAACCTCAGTTGGAAGTCACAGACCGTCATGCCTGCCATATCCTACTCATCAGAAGTGGATCACAAAGTCTGGCCCCCACTCAAGATGGGGGGAAATCAAGCCCTACATCTTGCAGGGTGGAATATCAAAGAATTTGTGGACATATTCTTAAAACACTTCTCCACTTCAACACTTTCACCAATTCGGTTTTTTCTAAGTGAAATTCACACACATACACATATACATACACACACATGTGTGCACACACATTGACATGTGCATACACACATACACACGCAGAGACATAGACACGCACTTGCTGGGATAAGTCTCACTCGCCCTTCAAGTGTCAAGTCAAACATCGTTTCCGTCCAGGCCCATCCTGTATGACCGTGGCGTGGAGGTGCCATTCACCCGGGAGTCATTGAACACGTGTGTCCTTAGTAAGATCGTCTTTTCAGCAAGTGGCTGAAAACATCAGCGACCTCTATTCTCCAATATCTGCCCCAGGATTCAGGGAAGTCTTTATCAGCTGCAGGCCAGGGAAGAGCCACCTCAGGAACCCCACCACTCTAGCTGGCACGACCCGCTGCCTCCCCAGACTCACAGCAGAGCGCCTATGACTGCAACCCCCACCGGGCCTACGACCCAAACCCAGCGTGCTGACTGACCTCCAGGTGTGCGGCAGCTTCCAGACAGTTGCCCACACCACTAAGTGTGAGTTCTGTTTGTAGGGGGCAGAATTCCACCGCTTTTTGTACTCAAGGAAGTAGGCACGAGAAGATGAGGGGAGGGGACCAAGATCATGATCCATTGCAGGAGTTGCGAAATAGGGAAAATTTGGAACCAACCCAAATATCCATCGGAGAGGAATGGATAAATGAACTCCAGTGCCTCAGAGCAATCCAGAAGGATGGAGGCAATTCATGCACATCAACAAGGAGAGATGTCAAGTGAAAAAAGCAAGTTGCAGAATATGTATAGTGACCCCATTAAAAATAACTGTGTCTATATTTTGATACACACATAAAATATGTATACATACATCAAATATGCCTGTATTTGCACTGAAGCAAAACGAATGTGAAGGGACATATGCCAAATGGAAAACGGTAGACGGAGAGAGGGAGAGAGGCTTCCACGATTTACTTTAGATATTACAGGAAAAGGTCTGAAAGGTATTGAAATCACAAAAGCTGAATGTATGTCAGGGGTTCTTAACATTTTTTTAAGTAAAATATATAGGGCTCAAAAAGGACACCAATTATTTTAAAACTAAGTAATCAAAGGTGTTTGCTTGGCACTCCACGGGTTTTATTCATGCACTAAATAACAGGGTGCCCCTGAAAGTTTCAGGCCTCTATAACTTCAGAGAAGCAGTAAGCACGACAAGCCTTCAGATACCCAAACCTGCCATGTGGTATGAAAATTACCTGGACTCCCACTGGTGACAAAGTCACAGTAGTGTGAACACGTCACTGAAGGAAATGCTAAAATTCAATGAAAATAAAATGTAATTATTTTACCTTCCAAGTTCATGGACGCCTGAATTCTATCTGTAGACCCTTGAGGGTCCATGGAACTCAGCTTGAGAACTCTGATGGTTTCTGCCTTCTAAAGGTCAGCAGTAGTCTCTTGGTCAATTCCTCCTTTTCTTCTGAGAGAGACCACTTTGGAGAGTTTATTTATTCAAGCAGATGAAGGGATTTTCTTAGGGAGTCTACAGTCAGGGAGTACCCCAAATGCACATGACTCTGATGGAGATGCTCAGTGTTCTGTTAGCCGATGTAAAACAGGTCTTTTTCCCCAGCTTTATCAAGATATAAGTGATACATAACATTGTATATGTTGACGGCATAGAGACATGTTGATTTGATACACTTGTGCAAAATGATCACCACCGTGGCATTAGTTAACACCTCCATCCCATCCATAATTACCACTTCCTTATGATGGTGAGAACATTTAAAATCCACTCTTAGCAACTCCCAACTATACAATACAGCATTATTAGCTATAACCATCATGCTGTGCGGCAGATCCCCAGAACTGAACAGGCAAAAGCCTTCTTCTGCTCTGCTTAACGGCTCTGATGCCTCAAATGCACTGTGTTTGGTTGAATATTGTGATTGTCTTTTCCAGACCAGGGAAATGAAACCACATCTTAGGGATGAGGCAGTCGGTACTCTGGTGGCAGTTCTGTCTATGATCAAGACAAGAGAGAGTCTATTGATATGGGAAGTAAGGTGGGGGTGGCTGCAATATCTCCAGGATTAAGCGGGAATCGTGACGTTAATGGAGATCCTGAATTGATGGAGATACGCTGGGACCCATGTTGGCGACAGAGCTGGCCCTCACCGAGGAACCAAAATCAGACCGAGGCTGTGGGTCTCCCAAAGTGGGCACTTCTGGTAGCAGTTGCAATTCGTGCTTCTGATCCCCAAGCCTTCAGGGCAGGCTCATTGATTGTTGCGACCTGGGCAGAGCTGTGCTTCGGTGGCCCTGGTGGCTAGGTTGGGGAGAAGCCAAACAGCGGTGACCTGGGACCTTGAGGCAAGAGCTTCTGGAGTGAGATAGATGTCCAAGGTGACAGGTGGCCACAAGAAGGTTTTGTGCAATATGCAAGCATTCCTCAGAGCATCCCATCACGTGCCTGGGAACCTCCCATTGTCCGCAGGATGGAGGCTCAGACTCCTGGTATCCGAGCATTAAAGGGACATGCTTCTCCCAAAGTTTGCGAGGTCAGGGTCATCTTGGTTGCTTACACTTCAGGAGCCTGAGTCACTTAGAACAAGCAAAAAACTAAATAATAATGAAGACCAAAAGGGAGGATAAGAGAGAAAGATGGGGAAGGGAGGGATGGAGCTCTACGGCCATAACCAGAGGGAGGAAGGGGGTGGAGCAAGGGCAACATCAAGCAGGGCATCCCTGAAACGGCGCAGGCCCTCCCGGATGGCTGTGCACCCGTTGCCCCAAGTCTGCCAAGAGACCTAAAAGAAGCTGGAAATGCTGGTGGGAAGCAGGGCTGTCTGCCTTAGAGAAGAAATGGAAAGCCAGACCTGGTCTTGTTGAGATGGGGCAGAAAGCTTGGACGTGGCCCTGGCCAGAGGTCTGATGGGAGCAGGAAAGGGGTTTTGAGGTCTCCTTTGAAGCTGCGCAGCTCTGGCCTTCGGGACTGAAAGGCAAGCAGCAAGTGAGTGTCCTGGAACAAGCAGTGCACAAGTGTATGCACTGTCTCTGTTGCACAGGGTCAAGAGGGAGAGGCCCGAACCCAAAGCCCACCTGAGCTGGGGGTCAGCTCCACGGTGCTGCAGAAAGAAACAAGAAAGTTGGGGCCAAGCATAAACTGGAGGCAGCTTTACAAAGTCTGAAAAGCTCCCCAGGCCACGGAAATCTGACTTGGCCAAAAACTCGCCATGATCTCACTCCTCTCCATGAGCTGCTGTCCTGATACCCATGCTGCCTCCTTCCAGAATCCCCTCCATGAGCCTGGAGGGGACCCGTCAGGAGCCTAAAGCAGATACACTTCCCACAGCCCTGTGCTTGTCACACATGTCCCCGCCGCGAGTGGACTGTCCAGTGTCCCCACTGCCAGATGGAAGCCTGAGGGCACCTGCGGGGCTCTCGGCTGGGCCCTGACATGGTATGTGGCACAAGGAGGTTCTCAGTGTGTATCATCTGTCAGGTGCCCATCGGCCTGGCTGCAAACTTGGAAATGAGAGGATAAGATAGGTCTGTGAAAGCGCATCTCATCTGACCAAGGTTGGAGAAAAAAATAGAACAGGCTTGGAATTCCATCAGGTGGGCATGGATTTGTCTAGATGTTAAGTTTTAAGAGTCTGTGCCTCCTGCTCATCTGTCCCCGCAGTGTCCTGAGGAAGGACATATCAAAGGGACCTACCGAATCCTTTATTGGAATCACACTATCAGGACCAGAAGGAACCTTACAGCAAGGCTGCCCACTCAATGCCTCGAACCTTCTACAGACCTGCTCAGGTGGTTTTCCCAGTGTCTGGACAATAGGAAGGAAACCACCTCTTCCCAGTGCGTTTTGTTTCAGGGGTTAGGACGTGCTGTTGCAGATCATTCGTGCAGTTAATTCTTGCATGCCAAATCTGTGCCAGCCTGTGAACCAGGCTCTGGGAACATGACAGGGAACCCAACTGACCTTGTTTGGATTTCATGGCACTCGCTGACTCTCGGTCCCACTCCTGCTGGCCCAGTGGCACACAATGAACTGGCTCTGAAGAAGCATGCGCCATAAGGAATGGTTTCTAATAAAGCTGCTTTATGATACAGGGTGTATCGCTGAACCCAGGGGTCAGCAGGCACAAGCAGAACACACCTGCCGCCCCCCCCGAGGATACAGCAGCAGGCCTGCCATAGATGGAACTGCGGAGACGGGGAGAGGACCTGTGTGTAGGGGAAGCAGGCTGGACTTGGAGTTGAGAGCCTGCGTTCCAATCCCAAAGAGGC
Organism: Smutsia gigantea; assembly: GCA_032199065.1. Classification (NCBI taxonomy): domain Eukaryota; kingdom Metazoa; phylum Chordata; class Mammalia; order Pholidota; family Manidae; genus Smutsia; species Smutsia gigantea. Next base: position 235,986 of record JAVSCE010000040.1, read on the forward strand.
TCATGGATGTCACTGTGTTGGCCAGTCAGCTAGGTAAGCAAGGGCATAAGCTTATGGGCGGAAAAGTGGACATGGATGAGCTCCAATACACACGAGGATCAGCAGGGCCTGGCACATGCAGGGCCAGCTTCCTTCCAGCTATAGCTTCTCTGGTGCTAATTTTGCTCTCCCAAGTGAGAGGCACAGAAACAATTCCACAGAGGCAGGTTTCTAACTTGCCTGAAAGTCGTGGCTTCTCACATCCCTAGTCTACCCAGATGAGCAGAAGGTTCTGGATGGCCGAATAAGTGGATCTAAGGGGAAGTGAGTTGACGCCGTGAGCCTTGCCAGGCTCCCAGCAATATAAGCTTCCTAGAAAGGCCTCAGGTAAGATGTGCATTTTTATTTGCCCTGGAATATAGAGCCTGGGAGAAGAGTTGGGGCCCCCACCAAGACCCCTCCATCCTTTTCATACACTGTTTACACTGCTGTGTCCCATACGGAAATTGGATCGTGGTCAGGATTAAGGCGTAGAATATGGGATGGCATGGGCTCCACCTAAAAACCGAGGTGTTCCTGTCCCCCCTGCTGGCCCTGTCTGCTCCCCTCACCCCCAGGCCCTGGGAAATCCCAGCCAGGCCCTACCGGGTGAGGGACGTTGTGGTGTGATTTCCAAGTAGCTGGCTGAGGCTTTGGGTCCCAGGTGAGAGATGGGGGCGGGGGAGGGCTAGAGGAGGAGGAAGAGGGAGGGTTTCCTAACTGCTTGACGAACAGAGACCCGGACCTGAGCCTCAGTCAGGCTCTGACGACGTGGGATCACAGCAAATCCAAGGTCCCTGCCTTCTTCCCACCCCATCTCCCATTCTGTCCTCTCTTATCTGGCACTGATCAAGCTCGGGCTCTGAAAGCGCACCTGTCCCTGGAGAAGGGTGGGGATTCCCGCAGGCCTCTAGGGATGAATGCCTCAGCCAGGGCTGAAAAGGGCCCCCCGGTCCAGAGGCACACATCTGCTCACACACATCCTGCAAAGCACTGTCACGATCCTTCACCACCTCTGTCGACGCATGGAGGCTCAGACCGGGATCCCTGCTCCCGGTGTTCTGCCTCCTGGGACACATCGTCAGTGCCTGTGTGGGATTCCTGCGCCGTGACCCCTGCCCCTGTGGCTTCTCGGCTACTTCTGAGGACCTCATCAAAATTCAAGGGTAAAATCTCTACCTCAGGGTACCTATTTTGTTCTTCCATCCTAAAAAAAAATGACAAAGGAGGGACTGTGAAGCATTCTTGCCTCCTACATAAGGCCAAATAAAGGAAGAGCAGGATTTGCCGATCATGCTGTGCTATTCACTTGTCCCATTAATAAAGCCCACAACTTTCGAAGGCCCCTGCCTGGGTCCCATCCTGGCCTCTCATTCGAGCTGAAGAGCTCCCAGGCCACCCCCAAGCCCCTGGCTCGCATACACCTGATACACCTGCACCAGCAGGTTTATGCAATTACCTCCCTGAGGGCTTCTCTGCAGCCCCTTATCTGTCAAGCCTCCTGATCTCCTTCAAAACGTGCTCCCAGGCCACAGCTGGGACACTGCAGAATGTGGAATTGTTTGATGTCCTTACCATCCCACCAGAGTGAAGATGAACGGTGGGGTCACTCAGGTTAAACATCAACTGTTTAAACACCAGCCATGGAATTTGCAACTGGGTAAATACCGTACTGTGCATTGGAGCCAAAGAATTTGCTCAAAAACAGCTACTCAATATGTGTCAGAACAGGGCCTTAGTTACAGAGCAACACAGAAGAGCCAACGAAATACATATTCTGGTGCTTCATAAACCTACTAGAGGAGGGAGACGAAATGACTCTCTTGCCAAACAGAAAATTCCAGATGCAGAGGAGATCAATTAGAAGAGGCTGTGGGCTGTGGGTAGAGACAGCCAGTTCCTTCTTAGGGATGGAAGTCCAGTGTGTTCAGAGGACCCTGAGGCCCCCAGGTCCCTCCAGCTCAGACAGGCGGAGGAGGTTACAATAAGGATCATCCACATTCCACTCTGCACCCCACCCTGTTCAGGCTCCAGGCCTGCTCTGGGAGCACCAGGATGTCTCGCAGATTCTCGTGAACAAAGCTGGTCCTGCCACACCTCCACAGGGTTCTAGTGGACCCGGCTGTGGAATCAAGAAGCTTTCTCCCACTTTTCATTTGTACTCCAGGGCATGCCGGGATTTTAGCCAAAGAGCCCTTGAAGAGTTTGACATACAGGTCCCCCCTCCATGACATGCAAGTCCCCACGTGCTCAGAGAGGACTGCACCAGAAGACAAATCTCAGCAACAGATACCGTGGGTTACTCAGGATCACCCTTCTCCCCCAAGGACCAAGGTTTCATTGCTGGGTCCAGCTGGTCTTGGCCAGCTGCTTTTTCCCTGGGAGAATCATTTCCTAGCAGTCTCCTCAGCCCTCAGGCAGACATACCCATGGCTGGTCAAGTTCCCGTGGTGGCCAGACCTGTGAGCCCCAGCTTTGGCTTGATCACAGTCCCCCGTTTCAAAAGGAATTAGACTTTTTCTATCTTAAAGTTGCCTCAAGAGGCAATGTAGCTGAACTGCAATCCAGAGGCAAGAAATTTTCTTCAAGAGCAGGATTTGCCGTTATATTGTTATAATAGGCTGCAAATTAATTTAAACAATGATATCTATAAAACAATCACCTAATTTAGAGAGTATACATATACTTGTGTAAAAACTATTAAATACCTAGAAATTTTTGTAAATGTGTAACTGCTTTAACCCCAAAGGAAGCGGAAGATATAACCCCAAATCCCCATAAACTCTAACACTCAATGAGGCTCTATAAAACATAACTTCCTAAATATACTCTGGCTATAAACTCCCATAAAAGGATAGAAGAGAGAAAAATTCTTATTGGAGGAATTTAACACCTGCCTCCATATCTATAAATGTCCCATGGACACAAAATAGTTATTCAGATTCACTGGAAATCACCTATATCTTTGCAAGAATTCATTCTGGGCAACAGCTGGGAACCCAGGAATGGGTCCGGAGCTCCTAATTCGTGCAGTTGTCCCAACATGACACACGCACAGAGGTGAGTGCAAAAGTTTCTGCAATGCTCTTGGATGGAGGGAATGCATATGTAGGACAAGTTTAACTTCTTCAAGTAGCATTTACAGCAACTAGCACATTGCATCCTCTACATCTCTGTGAGGGAAACAGAATCAATATTAACTGCTTTGCAAATATAAACTTCAGAAATTCGCTACCCGTGGAGCCATGCTCAATAGATAAACCCCAATCGTGAAACTGGCTGGGTCTGCCCATCATAACCAGATGCCTTTTGTGTCTAAAGACGAAGCCCGTCTGCTTTGAAACTGAGTTTAACATCGCTTGCTTTGGGGGCCAGCTGGGAAAAGGTTCAGAGCATGGGTGGACCAGTTCTAGCTGCTGTCTGACACGTAACATCTGGGATCCAGCCAGGAACTTCTCCCCCACCAACTTGCTCCACACCACAAGCCTTAAAGAAGTACAGGGGAGAAAACCCCCATTTCTCAGCAGCAGACCCTCAGGGCCCCCACTGCCATTTTATAAACCCTCCAAGGACAAAACATCTCAATACCTTGGGTTCAGGGCCCAAGTGGAGCTGCAAGATGTGATCACTTGGAACCCCCACCCCCTTACTGGTTTTTAAGCGAACTTTATCTTGGTTTCAAGTCCATGCTTTTATACTTTGAGATGCTGTAGTGAGGACGCTGCAGACCACGTTTCTGCTTCCCTCCCGAGTAGGCGCTGTCTATGGGGGGCGCTAGAGGAGCCCGCCAAGCCGAGGAGGGACAGGGAGGTCCTCCTGGCTGCCTCCTGTTTGCTTTCTGTTCACCTCTGTTGGCTTCCTGTCTGTCCGTTTCCCCTGTTCACTCAGGCCACGTCAATTCCTTCCAGAGGCATGGAAGTCAGTTTTGGGTTTGCCCAACACTCACAGAACCAACCTGAGCCAAACCACTCCCTCTCTTCGGAGGCAGGGGCACCGTCCCCTCAGGGACTCTCTCCCAAGCTCAGAGACTCCAGCACCGGCCTGGAAGCACCCCCTCTCTCCCACCTAGAAATCTGAGATTCAGCCCACATGCCCCTTCTCCAGGTGTCTAACTTTTAATGATTCCGGCTTCTTCCCTGTGTTCCCCGAACCTCAAGGGTGATGAGTGCCTCCTGCAGGTGCTTCCGCCACTCGTGCCTTTGTGTTCTCTTCCTGCCTTTTCAGTAACCTGTTTAAAAATCCTTTATATTAAATGATCTCTGGTAACATAACTGGTGTGATTTCTGTCTCCTGCCTGGACCAGGACTAATTCACCCAGAGTTGGGTCCTCAGTATCTGTGGCAGGAATAGAGCCTCAGTCCCCCGACCCCACCTGACAGCCATTTGTCAGGGTGACCCACCCACTCCCATTCTGATCTGCTTTATCTCCGCCAACCTCTGCACAAGCAGGGACAGGGGCAGGGTAAAGTGTAAAGGTCATAGTGAAATTTGTGGCAACTGGAACTTAATTGCTGTACAGTTCTGGGGGATGGCTGCAGCGACTCCTTGCTAAACGTTTGCATGTTTCTCCTTGCTGGCTACAAGTGAGCTGTATGGAAGCATCCTCATCAGAGGTTTTCGACAGAAGATGATCTTGTTATAGGTTGCGGTGGGATTTTCTCTGGATTCCGTATGAAAATGTGTGGGTTCTGGGATAACAGGGTGGCCCACAGATGGTACAGAACTAGGGCTCCACCCTGGTGACATGGTCTCGGACCTCGAGTCCTTGAACACCATGTTGCCAGAGGACTTGACTGACTTCTTCCTTTTTAGCTGCCTGCTGCTGGAAGTCTTGTTCTGTCTCGTCCATCGGCTTTCCTCCAGAGCTTGCGTGCATTCAAGGTCTCTAGCTCTGCTTTTCTCAATGAGTCGCTTCACCATCGAGGAGGTGTATGTGACATAGGCTGGCCAAGGGTCATGTTGTTCAAGCAGATGTAGGGGAAGCCCAGTGTTTTCTGTGAGCTCTACCAGCAAAGAGAAAAATAGGCAACTTAGAGGCACTCACATACAGCGCTTTGATTCTTCAAAGCACTGGGACCACATTTTGAATGTCTCTCCATCACGCATTACAGCCCTTGCACCCCTGGATTCAGTGGGGTGGAGGGAAAATTAATTGTATAACACCAGTTGTTTAACCTGTGAACTTCTATTTTTGTTTTTTGGTTGTTTCTTTTTTTTTTTTGACCAATAAAAACGGTTACCATAAGGTCACTGTGAAGACTAAATGAAGCAATGTATTTTAAGGGCTGGGAACAGTAGAGCTTAGGACTTGAAAGCTGGGCTCTCGGTGAGTTCAAATTCCTTCTCTACCCCCTTAATAGCTGTGAACCTTGAGCAAATCTCTTAGCCCTTCTGAACCTTAGTTGCCTTGTGTCTAAAATGCTGATTAGAATAAGATCAATTTCACAGAGCTCTCTTGTGGGTTAAATGAAATAATTTATGTAACGTTTTTGAGCACAGTGCCCAGCATGGAGTAACCGGGAAATGGCTCACCAGGAACATTGGCGGTACTTCCTGATACGCTGTTTCCTTTAGTCCCTGCTAGACAACGGATAATACTCCCATTTAACAGCGGATGAGGCCAAGGCTGACTAGCTTGCACAACCAGCAACCGTGGTGGGTTTGGACTCAAGTCCAAAGGACTCAAAAATCCATAAGCTTTTCACTGTCGGGTGTTTGGGGTACGGAGGCTTTACTAGAGATCCTATGACCCCGTTAGTTTACCAAGCAGCCTGTCCCTCTGTGGAGACCAAATCGCGGGCAGGTCACTCCTTCTTTCTTCACCTGGCAGCTTCCTTCTGTCTAGCAGAAATGCCTCAGAATTCTGTCCTGCAGCTGCTGCCTTCCCATTTTCTCAAAAGGTGCCCCTACCGTGATTTTATACTTCTTTGGTCATTTCAACGGGAGTTCAGGAGGCAAGGGAGGTTAAAAGGTGCATCTCGCCATCTTCAACCCGAATTCAGTGACAAACACTACCAGTGGGGCTGACCAAGAAAAAAAACAAAGGCTACACAGTTATTCCCTGGCTGCCTTGCAGACATTCGGGAGCGGGAGCTCATCTGGGAACAGATCTGTCAGTGACGAACGTGTCGTGGAAGGTTCCTCTCCCTTCAAGAGTCACACATCACTCTGCCTGAGGAAGGCAAGAGGTGTGACATCACCTTGCACTAGAAGATGCCCTTCCAAGCAGACCCGACTGTTCATCCATGTCTCCCCAAAACAAATGCAAAATGCAAAGATCTTGCAGGTTAGAGCAATTCCTTGCATCTGGCAGAGGGGAAACTAAAACCGTCTGGCACAAAACGAGCAGCAGCTCTCTTCCAATTCCTGACATGCTATATTCTCTCTACTGGTGTAACAGGTGTGGCCGCCCTCTGAGCCCAGCCCCGCAGCAGGTGCCCCAGTACTAAGGCTCAAAGCCCCACCTTCATCTGTCTTCATCTTTCTTGCACTGATCCTCTCCCTCCTCATTAGAGAGTTCTTCATGCCAAATGTCCAGATACCTTTAGGAAAATACACACGTTAGCCAGAGCCACCAGAGCGCGACCTGAGAAGAAAGTGGCGGGCGCACCCAGGTGTGAGGGTCTCTGCGTGACTCGCCCTCAGAGGAAAGGACGTGCCTCCCATGGAGCCAGACAGAGGCAGGTGAGCCCTGCACAGGAGGTCGTGTCACCACCCTAGGCCTTCTGCTCTCTGGACTCCTGACTTTCAAGGGTTGAGCGCTGGGCAGGCCTGGGGGCTGTGTGGAGGTTGAACCATAGAGAAATGTAAAGGAAGCAATGTCCCTGCTTCCACACCATGCCATCTTCTCTATCAAGTGCAGTCCTGGTACTGCAGGTGCACCGATCTCCTGCCCCCCGGGCTGCCCTGCTCAGCCTGGCACTGGGGGAGGGGTCGCAGAGAGGGGCAGCTGCCAGGAGCCAGCACCGGGGCTCCCAGCACAGGCTGAAATAGGGAAGTCGTAATGCTCTGCGTGGCCAACGTGTGTGGGCAATGCGAAGGGAGCTGTGGTCTACTGGTTCCCGACCTGAGGGTCCATCTAACCTGGAGGGCTTGTTTGAACAGTGTTGGGCACCCCCTCCAGAGTCACTGACTCAGCGCCCAATGCTCTAGTCCAGAGGAGGGGAGGGAGACACTGAGGTTTTCTTAAGATTTTATTGTTAACTACCCAGCAAGGAAACAGTCCCGGGGGATCTCTTCAGGTCCTTTCCTGCTCTAAGACTGGAACTTTTACCCAAATTTTATCCAAAAATTCATTCTTTTATATGTTCTGTTTTGCCAGTTCTTTAACCTTTAAACATTTTAACATATCTTGGCATATTTCCAGCATTACCTGTCGGTGCCCAATAAAAACAGAGTGTCGGGTGGTTTGGAACAAGTTCCCAGATGTGCTGGTGTTCTTGGGCAGGAGACCCCACTTGGGAACCATCTTTCTAGGGCAATGCTTCTCAGTCACATCAGATGGTGGAAACATGGTTTGAACTGGTGATATTTGGGGAATTTGGGATAATTTCTTTCATCCTTGCTTCTAAGTTTCTAATTAATGGACCCTGAAGCCTCAGAGATGCCCAGTTATTAGTGAATCATTTGTTTTAACACCAGTGTGCATTTGTATGACCCCCCCCCCCCCATCCTGCTTGAAGCCTCTCACCGTATCTCAGTGGGCCCTTATAACAGCCCTCCATGGCTGGTAGAGCAATTCTGTAGATTGGTAGGTATTTTTCATACCTGCTAATGCAAGGACTAGGAAACTCTAAGATCAATGAGCACCAGAATTACCTGGGGAGTTTGTGAAAACAGACACCTGGGTCCCACCCCCAGTGATTCTGATTCAACAAGTCCACTTTGGGGACCTCACAGTTTGCATTTCTAGGTAACTCCCAGATGGCGCTGCTGGTCTGAAAACCGTAGCCCTGCCTTAGACTAATAATGGTCCCAAATCTGTCTTTCATTTGCAACATTGTGAGGGTCGTTGACTTGCTCATATGTGAAACACTCTGCCAAGATAAGCACATTTCTAGGCTTTCCACCTTTTCCTCCTAACCAAGGAACCATTGTAGAATGCCAGTGTGTTACTGACAAGGGCAACCTTAAATTTGACCATATTTCTTAAGTAAATTATTCATAATGTCATCATTTGATTACAACACACCTAACAGAGATTCATTCATACTCAGAAATATAAATAAGTAAAAGCTGGTTTTTCTCAAACCTACTCAGAACCAGGCCGTATGGAGCCTCTACTGTTAAGTCTTAGTGTCAATCTTTCATGACAATACATTTTTAGCAGAGTTCACAGTATTATTTTTCTGAGGCTAGAGAAGAAATACTGCTCAAATAGTCCTCTAACCTACAGACAGTTTCATGTAATAATATATTTTTTTTAATGAAAGTTGAATCATCTTTCTCTTTCTAAGGCCTACCATATCAGAATTCTAGGTCATTCATTCCAAGCCCCCAGTAACACAGAGTATTTCATCCAAGTGGTCGCCCATCCCATGCCTGTTCACCTCCAATAAAAGCGATTTCTTGACTTGTCATTCATAATTGTAGAGCTGCTAGAAATGTGTTTGTACTTTCCCCCATATATACAATAGGATGAGTCAGTCAGTCACACCAGATGGTGGAAACATGTTTTGAACTGGTGATATTTGGGGAACTGGGGATAATTTCTTTCATCCTTGCTTCCAAGTTTCTAATTAATGGGCCCTGAAGCCTCAAAGATGCCCAGTTATTAGTGAATAATTTGTTTCCGCACCAGTGTGCATGTGCATGTGCATGACGCCCCCATCCTGCTCGAAGCCTCTCACCGTATCTCAGTGGGCCCTTATAACAGCCCTCCGTGGCTGGTAGAGCAATTCTACAGATTGATAGGTATTTCTCATACCTGCTGATGCAAGGACTAGGAAACTATAAGACCAAGGGATGGAATGTTTGGGACAGCCTCAGAACTCATGGGGAGGACTTGTTTGTGTGAAAATAAAAGGAGACAAATAGTTGACATTAAGTCTGAAGACAAGCTGTGGGCTTTCATAATTTCCTTCAACTCTGGCACAAAGGTTCCATTTTCTCTCTCCATAAATGAAATGCAAACCAGCAGTCTACAGACAGAAACGGCATTGATGGGAGGGGCAAGGGGCATGACATTGAAGTGGTTTTCTTCTTTCTCCTACAGGCACAAAGGCCCATGTTCAATCCACTGGGTGTTCAAGCCCAGCTCCTCCCACCCCCTACCCAGTCTCCAACCCCACCATTTCCAAAATCTAGTCTGATATGCTGGGTTTGGTCTAAATACATTCAAAAGAGTGACACTTGCCTGGAATCTGATGCAAATTTGTGACCTCGACTGTTTTCCTTAACTTCTCAGGGCCACTGTTATCTCTCCTAGGAGATGGGAGTAAATTCCTGTCCTGACTCACAGACACATGGTTGTTATAAAATGTCTGGAAATTAAAGTGCTTCTACACCAGCGGTTCCCCAGCCTTGCTACACCTTGGAATTAGTGGGGAATCTATAAAAAATTCAGATGCCTGGATCCCCCCTGCAACACTGTGATTTAACTGGAATGGAACACAACACAGGCACTGGGATTAAAAGCTTGATTCATTGCGCAGCAAGGTTTGGGAACCACTGCTCTAGAAACTAAATCAAACAACACTAAACATTTACAGGGTATTAACTGCTTAGAAATAGGAAATGCGGCCAGGAGATCATTTTGGCCCTTTTTCAGTTCTAAGAATTTTCATTCAAGCATTTATTATTATATATGTATTCAGAACTGCATATCAGTGGCTTTAAACATTTAAAAGGACCATGGAGCATACCCACCACCACCTGCCAAAACTGGAACTGATTTAGATCAAAAGAGAACCTATGCCTTAAAGTCCTGAGCTAAGAAACTGGGTAGGACACTGTGATGGACACCAACCCACCAACCCCACACTGAGCCAAGCTGATTCAGCCCAGGAACGTTTTTCCGGATCTCAGAGATGGGCCTGCCCAGATGCTAAGGGCCTGAGTGGCAGCTTCCTCTTCAGCCCAAATAAATGAGGTGGTATTCTCATGCAAAGCTCACCTTACGCTCTGTCTGTGGCCACTAGCTGCCTCCTTACCTCAGGAAGCCATCTTGCAGATGGATTTTGTGGGATCCAGGCAGGATTGATGGATGAGTGCGTTCGCACAGGTCAACCTGCCTCACACACGCTTTTTGCCCTACTAATGCTATGAGGATAGTGCCATTTGCATACTCCTGAGGGGCAAGACATTACTGTAATCTGGAGTTTCCAAAATTGTCTTACTGAATGCTGAATCTCTCAAGATGTGAATGAATAGGTGCCACTTAATGGGGAGAAAAGGTCCACGGCGAGGGTCACCCTATGCAGCTGCATAGATTTTTTTAATCCAGGGGCACCGTTCACATCATCTGTGCTATACAATATGAATACAGCAGGCCTGGGTTCAGTCAGGCAAGTTTGCAAAAATGACACGTTAAACAAATTCCTTTAGTGCAGGACTTCTTAAAGCCTGTAGTATGCCAACTTGTTTTGTAACCCTCCAAAAAGGGAGGTTGATGTGCAGCGTCTCCTAATCTCATTTTACCAGGGAATCATTCATTCATTCATTTATTGGGTAGGGCAGCTCACGGAACTGGTAACCAGGGACACCTGTGTGAATTCTGAAGCAGCGTCCTTCTCAGCCCTCGCTCTGGAACTTGGCATCAGACGAGATAATGATGTCAGAGGGTGGAGGGAGGCCCTTGCTCAGGGCCTAGTTGGGTCTTCCGGGGACTCATCTCCTCCGAAACCAGCCTGGGAAGGTTGGTCCCCCAAAAGTGTCCACACGCAGAAGAACAAACCAGTGAGGGTCTAGTGCGTCATTGGAGACTAGCCTTATTTCCCTCTCTTCAGCCTCTTTCCTCTCTTCTCTGCTCCAATCTGCAGGGGTCTCGGCATCTCGTCCTGCACATGTTTCATCCCCCATTCCTCCCTGAGCCGCACCTGAGTTTTGTCTGGCCCTAGGAGGAGAGCCACATTATCCCAAAGAGGAAGCTGCAGGTGTTCGTTTCATCTCTGCACATTACCCTCCCCAGCCTCCTGTCTCCTCCCCTGCTTCTGTTTTCTTTCCTGCCCTCTGACAACTCCTCATTTATTTGGGCTGAAGAGGAAGCTGCCACTCAGGCCTTTAGCATCTGGGCAGGCTTATCTCTGAGATCCGGAAAAACGTTCCTGGGCTGAATCAGCTTGACACAAAGTGTGGTTGGTGAGCTGGTGTCTGTCACAGCGGCCTACCCAGGACCCCCAAAGGTACCCATCCTTCAGGCCAAGTGCGTGCTCTGCCCACCCGCATTTCAGACCTGGGGAAACAGTGCACGCCTGACAGGCTTTCGGTTAGCCCCACCTTATCCTGACTCTCTGCCTGTCTGCCCCACCCCAGCCCATGGACGCCATGAAAACTCATGCCATAGCCCTGCCGCTACTTGTAGGGAGGTGGGTGTCTAATCAACCTGCCCATCTTCTAACAGATCTGGCATTAGTAATTCACCACTTATGGTGGTTGGGAAGGGGACACCCTGCTTCTTAATGCTTCGGTGCTCTATGTATTTTCTCTAACAGTAAGAGATACAGCAGTGGCAATAGCTCAAGGGTCTATGGTCCTGCAGCACCAATTCATTCATGCACACAAGCAAGCAACAGATCTACAGTGAGTTCCAAACTCTACGCTTCTCATAGATGTGAGTCCTGTGCTCACCCAAAACACATGATTCTCCACATTCACCTCCTGCTTCAAGGCCTGCCCTTCTCAGTGCCAAAGGCCCACAGACAGGTTGTTTCCCATGGCCGGTAGCAAACCAAACAAGAATAATCCGTGTCATTGTTGTCATCAAATTTAAAAAAAAGCAGGCCCAAAGAAGTCACACCAGCCACTCTGCAGCCAGGTATTATGTGCAAGTACCAGGTATTGCAGTGGGTGCTGGAGACAGCAATCAGAATGAGGTAGAGCCTTGGTTCAAGGAGCTCACAGCCCCACAGAGCAGACAGACCATGAGAGGCCCAAGTCAGCCTGGGTGGGGACGGATGTCAAGAAACAGGTTCAAGAAGAGAGAAGATGCTTGTCCTAAGTTTTGAAAGTCATGAGGAATGACGGGCAGTGGCCATGGTTTAAATGCCTCAGTGTTTTCAGATCCTGAGTGAAGTGCTTCTCTGCTTAGGGTCCACAATCTTCTTCCAGTACGCCAATTATATAGGCTGTTTCCAAATGGTATGTTTCCTGTCTACGAACCACAGTGTCTAGTTGGCTGAACAAACACTTTACAAGCTCACTACAGGAAGAAGCACTGGTCATTGTATACCTATGAGATACAGCTATGAATTTGAATTTTATATATTTCTGAGGAATAGTCCACCATAAATTATCAAGGTACCCATTTTAAGATGTAATTTATGCCATCAAGCACAAAGCACATGTGCCATATTCTCTCTAGATCAAGTTCCAAATCTTAAAGTGAAATCTCCAGAACAAGCCCAACAGGCATAAACGGAGGAAAGCTTGTGGATCTTTTCCTTCCATGGACATTTGGGGTAGATCTGTAAATTGATATGCTAGACAGGTAGGAAAGATGGAGAAACAGGCAGCAGGCTACAGCCCTAAGATTTCATATTCAGGAAACCAAACATGAAAGCCTGTCAACAGTTTGTGCTCAGAGACCCTCTCCGCCTGACCACTGCCATGAGCAAGGGGACTATGGAACCCACAGCCCCCAATGTCTAATCAATCAGAAATGGAAGTCCTGCTCCTCTGGAACAATGGGGCATTGTGGACCTAGAGAATACACCAGGGAAATCGGCAGGCATTTCCCAGGACTGGTCTCAATCAATGGGCCAGAACAGCCCCTTTCGAAATGCTCAAAGCACTAGGAATCCAGGCCAGTGTTTGTGTTGAAGAAGATGACTTGTATCTGAGCCTTTGCCTAGAACCAAATAACTAAAGTAGCTGTCATTATAGGATTCCATGACTTCTTCAGCTGATTGACAGCATGTCCTCGGTGTCATACAGCTATCCCAGCTCACACCAGAATGTGAGAAAATGCATGCATCCCACATGGCACCCACCTCCTGCATCACAGGCACCCCCAGCTGTGATTCTAACTCTCAGTTGCCTGGGGTGAATTTCCCCCAGTTGAGCCACAATCCAAAGAAATCACTCTCCTGAAAATTAATTTGTATTTGGCTCTGAATCTCTTCATTCCTACTCAGTAATAATTTTAGCCCTAAAACAACTTACAAAATGGGAATTAAACAAAAGGAAGATGCAACATTTGGGGAAGAAGCAAAGGAAGGAAAGCTTTGCAGATGGATAGTCAACAGTATTCCAGCTGGAAGACAGAGTGCAGGCTAGTTTCAGTGCTGTGCAGAGACAGCTCTACCCAATAAGCAGCCCCACTCCACTTCCCACGTGTGCACACACACACACACACACTCTCACACTCACACACACTCGCTGGCAGAGTGTGAGCAGCGCCTGGAACAAACCACCCCCCGTCCTAGAAAAGCAATTCAAGACACGTGCTATGTCGGTTACGGCCAGCTGTATTTTGCTGTGCTTTTTTGTATGTGTTCTCGTAACAGAAATTATATAGCAGCATTATAGAAAGTTTAGAAAATGTTGTTTTTCTAAAAATCCTATTACCTTCACACAACTCTCACCCACATGCCTCACCTGGTTCTTACAGGGTGATGGTCACAACATGCACTGATCCTTTTGAGTCCATCATTTCTACTCTAACCTATTGCATTTTGGCCCATGTTCTTAAAGATACCTCATAATTATTTCAGAGGCTGCTTGGTCATCCATCAAGTGAATGAACCATTATTAATTCTGCCTTCATCTGGGGCCTTTAAGATGTTTCCAGTTTCAGCCCCTTTAAGCAATGAGTAGTGTCCTTTAAGACGAAGAATTCACTGGTGCCCTTCTGCTGTTTATGAATCTGTGTGCAACAAAGTGCTCAGAAAACGTTGGCTGCTGAAGGCTTCCAGACTCCCAAAGATCTCAGCACTACCGAAGCCACTCCCCTCCCACTAACCGTGAGAGATGCTCAGTGCTTCCTGCTCTCCTGTCTTCGTGGAAAGAGCACGAAGGATGCGTGTTACCAAGGACTCGAGTTCCAACCCGCTCCAAGGTCTGTCATTCGTTGGAGCACACCCCATAGTGAAGAGGCCAGAAACACAACAGAGTCTGTGAACAACTGCTCCCAGCACCAAAGCAGGCAGACTTCAGGCAGGAGCCCTGTAGCTGAAGCCCCCACTACCAACACCCCAGCCACAGAAGGGTCAGGGAAGACGTTAAAAAGAATCAGCACCCTGTGACCCAGACCACCTATGCCCAGGGGAATTGCCCCGAAAACAGGCCTCCTTAAGACTGGGTGAGCCAGCAAGGAAACAGCAACAGGGTCAATGAAAAACTCTCTAAACTTCCAAGTTATGATGCCCAGAGCTCAGGGCATAGGAGCCAGGTGAAGCCCACCCCAATGCCCTCTCCGAACAGGGAGGTACAAGATATTCCAGCAAACTGTCAGGACACTGAGTGACTGCTGAGGGAAACAAAGAACAAGGAAAGGCAGACCGGTTTCCTATAAAAGCACGACGAGCACGAGCCATTGGGGAAGGGACCGCCAATCTCCCAATAGAGATCCCCGATGCTCTTGATTGGACCCCGAGCCATCAGGCAATTGTCAGACTGTGTCCCATATTTTCTATTGAGAAAGCAAGGAAGTGTGGAAAAGATCCTTGCAAAGTTTGCAAGTTTCCTCCAGCACTGTGCAAGGGCGAGGGTGCCATGGGCTGGAGAAGATCCGTATTTCCTCTCAGAGATGTGATTGAATAAAAAGGGTGGCTCCTTGGCTGTATGAGTTGAGGAAAGTGGTCCCTTTAGCTCTTGTTCACTCAGCGATCTTTTGAAAACTGACTATCTCAAATAACCCGTAGGTCTATGTCTCAT
Organism: Smutsia gigantea; assembly: GCA_032199065.1. Classification (NCBI taxonomy): domain Eukaryota; kingdom Metazoa; phylum Chordata; class Mammalia; order Pholidota; family Manidae; genus Smutsia; species Smutsia gigantea. Next base: position 251,037 of record JAVSCE010000040.1, read on the forward strand.
TATTAATTACTATATTGGCATCCTGAATTATTAGTCATTTTTCCTTTGAGATTGGTCAAATTAGCCATTTCCTCAAAGCCTTATCACTCCATGTCTTCAGGATCACTGGGACCTTTATAATCAACTAAAATGTGCTCCCAGGAGCCATCTCTCTTCTGAGACTAGATTCTTATTCCCAACTGCTTGTTAAACAAGTTCCTCTAAGTGTTCTGCCTTTTCATCTAACTTAAACCTGTTCAAAACCAAAGTCAGTGTCTGTCATCATCCTGTACTTCCATGAACACCTCTGTCCCCATGCCCTTTCCGTCATGGCATCCCCAAAATAGAAACTCAACTCCTTCCCTCTTTCAGACTCCATTCCCCAAAATTGTCTCCCTACCTCTATTCTCTTTTTCTCTAGCTCATCCTCCATATGGTGACTGAAAGAACTATCATTTATAAATCCATTCATTCATTCATTGAACAAATATTGGCTGAATGCTTATGTGCCAAGCACGACACCAGACATGACTCTAATCAGAGAAAACCAGCTGAGAAAGGTCTGATCACATCACACTTCTGTTCTAAGCATACTTACTCCCTACTGCCTGGAAGATAAAATTTATATTCCTTAAAATCTAGTCCCAGAGAAGAACCACTCCGTTCCTGTCTCTCCCTATACACTCTCCTCCTACGCACACACAGACTCATGCACACTCGACACCCCATCACTCCCTGAATTCTCTCCCCACTCCCCACTTCTAAGAGGCTGTGTACTCTCCAAAACCCAGACCATAGCTCAGACACTCAGTGAAGCCTTTCCTCACCCTCCCAGGAAGAGAATCTGTCCTTCCCTGTGCTCTTGGAAGAAGGCAAAATGACCCTATTATCACATTCTGCTGAGAAAACTGCCAGGGGGATCAAAAGGCATGGAATCTACTTGGAGCCTTGAGTAAACTGATGAAATTGTATCCAGAACTGAAAAGCTGAGGGTAAGAAGCTGAAATCTGGGGACCCCCTGGCCCCTGTACAGCCCTGGGCCTTTCTGCCACGAGTGTTTTGTGGGATCGTCACCCATGGTGGAGTCTCCTCCCCCCGTCCTCAGGACACCACATCCCTGCAGGCCTCTCAAGGGAGGGCTATTTTTCCCCTCACGACCCTCCAGTTTCCAGGCCGGGAGGTGGGTGCTTCCTCCCCAGCCCCACAGCCACTTTCAAACCACCTTCCTTCCTCCTCCTCGGGAGCTCATGCTCTTAGGCGGCACCATGCCCTTCCCCCCCCAGGTAGGTGCCAGCTTCTGCTCCCACACCTCTGCCCCGCAGTCATGGACCACATTAGCTCCTGGCATGCTGGCTTCATGTGCACATTACTCCTATCATCCATAGTGGTTTCTTCATGTCATGAGTGGGCCATGCAAACCTATAGTCCAGCTTTCCTTGATCTACTCAGTTCCATTAATTTTGCCCTCCTGTCAATCTCTGCCACCTGCCCCTGTGGTCAGTCCACTGCTCTTATCATCACCAATAACCACGCTACATCCAAACCTCGACTGTGAACCTTGCTATCACCTGTGTGTCCTTCCAGCTCACCCCTCAGGCAGCTCGAGTCTAGCAATTCCTCCATTTCAATCCACCCGTCCACCTCCCTCTCTCTCACCACTTCCTGCCCTCGCTCCCTGCTTTATCCTCTTCACATTCCATGGTCCTTTGTTATAATCCCTTGCAAACAACCTTAACCCCCTTATTCTTCCCCCTTGCTACCATATTTGCATGACAAAACCACAGTACTCATCAAACATAACCTTTGGACTGTCTGGGTGCCTCCACCCCAGCTACTAGACAGAATGGGAGAGAAACGCGCACGTGCTGGCTGGCCCCACGGCCTGACAACAGCTGACATTCTCCGCATGTCTAAGCACCTAACCTATGTTAACTAACTTAATCCTTGTAACTACAGATACCATATTATCCCCACTTTACAAGCAAGGAAATTAAAGCCCATAGGGATGTTTGGTGGCTTGTCAAAGGGGACACAACTACAGCGTGACAAAGCCAGGCCGCCAAGCTGCAGAATTATTTTGTTCAACACTCCACACTAGTGCTTCTGCATCCCAAAGGCAGCCAACAGAGCGAGCCCATCCTACTTTCCCCCATTTCTGTGTCTTTTCACTCTCCCACCCCACAGACTACTATTTCAGACCTCCTCTTCACCTCCTTCTCACTCTCACTCTCAGTGGATGTCCCTGCCTCACACTCCTTTGGAAAAATCCGGGAATGCTTTGGGAACACCTCCGTCTCCCCACCATCACACCTACTTACCACCTGCTGCTGCACACACTGCCTTCCCTCCCACTGAGAAGGATAAAGTGTCCTATTCCAATCAAAGAGCACCTCTCCTCTTGCACACCAGGCTCCTCCCCACTTACCTTCCAATGCGATGGTCATGGATAGACCACTCCGCTCTTCAAACATTTCCCTACTTGGCTTCCATGACACCTCATGGACCTGTTTTCCTCCCCTGTCACTTGCTGCCCTCCTCCCCAGTCTTCACTGATGATTTCTGGGCTCCCTTCTCTTTTATGTCTAAGCATGTCCCCAAGGTGACATCAATCAGTTCTGTGGCCCTAAATCTCATAGATCTGCCAAATCTGAACACTTGCCTGACCCTTTCCTCAAAGTCCAAATGTATATATATCCACCCGCCATCTTCACAGTACCATTTGTATATTCTGACCGTACTCTCTCAGATGTTCCCGTCCCATCTTTCCAATGTCAGACAGAGGTACAGTCATTCACCAAAACGCCCATTTGAAACTCTAGAGGTTGTCTTTAATTCCCTACTTCTTCATATCCAGTTCAATGCCCACCCCACCCACCCCAGCCATCACCTAACTTCGGCATCTCCTCCCTAGTCCAGAACACCAACATCTCTTCACTGGACTCCTGAAACCTGCTAAGTGCTCTCCCTTCTCCACTCTTGTTCCCTTATAATTCCTTCTACAAAGAGAACTCAGAGTGATAATTTTTTAACACAAATCAGATTCAATCATTTCTCCGCCAACATGCCCATGGCTTCCCAGCCCATTTAGGACACAAAGCACGTCCCTCATCTTGGCCTACACAAAGCCCTCCTTGAGCCCCTGCTGACCCCCTGGCATTCACTACACCTCTTTCCCCATCATTCACTGCCCCGTCCACACCGGCCTTCATCCTTTCAATCACACCCTGCTAGTACCCAAGTTAGGATCCTTCTCCAGCAGCTCCCTCTGCCCGGGATGCACCTTTCCCTGATCTCCACATGGATTGTTCAGTCTTTTGAGTCAGGATTCAGCCTAAATGCAAATTCTTCACTGAGGCCTTCCGTGACCACTGTCACTACCATATTAATGTTCATTGAAAATTTAATCTCTTATTTTAATTCTCTGCATAGCATTGTCTCTGACTGACATGTCTTATGTTTTACTTATTTGTGTATTTTCTCTTCACCAACTAGAAGGTGAATTCCAGAAGAAGAGGGTCTCAGGCATCACATTCTCTGTTCCCAGGTACTTGCATCAAAATCATTAGCTAAATGGATGTAACTGCCATCGCCACAGCAGTTTCCCCTGGAAGACCTAAGGACTTTTAGAAACCTAAGCATCAGGCAGCTACACACTTGTGCAGGACCCAAGGTAAACCAGTGACTATCTGACTTGACAGTAGCCACTGGGGAAGGTCAAGTGGCAAAGGTGAGATGTTAAATGACGTGATGAACAATCACGGCTCATGGAAAGGCCTGGGTTCAGTTCCTAGCACTGTCCCTGCTTTTAAGTGGGCAAATCACTCCCCCCACCACTCTCTCAGAGCCTGAAGTTTTCCCATCTGTAAAACGGGACATTTCCCTTGAAGGAGTAGATTAAATGAGAGGCTGCCTGGGATGGCCCCAGAAGAGAACACCAGTGCAGTAACTCGAAGCCATGGCCATCCAGGATTCAGCCTTCTTCAAAAGGCAAAGTGAAACCCTGGCTGATGCGAAAAGTCCACGGTGCCTAAAGATACCAAACGCCAGCTCGAGCCCTCCTCTGCCTCCCGTCCGGACCTCCATTTCCCTCCCCGCTGGCCCACCGTGTGTCTCCTCCACTCCCAGCAGACAGCGCTGGTCTCATTGCCGCCAGCTGCAGCCTCAGGGTGCCTCCCACACACCACTGGATGGGGCTGCCTGTGCACGAACGGGGGTTTTCTTCCCTCAAAATGATGACAAGCTTAGACACATGGCCCCGCTCTCCCTCAGTGCTCCAATGACAGCCCATCTTGGGAAGCCAGCCAGGCCTATAGGTGGGCTTACACATCCCCCACCTGAGCCGCATTGATCAGGGCCATTTACCCCACTGTGTGTTACTTAGCTGGTATGTGTTTCCCTCTCTCTCTTCCTAAACTTGCTTCTTACAGCTCAGAAGTAAGATCTTTAAGTTCCAGTCACCTCTGGGCCCGCATGCTGTCTACCCCGAGGACTGACCCCGAGCAGACTTGCTCACCTTCCTCTGACCTCCTCTCACCCTCACTTCTTCAGTTTGGAAGTTCTTGGAAGTACGTGGTGCAGCTCATTTCACTAGGTTTCTGAGAAACAGAGAACAAGGAAGATAAACTGACAAAATGTAATAAAATCTTAACTAATACAGATGGTTGGGGGGAATGGACAGTTGAATATATAGAAAACTGTTGCCTACGGTTAAAAGAAAATCTCAATCATCAGTTCCACAGAGGTTAAGGAAGAGGTCTTTTGAGATTGGGGAGAAGTATTTAGTTACTGGTTTCAAGTGAATCTTTCTAGGCACAAATATACAAGTAGCATACAGTGAAACATAACTGCTATCCACATCGAAATATGTGTGGGTAACATGCCAGGAAGTCTTGAAGTTCTGACAAAAGGAGTTTTTGTTGAGTCATAAATCCAGTTAAACAACAAGGACTGTAATGTGTCTCCTTGGCAGGGGAGAGGGATGCATTGAATACTTAAAAAATCTGGGGACAGGCCCTCCTGGAGTGTGTGGTGTGGATGTCCCCCCAGCAAAGGCCTGGCCTTTAAGATCCATCCGTGTATAGCATTTCAGGAAAACCAGCTCTCTCCTTGCTGTTCTGGTTGTTTCTGTGTGATATTCTGTGCATTTCCTTATCTCAAGAGGCACCTGATAAGAAAATTAGCCAAAGTTCCTAATATGGAAAAGCTGTAGAGTACACTATTGTTTGGAGTAAAGGATAGTATAGAATTAAGAGTATGAGTTCGGGACAGGCCAGCTTCTTCTTAGCTATGTGACCAGAAACAAGATATTTAAAGTTCCTTAGACTCAATGTTCTCATCTATAAAAGAGGGGCAGTAATAGGAACTGTACTTGGGTTTCTATGAGGATTTTTGTCATGATAATTCAAATAAACCATCAAGCACAGGGCCTAGGCAAATGGTAAGAGCCAGTTGGCTGGACTGTTATCATCATCACTGATATGTAGGACTGAAATGTCTTCCATGATGTCAAAACAATGTGGTCCAGTTTCCAGGAAATTAGTAACAAAATGCATCTTACCAAACTAGCCAATAAGTTAACCATCAGGGAAAAGACTGGAGCAGTAGGGGGTCAGAGGATGGGCTCAGGGGACCCTCCAACACAACTCTGACAACACCACTGTCCCTACATTTCACCCAGCCCACCCCACCCACCCCACTTCCCAAGTCCCAACAGCCCCGCTTATACCATCTGCTCACTAACAGGACATTCTCCTGAGCCCGGGCAGGTCTGAGGCAGCTGTGCCCACTTGCAGCCACATAGGTGTTCACATACACATGCACACACACATCGACTGGGGCACCCGAGTCGTGCATGCACACACACATACATGAACACCCACCCTGCGTGACTCCCCAGTCACCAGCCATGACTGCTCTGCAGGCTTCAGCTTTGACATCCCTGTCCCAGCTGAGTTCTGGTTCTCCTCTCAGGTCTCTGCAGCCCTGGTCTAGAATGACTTAATGAGTGAACCTGAGCCAGGAAGTCTTGCTAGACTCCTAATGGGAATAATCTGGAGCCTTAGCAATGTTAAAGAGGACACAGGGTGGAGCACAGAATCTGGAGTCAGGAGAACTGGTTTTGAGAGCCAGCTTCACTTCATTACGTCCGATCTGTGCAAGTTACTTAATCTCTCTGAACCTCTCTTGCCTCATATCCAGGATAAGAAACATCCTGCCTCATGGGACGTTGTGATGATCCAATTAATTCAGGTAAAAGTATTTCATGATCCATAAAGATCTTTATAACTGTCTGCTTTGTGGTGAAGACCAGGAATCTTAATGGTATAAGTTTATTCTCTGGTTTATGCCTGGGGTTTCCTTTTGGTAAAAGAATATTGAATGCCATTGCCACGAAGGTGGGGACAAGACGAAATCTAGAGACAGCAGTGTGTCACAGAGCTGTAGGGGAGTGACAGAGACCATGGAGAGAGGGTGGCTCGTGTGGATGCTGTCTGAGGCTCATCTGCTTCCCTTGGGGTGGAGATGGGCTGGGAGAAGAGAGATTAAGAGTAACTCATTTAGAAAGTCAGAATGATTTGCCCTGAGAAGTCTTCAGAATGCTATGCCCAGGCACGTATGCAGCTCCCAGGAGGAGAATAAGGAACTTGGAATTCATTTCCCTCAGCCCCTCACAGCCACTGGCTTGTCAGAACTGCTGGCTGACAGACCCGACAGCAGCTGGGTCCAAGGGCCAGAGGCAGGCAGCCCCCAGTGACACCACCTCCTGGTATTCACCTTTGCATGAAACCTTCTCCCTGTGAGTGTGAGCAGCATCTACCGACTCACTTTTAACAAACACAATATGGTGAAAGTGAGGGGATGTCACTTCTGAGATTAGGTCCCAAAAATCCTTTGGCTTCCATCTTAAATACCCACTCTCACTGTCTGTCCTGCACTGTGGTTCGTTCTGAGGGAAGCCAGCCACCGTATTAGGAGCTGCCCTGTGGAGAGGCCCATGCGGCGAGGAGCTGCCGGAGGTCTCCAGCCAAGAGCCAGCCAGGAACTGAGGCCCTGAGTTCAACAGCCTGTGAATAGCTCACTCTTGCCAATAGCCATGTGAATTAGCTTGCAAGTGGGTCCTCTCCCCAGGACAGCGGGCAGACAGCCCTGCCTATACTGTGACCACATCCTCGAGGAGACGCCTTGAGATGGGCACATAGATGAGTAACACCCAGATTCATGACTCACAGAAACTGGGAGATAACAAATGTTTGTTTTAAGCACCTGAGTTTGGGGTGATTTTATTACACAGCAAGAGATAACCAAGGGATGGAAGGCTCTTCCCAGACGTTCCAAGGGAAAAGTCCGCCCAGGAGACTGAACAGAGAAGAGCTTCCTACTCCACCAGCAGTGGGAGCAGTTTCACTGCATGAATCCTTCCAGTACACACCCACCTGCAGCAAACAAGACATTGCCTTCTAGAGGAAGGGAACGCAGGTAAGTAAAGAATGTACGGCTATAGAACCGCACAGAGATGAGGCCATCCTCTGACAGCCAGTTTTGCCTGATGTGGCCCCAGGTCAGGGAGATAGGGCAGGACTGAAGGGGGCTCAGACATTGTGCTAAGGTGCTTGCCTCATATGGTACCTGAGAGGTACGGAAAGCTGAAACTGCAGTGGTTTCTTTTAAGACCAGGTAAAAAGTCTTTGGCATCCAAATGGCTTTGTGAAAGGGGCCAGCCAGATCATAATGTCAAGTTCTATCACAGGACTACTTTATCCAGCTCCACAACATAAATGCTGTTAGCTCCCCCTAGGCCCTGGACACAGGAGGATTGCCACCAATTTTCCCTTCCTGTCTGTGCACACGCGCGTGCACACACACACACACACACACACACACACACACACACACACACACACACACATACACTGTAAAAGGGGTTCAGGATTTCCAGGGTCCAAGAGCACAGGGTCTAGAATGATGTGCCTCTCAAAACTGTCTGGCCCAAGCCTACTGGGAGGTGGTCTGTGCTGACTCCAAAGGCTGACAGTCACCTGGCCCGGAGACTGGAACTTCACCAGAGACTCCAGAGAGAAAGACATAGTGGGGTCCCAGGAGTGTGTCCCCTGGTTTGCTCACCATCCCACAGGTAAGGATGAAGAAACTGCTTATTGTGCACAGTGGGAGTAAAGAGCACTGGAACTGGAATTTTATCTTGGAATGGATGCTGTTGGTTTCTGAAGTTCTCAGTATCTTGAAAGCCATTGATGCACCAGCATTTGATAGAGAGAAGAATGGCTCCCATGCCCCATGTGGTTGTGTGGCAACAAATAATAGCAAAGTTACAGTGACCCAACCCCCACCAGCGAGAAACCTACCCAGCAGTGTTGCGGGCAGGTTTTTTCAGCCCAACATTCTAGCCCTCACGTCACTAGACTTCTCTGAGCCTCGGTTTCCTCCCCTGTAAAAATAAGGACTGAGGTCTGCCAATCTTGTGCCCCATCCACCTCTGGACCCCTGCGTATGGCCCCCAAAACCAAACCAGAATAGCCCACCAAATAAATTCCTTATGAGCTCGACTTCTGGGCTCATAGCATCAGGGAAAACGGGGCAAGGCCTGACCTTCAGAACTCAGCTCCTTCTCACTCCCTGCTGTATTTCAAAAGAGAAAAGCCAACTTTTGCCTTCTGTGGTGGGAAATGTGAAAGGCACAGCTCGAAGCCCCGAGCTGAGACCACAACAAACCACTCCCGGGCGTGGAGCCCACTGAGCCAGCGCTCACAACTTTCCATCCACCGAGAGGAAATTCTAGACGCAGAAGGATTCCAGACAGACCCTGGTTTGGCTCCCCTGTCAACTGCCGTAAACCTGGTTCTGTGCCTTTGGAGTTGCAACATGGAGCCAGAAATCTGGAGGAATTTAACACCCAGTCAGTTCAGACACAGGAAAACATTGTTCAGAGTAAACACTGGAATCCCTCCCTCATCATCCAGGAATGTAGGGCCAGCAGGGTTGAGATCAGCAGCTTCTCAGAAAAGCCGTGGCTCTGCTGCTCTGCCTGGGCTGCAGCCCGGGAGGGCCAGGAGGGGCTCCACCCAGCTTTCTAACTGCCACCTGGTCAAGGCTGGGCAGCCAGCAGGGCTTCTCCTCTCCCTCCTGCCAGGCAGGGGCTAGAACTCACTGTTTCCCCTGGACTCCGCCTGCATGCAAAGGCCCTGCGCTGTCTCTGAACTTGGGAGAGGTCACTGAAGGCAACGTGCCCCCTACAAACTGGAGGGGCTCAGGGCGTTCTGGGACTTTCCATTTTCTGAGCCTGTGGCAGGCTGTGAAAGAGTCACTTTTCCTCGAGGAAGAAAGGAGGCTCTGTGTGCACAGCCAGGGTGCAGAGCCTCTCACCAGAAGATGTGTGCTGGTGCGTTGTGGCCACCAGCGCGTCTCTTGCTTTGAGACTTAACTAGTTCCTTCTCTCAAAAGCCATGTGCCAGGTCCCCACCCCGGTTCCTCTGGCCCTAGAGGGTGGAGAGGAAGGACTGGCTTTCCCCAGGGGCTACATGATGGATCCGGGAAAATCATTATGCATTAAATCTTTGTGTCCCTGTGTCCGCCACCTAAACTCCACCCAAGAGGATGCAGCCTGAACTGAGTCCTAAAAAGGCTTCTGACAGCCCATGTGTAGGAGGAAACCCGCAAAGGACTGGTTCAAGGAGAAGAATGCAGAGTGGGAAGGTGGCCGCTTTGCCCAGGAAGCTGGAGGAGCTTCCTCCATGGGGGCTGCGGGGGGAGGGGGAGGAGTTCAGGGGCAGCAGCAAATCGGGTGACAGCCGTCTGTCCCTGACCCTCACCGTGGCACTCACCCCATTCCTCAGCCCTGGGGGATCCACAGAGGCATATTTAATACAGATCCATCGAGGGTCTCCCAGTGAGTCAGGCAAGCAAGAGGGAGCTCCCTGCTCTCAGGGAGCGTAGGATCCAGACCTGAGGTTGTCAGCCATGTCACCTACTGACGCTGGGAGCTCCTTAGAAATGCAATTTCTGATCCTCCCTGGCCTCCTGCATCAGAACCTCTGGGCAGGGGCCTGGGGACCTGTATTCTACAAGCCATCCAGGGGATGCTGATGCACCGGGAAGTTTGAGAACTGTCAGCCTAAGCTGTCACCACCTTACTGGATAATAGAGAAAAGATGACAGGTTCCTGGTTTGCTTTGGGAAAGTCGTAGAAATGGTGTGAGTGTTAATATGCTCCTGGATTCCAAAAAGCTGCCCCAAATGGTGGTGTCCCTGGCAGTTTTGGATTCCAGCTTCAAAAACTTTTTCCACCCTCGTCTCGGTCACCCTCCACTGGTGGTTTCTAAAACTCTGTTTGAGGAAATGGGAATGTTTCTCCACTATGAGCAATGGAAGAGGTGGATTCTTCTAACCTGCAGAGCCCCCCTGGGTGGGTGCACCCCTGAGAAGCCTACTTGCCCTGTTGTCTGATTCTTGCTAGGCATCAAGGAGAATACGCATCCAGACTTTCTAATTGAATCGATTTGCGTATAAAATTACCAACTGACAAGTAAGACTTCATCCCTCCGTTCAGCAAATGACCTGGATGTTTCTAGACTCAATTATCTACTTTGTATTTGGTGGGTGGCCTGCCTGACCTACTGGGCAACAGTGCCGGCCTGGCTGCTCTCTCTCCCTCTTCTCTTGCCTCCCTCACTCTGCTTCCTCCTGGTTTCACCACCGCACTGCCTGCCCTTCTCAGGCTCCCTGCAGGATGCTCTCCTCTGCTCTGCCATTAAAGCAACAGTGCCCGGGGCTCTTCTTTCCCCACCTGCACAGCCTCCGGGGTGACCCCCTGGCGGTGCCATGACTCCACATGCCTCCAGCCATCGACTCTTCCCTGAGCTCCAGGCTCACATCACCAGCTCCTGCCGGACTCCTCTTCTCGGTGCCTCGGAACCACACTGTTCAAAACTGAGCTCCTGAAACACACACACACACACACACACACCCCAAAACCTGCTCCTCCACTGGTCTTCCCCATTTTGTTGAACCCCACCACTAACCTTTGGCAAAAAGCTAGGAGTCCTTTTCTCTCTTCTCCTTTATCTTTAAGACCCAATGAATCCCCACCATGCCAACTCAGCCCATACAAATACCCTGAATCCATTGTCTCCTCGCCATTCTCTAATGATCACAATTACTCCCACTGCTACTGCAGCTGGAACTGTAAGATAAAATAACTCAGTGTGGACGCTCACATCCTGCCTGTACGAGCTCGTTGAGCCTTACCCACAAACCTATGAGTTAAATGCTGCTAGTATCCCCTCTGACAGAGGGTACAGTCAAGGCTCGGTGACGCGCTCAAAGCCTTGTACCTGCAGTGGAGCCGGGATCTGGACGTGGGTAGTTGGCACCAGGATCCGCATGATTAAACACCACGCTCCCTGTGCTGCCTCTGTACCCCCCAGATAGTCACAGGGCCTCCAAATCGGCCTCCCTGCTTCCACGACTTCTTTCATGTGCACAGAAGCCAGAACATGCACCGTGTTCAGCCACTCTCCCACCTGACATCCCTCACCAAAGGTTTCCACATCACCCTCGGATGAAAACCCAAACTCCTCCATGGCTGCCTGTCTCCCTCTCCCTCCCCTAATGACATTGCCCTTCTCTCTGTCCTCATACTCACCCACCTCCAGCTCTTCCCTCAACCCAGACTGATCTTCCTAAAGATCTTCACAGAGCTGTCATTTAGATCTTGGCTCCATGACACCTTCCCAAGAAGACTTTCCCTAACTTCTTATCCCAAACTGGCCACTCAGCCCTTCTCCATCATATCACCTTATTTTATTTTCATCATAGGCATATCACTATCTGAAACCATCTTAAGTGTATTTGTTTACAATTTATTTTCTTGCCTGCCTTCTTAGAATTTAAGCTGCACAGGAGGATGGAACTTGTCTTTTCCTCACATATAATAAGTATTTGTTCTTTGTCCCCCATTCCTGCACAGAATTTCTAAAACCTTTGGATTTTTTTGTCCTTTGCATGCTAATAAGATGGCTCCCGGGGGAAGCCCTAGATTCCTTCAGGATAGGGGTTGGTGGCCAGGGAGACCCATCAGGTAATTAGAGGGTTAGTGCTTTCAGCCCAACCCCCAGCCTCCAGGACAGGACACAGGCTGCTGGTTGAGTTCAGTCACCAATAGCCAATGACCTAATCAACTGTGACCACATAATGAAACCTCCATAAAAATCCCTCAACAGTGGGGTTCAGGGGGGTTCCGGGTTTGCACCCGGGAAGTGGCATGCCTGGAAAGGGCAAGGAAGCTCTGTGCCACGCCCATCTCTTCTATTTGGTTGTTCCTAAATTATATCCTTTATAGCACACTGGTAAACATAAGTAAAGCATTTTCCTGAGTTCTGTGCATCATTCTAGCAAATTGTTGAAGCAGAGGAAGGGGCCCTGGGAACCCCTGAATGTGTAGGCGATTGGTCAAAAGTACAGGTGGCCCCTGAGATTTGAAACTGGAATCTAAAGTGGGGGCAGCGGCAGTCTCGTGGGGCCGAGCCCTTACCTGTGAGGTCTGTGCTAGTTCGTGTCAGAGTTGAATTGAACAGTTGGTATTGGAGAATCGAAGAATTGGTTGATGTGGAAAACCCCACCCATTTGGTGTTGGAAAAAAGACATCACAGAGATGGAGATTTCAAAGGCCACAGAAACGCCAAAAAACTCAAGCACCGGACAAGATCCTGGAGTTAGCACTGGAACACATTTATGAGGGGTGATTCCACAAAATGACAGAGGAAATGCCAGAATTGGGAGCCCTATGAAGTTAATGGGAGAGGAGGAAATGACGACAGAGAATGGTAGTAGCAAAGGGTGGCCCTCAAGATGATTCGTGCTTCACTTGTTTCTTACGGTAAGGGAATGAGACAGCATCGCCATTTTGCAGAGAGAAATGAGCCTCAGAAAAGAATGAAGTAATTTTCTCAAAGTGCATTTAGTAAATGGTGAGGTTAAAATTCAGAACCAAGTCAGATTCTAAAAACCAGTGTTCTTAACTAGTATATTATGATAGAAACCCAAACAAATGTACAAATTGAACTATTAGAACAAGTGAGTTTAGCAAATCATTTGCATTTCTAATGATCAGCCATAAAGTGATAAAATAAATCATCTAAAAAGATACTGTGTACAACTGCTTCAAAAATATTAAAGTCAGAATAAATCTTACAAAAGATGTGCAGACCCCCACAGAAAATTATACATTTTTGAAAAAAAAATCACGCTTAAACATCAAAATGAATGGAGAGATGTGCCACGTTCATTGTAAAAATGTCAGTTCTCCTAAAATCAGGCCACAGATTCAATGTAATTTCAACCAAAATCCAAACAGGATTGTTTACAGAACAAGCTGATTTTAAAGTTTATGGGACACAGAAAGACTTAACAGAGAAGGTAACCTTGAAGATGACATAACACAAAGAACGTGATGGTACACTGGGTTTCAGAGCTTACAAAGCCAGAATAACTGAGACAATGTAGAATGGGTGTGACACTAGGTAAAAAGACAATGGCACTGAACAGACAGCTCAGAAATGACTCGCTTCTCTACAGCTCCGCAGAGCGGTGAGTGAAGGACAGCATTTTCAATAAGTGGTGCAAAGCCAGCTGAATCTCCATACGGTGCAGGAGGGGCACAGCTCCTACCCTGTCACGACGCCCAAAAAGTCAAGTCCAGGTGGGTCGTACTTCTGAGTGTTAGAAGTAAAACTATAAAACGTCTAGAAGATAACATAGGAAAATATCTTCATGCCCTCATAAAGAAAAAAAATTTTCTTGAATTTATTAATTTCTAGTCACTGAAAGATGCCATTGGGAGAATGAAAAGGCAAGCCTCAGTATGGGGGAAGATTTCTGTACTCCATACAACCAAAAAGAGCTTTTATACAGGATACATTTTTTTAATTGAGGTATCAGTGTTATACAATCTTACATTAGTTTTAAATATACCATACAGTGGCTTGACAGTTCAGAATACATTTTTTAATTAAAAAAAACACACAATCAATAATAAAAAGACAAAAATATATATAAAGTTGAGCAAGGGACTTGAATAAGCTCATCCTAAAAGACAGTATCCAAGTGGCAAAATAAACAAATGAAAAGGTATTCAACCTCCAGGAAAACTGTGTTAAAACCACAGTGAGATACCACTAAACCCTGAGAAGAATGACTAAACATTTTTAAAGTGATGATACCAAGTGGAAGAAAGATACAGAGCAATGGGAAGTCCCGTAAGCTGGTAGTGGGAATGTAAATTGAAAACAGTTTGACACCATCTCCTGAAGACAAAACACCCACTCCTTGACCTAGCAATTCCACACCCAGGTCCAGAAATGCGAAATATAAAAATTCATAGTCAAGAGGAGACTCAGGAATTCAAGATGGTGGTGTGAGAGGTGAGACAGAGAGCTCCTCCCAAAACCACAAACAGTACAAAAATATAGTTAATTAATACAACTAACATAAAAACAGTAACAAGAAAGAAGGCTGAACCAGACTTCATACACACCTCACGAACAGAGCAGACCTCACGAGACAGGGTAAAGTACGAAAGCCTTAATCCGGTGGGACCCAAGCCCTTCCCCCACCCCAGCTCACTGGCAGGAGGAAGAGAAACTGAGCGGGGAGGGAGTGGAAGCCTGGGACTGCTGGACACCTAGCCCTGGAGATGTGCTTTGTGAGCAGAATCCTATAGCGTGTGGTACTCTGGACACTGGGGAGCTCGGACAGGCAGAGTGCTTGAGAAATTGACATTCCGGCCACTTGTGGAGGATGGGACCCACACCCAGCCGCCCTGTGTCAGAGGAAAGGCATGCAGTCTGAGAGGCTTCCTAGCAGTGAGAGGGCTGCTGAAGGGGTGGAGGTTGGGCACAGCTTGCTGCACAGGAGAAGGGAGAGCTGGACAAGGTTAAGGTTGTCTGGGCGCGCTCTGCCCAGCTGGTTGAGAACTTTGAGGAGCTTCAGGTGCTCCATCCCCGTGGCTGCCTACTCAGCTCCGAGGCCCCCCCACTGTGACACACAGCCTGCTGCACCTTCCTTCTAGCCTGCTGGCACCGGTTTGCAAACTGGCAGTCACTGTGCTGGTGTCAGGCCAGCCAGAGGGAGGCCCCACCTACAACAGCTAGAGACGCAAAGCACAGAGGCTTACACCTGTGTGCTTGGCCCACTGGCTCTGATACTAGAGATATGCACTGCAGACTGGAATCAGGAAACAGATCTTTCCTCCCTCCAGGCACCAGCTCTACTCCCCTACGACCCCAAACCTCACTCTAGGGGCTAAGCAGCTCCAGAGATGGGAGCTTCATGGCACAACTGGGCACAACACAGAAATATGAAACGTCAAAAGAACATGGTTCAGACCAAAATCTCTCAAACTCCAGAAAGAGGGCCAAATGAAACCGAACTCACCAATCTTTCTGAAATAGTTCAAAATAAAAATTATAAACATGCTTATGGAGGTAGAGAAAAATATTCAAAAACTCACGAATGAATTGAAGTTGGACATTCAATCATTAAGAACTTCCATATCTGAAATGAAACATACAATGGAGTGATTGAAAAGCAGATTAGATGTAGTAGAAGAGACAGTAAATGGAATAGAAATTAGAGAAGAGGAATACAAAGAAGCTGAGGCACAGAGAGAAAAAAGGATCTCTAAGAATGAAAGAATATTTAGAGAACTGTGTGACCAATCCAAACGGAACAATATTCACATTATAGGGGTACCAGAAGAAGAAGAGAGAGAAAAGGGGATAGAAAGTGTCATTGAGGAGATAATTGCTGAAAACTTCACCGATCTGGAGAAGGAGATAGTCTCTCAAGCCATGGAGGTGCACAGATCTCCCAACACAAGGGACCCAAGGAAGACAACATCAAGAAATATAATAATTAAAATGGCAAAGATCAAGGATAAAGACAGACTTTTAAAAGCAGCTAGAGAGAGAAAAAAGATTACATACAAAGGAAAACACATCAGGCTATCATCAGACTTCTCAACAGAAATCTTACAGGCCAGAACAGAGTGGCATGATATATTTAATGCAGTGAAGCAGAAGGGCCTTGAACCAAGAATACTCTACCTGGCAACGTTATCATTTAAATTTGAAGGAGGGATTAAACAATTTTCAGATAAGCAAAAGCTGAGAGAATTTATCTCCCACAAACCACCTCTACAGTGCATTTTGGAGGGACTCCTATAGATGGAAGTATTCCTAAGGCTAAATAGATTCACCGAAGGGAAGATAAAGAGTACAGAATATGATTCATAACATACAAAGAATGGAGGAGGAAGAAAAAGGAGGAAAAAAAAAAGAACTTTTAGGTTGTGTTTGTAATGGTATACAAAGTAAGTTAACTTAGACTGTTAGATAGTAAGGGAATTGCCCTTGAACCTTTGGTAACCACGAATCTAAAGCCTGCAATGGCAATAAGTACATACCTATCGATAATCACCCTAAATGTGAATGGTCTGAATGCACCAATCAAAAGACATAGAGTTACTGAATGGATAAAAAAACAAGACCCATCTATATGCTGCCTACAAGAGACTCACTTCAAACCCAAAGACATACACAGACTGAAAGTAAAGGGATGAAAAAACATATTTCATGCAACTAAGAGGGAGAAAAAAGCAGGAGTTGCAGTCCTTGTATCACACAAAATAGACTTCAAAACAAAGAAAGTTACAAGAGACAAAGAAGCACATTACATAATGATAAAAGGGTCAGCCCAACAAGAGGATATAACTATGATAAAATATCTATGCACCCAACACAGTATCACCAATATATGTGAAACAAATACTAACAGAATTAAAGGGGGATATAGAATGCAATGCATTCATTTTAGGAGACTTCAACACACCACGCACTCCAAAGGACAGATCAACAAGACAGAAAATAAGTAAAGAGACAGAGGCACTGAACAACCTATTAGAACAGATGGACCTAATGGACATCTACAGAACACTCCATCCAAAAGCAACAGGATACACATTCTTCTCAAGTGCACATGGAACATTTTCAAGAATAGATCATATACTAGGCCACCAAAAGAACCTCAGTAAATTCAAAAAGATTGAAATTGTACCAACCAGCTTCCCAGATCACAAAGGTATGGAACTAGAAATAAATTACACAAACAAAATGAAAAAGCCCACAAACACATGGATGCTTAATAACATGCTCCTAAATAATCAGTGGATCAATGACCAAATAAAAACAGAGATCAAGCAATATATGGAGACAAATGACAACAATAATTCAACACCACAAAATCTGTGGGAGGCAGCGTAGGCTGTGCTAAGAGGGAAATATATTGCAATACAGGCCTACCTCAGGAAAAAATACCAAATGAACAGTCTAAACTCGCAATTAATGAAACTAGAAAAGGAAGAACAAATGAGTAGAAGGAGGGACATAATAAAGATTAAAGCAGAAATAAATAAAATTGAGAAGAATAAAACAAAGAAAGAATCAATGAAAGCAGAAGCTGGTTCTTTGAGAAAATAAACAAAATATATAAACACCTAGCCAGACTTATCAAGAAAAAAAGAGAGTCTACACACATAAACAGAATCAGAAATGAGAAAGGAAAAAT
The DNA here is from genome assembly GCA_032199065.1 of Smutsia gigantea. Taxonomy (NCBI): domain Eukaryota; kingdom Metazoa; phylum Chordata; class Mammalia; order Pholidota; family Manidae; genus Smutsia; species Smutsia gigantea. The sequence goes on from JAVSCE010000040.1 coordinate 268,650, forward strand.
CACTATGGACACCACAGAAATACAAAGAATTATGAGAGAATACTATGAAAAATTATATGGTAACAAACTGGATAACCTAGAAGAAATGGACAACTTTCTAGAAAAATACAACCTTCCAAGACTGACCCAGGAAGAAACAGAAAATCTGAATAGACGAATTACCAGCAAAGAAATTGAATTGGTAATCAAAAAACTACCTAAGAACAAAACTCCTGAAACAGATGGTTTCACTGCTGAATTTTACCACACATTTAGTGAAGATCTAATACCCATCCTCATTAAAGTTTTCCAAAAAGTAGAAGAGAAGGGAACACTCCCAAACTCATTCTACAAGACCAACATCACTCTAATACCAAAACCAGGCAGACACCACAAAAAAATAAAATTACAGACCAATATCTCTGATGAACAAGCACAGATGCAAAAATACTCAACAAAATATTAGCAAACCAAATTCAAAACAAAATCAAAAAGATCACCCGTCATGATCAAGCGGGATTCATCCCAGGGATGCAAGGATGGTACAACATTCAAAAATCCATCAACATCATCCACTTCATCAACAAAAAGGACAAAACCCACATGATCATCTCCATAGATGCTGAAAAGCATTCAACAAAATTCAACGACCATTCATGATAAAAACTATCAACAAAAGGGTTATAAAGGGCAAGTACCTCAACATAATAAAGGCCATATATGAGAAACCCACAGCCAGCATTATACTTAACAGCGAGAAGCTGAAAGCTTTTCCTTTAAGATCAGGAACAAGACAAGGATGCCCACTCTCCCCACTTTTATTCAACATAGTTCTGGAGGTCCTACCCATAGCAATCAGACAACACAAAGAAATAAAAGGCATCCAGATTGGCAAGGAAGAACTCAAACTGTCCTTGTTTGCAGATGACATAATATTGTACATAAAAAACCCTAAAGAATCCACTCCAAAACTATTAGATCTAATATCTGAATTCAGCAAAGTTGTGGGATACAAAATTATTACACAGAAATCTGTTGCATTCTTATACACTAACGATGAACTAGCAGAAAGAGAAATCAGGAAAACAATTCCATTCACAGTCACATCCAAAAGAATAAATACCTAGGAATAAACCTAACCAAGGAAGTGAAAAACCTATACTCTGGAAACTACAAGACACTCTTAAGAGAAATTAAAGAGGACACTAATAAATAGAAATTCAACCCATGCTCTTGGCTAGGAAGAATTAATATTGTCAAAATGGCCATCCTGCCTAAGGTAATCTACAGATTCAGTACAATCCCTATCAAAATACCAACAGCATTCTTCAACGAACTAGAGCAAATAGTTCTAAAATTCATATGGAACCACAAAAGACCCCGAATAGCCAAAGCAATCCTGAGAAGGAAGAATAAAGCAGGGGGAATTATGCTCCCAGACTTCAAGCTCTACTACAAAGCTACAGTAATCAAGACAATTTGGTACTGGCACAAGAACAGACCCACAGACCAGTGGAACAGAATAGAGAGCCCAGATATAAACCCAAGCATATATGGTCAATTAATATACGATATAGGAACCATGGATGTACTATGGGGAAATGACAGCCTCTTCAACAGCTGGTGTTGGCAAAACTGGACAGCTACATGTAAGAGAATGAAACTGGATTACTGTCTAACCCCATATACAAAAGTAAACTCAAAATGGATCAAAGACCTGAATGTAAGTCATGAAACCACAAAACTCTTAGAAAAAAATATAGGCAAAAATCTCTTGGACATAAACATGAGCAACTTCTTCATGAACATATCTCCCGGGCAAGGGAAACAAAAGCAAAAATGAACAAATGGGACTCTATCAAACTAAAAACCTTCTGTACAGCAAAGGGTACCATCAATAGAACAAAAAGACATCCTACAGTATGGGAGAATATATTCAGAAATGACATATCCAATAAGGGGTTGACATCCAAATTATATAAAGAGCACACACACCTCAGCAAACAAAAAGCAAATAAGCCAATTAAAAAAGGGCAGAGGAGTTGAACAGACACTTCTCCAAAGAAGAAATTCAGATGGCCAACAGGCACATGAAACGATGTTCCACATCACTAGTCATAAGAGAAATGCAAATTAGAGATATCACCTCATACCAGTTAGGATGGCTGCCATCCAAAAGACAAACAACAGCAAATGTTGGCAAGGATGTGGAGAAAGGGGAACCCTCCTACACTGCTGGTGGGAATGTAAATTAGTACAACCATTGTGGGAAGCAGTAGGGAGGTTGTAGGGAGGTTCCTCAAAAAACTCAAAATAGAAATACCATTTGACCCAGAAATTCCACTCCTAGGAATTTACCCTAAGAATGCATCAGCCCAGTTTAAAAAGATATATGCACCCCTATGTTTACTGAAGCACTATTTACAATAGCCAAGAAATGGAAGCAACCTAAGTATCCATCAGTAGATAAATGGATAAAGAAGATGTGGTATATATACACAATGGAATATTATTCAGCCATAAGAAGAAAACAAATCCTACCATTTGCAACAACATGGATGGAGCTAGAGGGTGTTATGCTCAGTGAAATAAGCCAGGTGGAGAAAGACAAGTATCAAATGATTCCACTCATCTGTGGAGTATAAGAACAAAGGAAAAACTGAAGGAACAAAATAGCAGCAGAGTCACAGAACCCAAGAACGGACTAACAGTTACCAAAGGGAAAGGGACTGGGGAAGATGAGTGGGAAGGGAGGGACAAGGGGGAAAAAGGGCTATTACAATTAGCACACATAGTGCAGTGGGGGTGGGGATGGGGTGGGGGGATACGGGGAAGGCAGTATAATACAAAGACAAGTAGTGATTCTATAACATCTTACTACTTTGATGGACAGTGACTGCAATGGGGTATGTGGCTGGGAGTCTAGTAACCATAATTTTGCTCATGTAATTGTATATTAATAATAGCAAAATAAAAAAATTCATAGTCAAGAATACTTATAACTGTGTTACTTAAAATAGCCCAAAATGGGAAATAACCCAAATATCCACCTAGAGTAAAGTGGATAAATACACAGCGGTACATTCATTCAGTGGCACACTTCACAGCACTGAAAATAAATAAGCGATATGCCTAAGTGGAGCCACATAAATGAAGCTTAAAGAGAGAACTGCGAGTGAAAGAAGTCAGGCAGAATAGCGTTTAAGAATACATGTCCTTGGTGTCAAGCACAGGCAATATTACCACCATCAGGAGGGCAGTTACTGCTGAGGCCCGAGAAGAGGGAAGTAATGGGTTGGGGGGAGCGGGCAGCTCCTGGCAGGGTATGTTACCAGGTGTCCACTCTCAATAAATCTCACAGTTGAAAGCTATATGTCTTTGTGCACTTGATGTATATTTCAAGACTTTGTTTTTTATTTTTTAAAGATATAAGGACAACAGGGGAAGGGATTGGGAGGGGTGGTCACAAATGGAGAAAAATTGCTAGAAGAAAGAAAATGGAAGATTGTGTCCCTTTGCGACTAGGAGCTCATTCCTGACTGACATCTCCAGAAACTGGGAAGATTGGCAATCCCAGAGCTTGGGAACAAGTCCTGGGAGGAGGGCAGCCGTGCTGACATCCATTTCCCTGCACTCTCATCCCCCTTGTCGCATGTCCCCGGTTCAGCCTCTCTCCCAGCCTCCCCGCCAGCACCTCGCAAACAGCCCTCTCCATGGCCCCACCTTCCTGCCTTCAGACTTTCTCAAGTCTCTCCTCCTCTACAAAATTCTTCCCTTGACCCCAAGCTTCCCCGACTTCTATTTTTTTCCTTTTCTCTGCCAAAATTCCCCAGGGAGTGGCCTGTGCCAGCTGCTGCTCTTTTCTTCACTCCTCAAGCCCCTGCAGCCTGGTGTCCATCCTCACAACTCAATGACAGCCGCTGGGCAGGAAGGAGCCAGTGGGCTGACACATAAGAAGCAAGCACAGCCATCAGCTAGGGGTGCAGGGGCTCTAGAAAGTGTGGGCAAGTGGGCGTGTACACAGACACACAGCAGCGTAAAGACACACTAACACACACAGAAGCATCGCGAACACACACAGACATATGGACACACACAGATGCACACACATACACATCATACAGAGACAAACACATGCACACAGGTGCACACACAGACACAGACACACATACACCAACACACACACAGGCACGCACAGAGATGCACATGCACACAAACTCATTCCAGGATGGCAGCCAACAGACTCTCATTTTGATTAGAGAGAGATGAGGGGACATCTCAGACTGAGGACGCCAGCCCCTGACGGTAACAGCACCGGAGCATTGCTGTGCCCAGGGCAGATCGGGGTTTCCTGGGACCTGCACACCCCACAGCTGGGGAGGAAGCTGTCTGTACCCTGCACCAGTCCCAGCTGTGAGCACGAGAAAGACACCCCCAGAATACTGTCAGCTGCAACATAGGGAAGGACATGCTTGTCAGGAGGCCTGGACAAAGTGACCCTGGGGATCAGAAGGTCAACTGTGCAGGAACCAGCCCTCGGGACACAGTGGGAGAGTCTCTCTGGGACAAGGGGCAGAGTCTGAATTTGGCCCTAAGGGGTCTGCCTCCCCATGTTCTCGCCCTCCTTTGACTGCTTCTCTCATTGTGGCTCGCAGCTCAGGCAAGCGCAAAACCACAGCTGCCAGCCCAAGGGGGCGGCGTCCGGGCCTCGGGCCTCCAGGACTGCCACGGGAGGGGGATGCCCAGGGGTGGGTCCCGCCTGCAGTGGGCAGGGCAGAAAGGGGAATATCTCTTCACTCCCCTCCTCTCCATACCCCCATCTGTACCCAGTGCCTTTATGATCATAAGGCTTACTAATTGCTGTGTTCATTTATTGACCCCGTTTATTTCTTGTTTTTATTTTTAAATAAGCAACTCAAATATTCATTATTACTTTTTAGAATCATTATTGCTCGTGCGGCTGTTAATGGTCTTGTTCCCTATAAGCTCCTATAAGTTCTCAGTAGTAAAGGCGTTCACCAGTCCTAGCTTAACATTTCCTTGCCCCCCGGCTCTGTGCCGACTCCATGCATCTCCAAGCGGGGGGTGGGGGAAGGACACACAGTACCACCCCCTGCTCGGCCCCCTCCACCCAAGAGGAAACATGGGTATGGTTTGTGTCTGTTTCGTTTCCTTGTTTAAGTAGAACAGGACCTCATACTAGAGTCACCTGACCATTTTAAAAACATACCCATACCTGAGCCCTCTGCACACAAAGTAACCAGAATCTGGGGTGTGGGGCTTGGATGTCCCTGTTTTCACTGAGTCCCAGCAGGTGAGTGATCGTAATTGAAGGAAAAGGAGACTGGGGGTCCTCAAACCAGCAGAAGACTCCAAGGAAGGGAGTGACCTCCGGATAGGGAGGCCCGTGTGTTTTTACTTTGACCTGGGCTCTCCTCGCTGCCACCACTGGTGCCCTGCGGTGTGAAATAGGACCCCACCCAGACTGTTACCTGAGAGGCTTCTGGGGCTCCACATGCCTGCTTCAGGGTCTTGGTGGCTCTACCGCCCGTACGTATGTTTTTTCTACACGTGTCTCGGGTCCCACCGCCCCCTTCGCCCTCTCCTTGCTGCTGCCAGCCAGCCTCTCCCTGCAGCCCTCAGGCGGCCCAGAGCCAAGTGGAGGCACTGTGACATCACCCGTTGCCATGCTCCCCACCCTGACTCCTCTGTCCTTGTTCTCTGCCTCCGCAAGCCCAGCCGGCCCCAAGGAGGCGAACCTCAAAGCCCGCTGCTGGGCAACGCCTCCCGCCCCCACAGCCAACGCCTGCTGTGTGCGGGGCCTCAACCCGGGCGCTGCATGTCGTGATCGCATCTGGGATCGCCGCTGCCACAGGAGCAAGTGAGATCCTCGGGTTTGTTGACAAACACTCCTGCGCCAGACCTGGCCAGGTGCCGGATGGACGGGACCGGGGGCCGACTTCCTGAGTGCCAGAGTCGCCTAGAGAGCCTGTGACAGTTTGCTGGGTCCCTCCCCAGAGTTTCTGACTCAGTAGCTCAGGGGTGGAGCCCAAGAATTTGCCATTCTAACAAACTCTTCAGGGTTCTTCTGAAACAACATGCCCTTTGGATGTTTGGAGAGGGAACTGCTGTCGCCAAGAAGCTGTTTGGAACCAGCCGCCTCCCCATGCTCTCATGGACCTGCCCATGCTTGTGATGAGGAGCGCGCACATCTTCTACCCTCACCTGCAACCTCTGACTCTGAAAAACATCCTCCAGGACTCAAGGAGGACCAGCCCAGAGAAGGCTGGGAAGTATGGCAGGGCGACTGCAGGGTTCGGCTTAGGACAGCATCGGGGGGACAGGCTGGGCTTCTGTGGTACAGAGCCGCATGGCCGAATGGGCATCCCTCTGGAATGTCTCTCCTGGAACCTGCTCTTCTCCATCCGCCCACCACTCTAGTCTCTTCCCGCAACCTGTCCACCCAGAATCTGAAGTCCCCTGGCTTCCCTGTGCCCAGAACAGCACCTCTGCTTCCTCAGTCTCATCGGCATGTCTCATTGTGCCGTCCTCCTCAAGGTTCTCTGGAAACTTGAGAGGCACATTCTGGAAAAAGCCCAGGACTAGAAGGCAGGTCTGTTACTTTGTCACAGTGTGATCACCTGCTGGTAGGAAAACGCATGCCAAATGTACCCAACATGAACCCCCCTTTCTTACTGCCCACGAGCCAGAGCTTTGCCCAGACCTTCTCCAAAGGCCTTCCTTAGCCTCTCTGTCCACCCTTCCCTCCAGACTCCAGGCCCTCTGCAAGTCCTGTCTCATTCCCTCCAAATCCTGCTCCATTGCACACCCCCACGCCAGCGGGGCTGTGCTTCCCACCTCTCCTCAGGCATCATGAAGACACTCCAAACAAGGGCCGGAGCCTGCGTGGCCAGGCTGTTTGGAGGTGCCCTTCAGACAGGCATGGGTGAGGAAGATGAGGTCTGAGGGGGTTCTGACCTCTCTCTTGTCAAGTCTGGACATCTTTGTGTGCAAAAACCAGGAGCAGGAATAGGTTCAAAGTGTGGAGATGGCACATGAACTACCCCAGTTTTACAAGAACCTCCAAAGGTACAACCCTTAAAGGCTTCTGCAGCTTAGAAGTGGCTCCTGGAGCTGCTTATAGGCCTAGTGCTGCAGGTAATGGGCCCCAGGCCCAGTGGGGAGCCAGACTCCTGGACCGACTGGTTAAAGAGCCGAGGGGACATTAGGGAGTGATATCATCCCCACCACCTGCCAGCACACAGACGATGCTTCTGGAGGCCGTGATGCTAATCACGTCTGTGTCTATGCTGTTCATGGCGAGACTCCAAGCCTTGGAAATAAAATCTATAGCCCGGGTTTCCTCTTACAGGGTTTGCTGGCATTTGTCGGATTTAGAGGATGCATTTTTCCCTTCTCTGTGGGAGCAAATTCCCCACAAATCATCACGCTGTGCTCTGGGCTCACCCACCAGCCTGTATGCGCTGTGAGAGGGGTGAGCTGAGCGAGCCTGCGCTGCTGAGATCCCTCGGTGCACCTCGCTGCCTCCTCGCCCTCTCCCCTCCTGCCTCCTCGCCCTCTCCCCTCCTGCCTCCAGGGTGCTGAACACGCCCCTCCCTTCATTCGCTACAGAATAAGTTAAGGCCCTGGGGCTTCAGGACTGACTCCTGGTCACACGCGCATGGACCCTGTGCCAGGTACTGTTTTCAGCTTTTCACACGCTACCTGATCCAGCGTTGAGTCTTCTACACAGACCTGACAGGTGAGTTCTACTGTTTTAATCCCCATTTTACAAATGAAGAAATCGAGGCAAGAGAAGTGAGTTGCCCAGGGCATACAGGCATCATAAGTAAAAGAACTACATGTGCCAACTCCAGAACACAAGGCGCTAAGAAGGGGAAGCCCAGGTGTCTCTGCCTCGATGCAACGCCAGGACCCACCCAAAGCCCACAGGGGGCTCGCCAGACCCAGCGTCTCCCTCTCCGGCAAGTGCCACTCTTTTCCCCTCCCCCTCCTCAACTCACTAGCCAAACGCACTCACACATCTCTTTGGCCCGTACACTCAGATTTTCTATGAAAACTGAAAAGAACATCAGGACAAGGATCGATACTTGGGGTCAGAAATTTATTGGCTTCCCCTCTGCATCCCCAAATTGCCTTCCAGGATGTCAACCATCAGGACCCATCACCCCTTCCTCGTGGGGCTCCCCGTAGCCCAGGTTGAATGAGCCAAAGATGGACATGTGACCAAATCAGGTGGTCCATTGCCTGGCCTCTGACCTGCGGCATGGCCGGGAACAAAGAGAGGACTCGGGCCACTTCAGTTCTCTCGGGAACACAAACGGGAGGTGAAGGAAGAACCAGCACCCGGCATCTGGAGCGAAAGCTAAGAGGATGTCCCGAGTGGCGTAAAGGCTGTGAAGGGTCCTGCCAAACCCACACGAGGTCCCCAAGCAGCCATGTACCTCTTAAGTCTCTCTCATTGTATAGGATCCTTCCCTCTCATTTTGTTTCCTTATTTGTAGAAGAAGCTGAGTTCCCACAGTCTAGATTTGCTGATCACATCTCCCCGGTGTCCTCTAACCCATTCCTCAGTCGCCTATAAATTGGCCATAGGATCTAGAGCCTCGGCCGGGCCCGTTGTGCCTCCCGTCCGGGGTGGTGTAAATATCAGCAGGCACGTGGTGCCCAGTTGTCTGTCCTTTTGTGATGTCAGCCATGGTTCATGATTGCTGACAAGAAAACATTTCATTAGCAGCTTCCGATTGGTGAAATTCTATCATTCCTTCTTCATGTTTTTACCCAGAATACTTCCATAAGGGGACCCTTCCTGTCAATTCTTGGTTACACTGAGGTACTGTACATGGGAAAAGCAGGACAAATTCTGGATTTTTTTCCCTTACTTGTAAGTTTTCAAAATAATAAATAGGATACTTTGCATGCTCCAAAAGTAAAGTTATTGTTTTGTAATGAACTTGCAGATTTAAATGTATTAAAAGAGTTTCAGTCCATTAAACCTCTTATTCTTATAAATGCTCAAAGTGTCCCTTCTCTAGCCAGTCAGAACATTTTCAAGCTGGTTCCTGAGTCCTTTTGACAAGACCTTTTGACATGACCCTAGAAGGCTTTGATAGCTTCCTTGCTATTTTTACAACCAGCTATTCCAAGTTCATAGAACATGAGATGGGCAGTTTTTCTAAGAAGCCCTCTCCCTTTGGTGGAAATGGTTATTGGAAGTTGCATGGAGACTCACCCCCACGGTGTCTTCAGCCACATCCTCACCCCTCCGCGGATGTTCTCCACAGGATTTCCATGTGGAGCTCCCCCCAGGGGCCTCCCTGCCTACCCCACAACATAGGATCCCAAGGCAGATTTCCAGAGTGCAGGCTTCTGTGACTCTGGAATTCAGAAAGGGCTAGGCTGGAGAGTTCATCTCTGATCCACATGGCATCAGCCACAGCAGCCAGACTGGAGGGCCCATTTACAAGATGACTTCCTCATTACACGCCTGGCATGGTGACACTCCCTGCCTTCTTCTTTCCCCCTCTCCCCATGGCGCCTCATTCTCCAGGCCTCTCCATGTGGCTTGGAGATGCTCCCCACCAGCAGGGTGGTCTCAGGACAGTCACTTCTCACACAGTGGCTGGCTTCCAAGAGGCAAGAAGTAGAAACCGCAAAGCCAGCTAAGGGCTATTCACAGAACTAGCACACCATCACTTCTGCCATATTTATTGGTCAAAGGAATCACATTTGCCCAGATTCAAGAGGGTGGTGAAACAGATTGCACCTTCTGATGGAAGAAGGCCAAGGACGTGTAGCAGAAGAGCATGTGAGATGGTAGGTATTCTTGAGACCATCTTCAGAAAATGAATTCTGCCACAGTAACTATGCATAGTCACAGCCCTGGGAGTCATTCACAACACTTCCCCCTGACTCAACAAATAATTCCTGAGTTAGGTCAGTCACTCTTGCTAAAGATACAGAATTTCTGAGAAAAAGAGAAATGTTTGGAAACAATTTCAGTATTTTAAATTGAATTTCCCTTTAATTCCCAGCTTACATTTTTTTAAATCTTATAAAAAGTAAACCTTGCCTGTTTTAGGCAAGCCCCAGTTTCACCACCTCTAAGAAGCCTTCCCTGATCTCCCTTCAGGCACACTATTAACTCCCACAGCACATTGTTCACACTAGCAGTGCAATGCTTATATATGATTTGTAGCTCATTATTAGTAGCTCATATCCACCCAAAATAAAGAGTCCCTTTCCCAACCACCTGTGCAACTGGATGGCCATAAGACTAAGTACTGACCTAAAAAATTTTATGGGAAGTGATATTATGCACCTTTCAGAAAAAGTCCCCAAAGAAAGTGAGTATAGCCTTTCCTTTCCTTCCATTTTCTTGATTCCTGGAATACAGACATGATGGCTGGAGCAAGCCAGCCATTTTGTACCATATGATGATTTGGGGGATGGAAGCTACATACAGGAACAAGTTAAAGAGCTTGAGTCCTTGACACTGTGAATGGTCAATCCCACTCTGGGACTCCCACATCCAGGTTTTTACATGAAACAAATGAATTTCTATCTTGTTTAAGCCATTCTTCAGGATTTTCTGCCACCCAGAGTTGAACCTAATCTTAGCTGACAAGACACCTATCAAAGAGGAGGGTAGAAAAAACAAAATACAACTCAATAACTTCTCCACTGAACTATGTACAGAACTTGTAGCTTTGGGGAAATACTAATTCTATCACTCTAATTCTACTTCCCAGGCAAGAGAATGGGTACAGCAAATAGTAAAATAATGGCCTGAAACTGACTGTGTCTGGTGACATTGCTTTAAATGCCAAGAGTCTAGAAATTAGCTGTATGCTGATCAAGGGAGGACTGATTAAAATGTGGGAGATCCATATATTGGAAATTCTATGTCTCTTTTTAAATGAATGAGACAAATCTATAGGCACAATGACCACAGTAAATATTTAGGTAAAAGTGGCAAGGCCTTTAAAATACTAAAACCCCAGTGGAAACCAAGCAAAACCCAAGAAAGCAGGTTATAAATGAAAAAGTTGCACAAAAGTGGATAGCTGTTGAAGCCGGCTGATGGGCACCTGAGGGTCACCATACTTGTCTCCCTATCCATGTGTACATTTGAGAAATTTCTGTCATGAAAGTGAAAAAATAAAACCATGTGGTTCTGAGCCTTCTTTTTAATAGTTGTGTTTTTTATTTTCACTTTTTATTAAAAATACTTTCAAGGGGCTGCCCCTGTGAAAAAATGAAAAGGATGAGAGGGTACAAATCTACATTTAAGTGTTTGAATACACATGGAAAATTGGTCTCCAGAATGCGACACATTTGGACATTCCCCCTGTGACTGAGGAGGGATGTAGGACTGCAGGCTGGAGGTGCAAGACTTGCTCTTGGTTTCAGTTTGCTTCACCACCTGCCTGTGTGACCGAGTACACAAAAACGAATTTCTAAGAGGAAGTATAGGAAAGGTGGACAGTAACCTGTGGTAAGTTTGGATGCTCTGAAGTAATAAACCCCCCCACCCCTACCCTGCCCCCCTTGGCTTCCTATCTGGCTAACTGAGACCAGCCCTGAACTTCCAAGTCAAAGGTCACCTTCCACAGTGAAGCACAGAGCTCAGAGGCTTTGAGCAACAGGCTGGGAATATAACTGTCCCAAACAAACAAGCTTAATTCGTTAAGGAGTGGCAGGAGTGACGGGCAACCTAAAGTTACTGAATTTCAAAATCTTTAAAACCCAGCAGCAGCCTCCAATATATGTGTGTGTGGACCAGGTCTGGATCTTGGGCCCAGGTTGCAATCCTGCACAAAAGCCTCCCTCCTCGGGCACCCGCCCCACGTAGAATTTGGCTGTTCCTTTCACTGCGCCCGTGGCCATTTGGTCGTATATTTTTCAATGCATTTATGCCCTACTCTCATCACTCTTGTGCCTCTCAGACTGCAGCTCTTTGAAAAATTAGTGATAATCACTGCCAGTCTTCACTGAGGGCTTACCAGGGGCAAGGCAGTATACAAGGACTTTACATCTATCCTCTCGCTTGGACTTCGTAGCCACCCTAGAAATTGGGTACAATTTTTTTAACCCCCATTTATCAGATGAAGAAACTGAGTCTGAGAGAGGTTGAATAACCTGCTCAAGGTCATACAACTAGCAGTGGGGAAGGCGGCAGAGCTAGTGTCTGAACACAGGCAGTTTGGCTCCCGAATCTACCTGTTTAACTAGCGCTTTATTTTGGAAAACAGGACTTGCGTCCCAATCCTATTGGGAGATTCAGCGTCTAGCATCTTAGTTTAAATAAAGCAACATTAATTCAACCATATTTTATTGAATAATTACAACATGCAAAGTTTGCATCCCTGCTTCCATAAAGGCAATAGCAGGGAGTCATTTTCATTACATTTCACCTGACCCACAAGTTCTTCTTGAGAATAACAGCCACTACATGAATAAACCCTGAAAACATTATGCCAAGTGAAAGTAGTAACAAAGATATTATATTACATGACTCCATTTATCTGAAACATCCAGGATAGACAAATCCATAGAGACAGAAGCAGACTGGTGGCTCCGGACTGGGAGAGGGTGGGAGAGCCGGGGAGGTGATTGCTAAAGCTATGGTGTTCTTGCTGGGGTGATAAAAATGTCCTAAAAATTGACTATAGTCGTCATGGTTTCACAACTCTGTTAATATGCTAACACTATTGTATGATTTGAATTGGGGAATTATTTGGAATATGAATTATATCTCAATAAATTCATTATTTTAAAAAGGAAAATACCTGAATTATCTTTCCAAATATATGCCAAAGATTAGATGAGAAAGAGAATAGACGAGGGATACAGTTAATAAATAACAGAGAGCAATAAATTAGATAGCTAGCTAAGTAGACAGATATCTGGATAGACAGATGATAGATGGATCTAGACATATTTCCTGTTTATTTTTTTCTCCATGTTTTCCCTCCCAAGACCAGCAACCTGAGAGAATAGATCTATCAACAAATCAGGACAGCAACTAAGTTGTTGAGAGGATGGCAAACAGCAGAGAGTATCAAACAACAAGCCATACAAAGACAAGTATCAGATGATTCCACTCATCTGTGGAGCATAAGAACAAAGAAAAAACTGAAGGAACAAAACAGCAACAGACTCACAGAACCCAAGAATGGACTAACAGTTGCCAAAAGGAAAGGGACTGGGGAGGATGGGTGGGAAGGGAGGGATAAGGGGGAAAAAGGGGCATTGTGATTAGCAGACATAATGTAGCGGAAGGAAGGGGATACTAGGAGGGCAGTACAACACAGAGAAGACAGGTAGTGACTCTATAGCATCTCACTACGCTGATGGACAGTGACTGTAAGGGGGTATATGGTGGGGATTTGATAATGGATGGAGTCTAGTAACCATAATGTTGCTCATGTAATTGTACATTAATGATACCAAAAAAAACAAAAAACAAAAAAACTAGGCCTTCTCCACAAGCAACTGCAGCACTTTCTTAACAGTTCTGATGCCCCAAATCATCTGGAGGAGTCAGTTCCTTCTCTCAGATGTCCATCGAAACTCCCGGCTTTGCACTGTGCTGCCATATATCAAAACACATCACAAGATATATTTCACCCAGCCAACCCTCAACTTTCAACTCAAGAACGAATGTTGCAATAGCTAACCAGACTAGCAGGCAAACCTGTAGGAATTTCTTTTATCTGTAGAACACTTTACAGAATTTATTTTGCAAGAGATCCACATATCCAACACCATTTTTCATTGGCAACTATTAACAGGAGTTCACGTTCATAGGAGTTCACATTCCCAGAAGAAACTCTGAAACTCCACAGGGTGCTGGTGGAGGGAAAAAGAGGAAAGACAGGAGAAGGAGCAGATTCTGAGCCAAGGATCCTGCAGCACTGAGAGGAAGGGACTCTGTGTCAAGCCGACTTCAACTGTAGACCCTCACTGACTGTCAAGTACATCCTCCACTCAACAGCCCCAGAACCATGCGGGAGGAGGGACTCCAAGGCCTCATAAGAGATGGAAGGCATGAAAGCCAAGTGTTGCCCCAGGGGAACTAAACAGAACCTTTTTAGGATTTCTCGAGGAGCCCAGCCAGTGTGACAGGTGACATTCCAGAATGCTCACCATTCCCAGGACATCAGGCACATTCATGCTGTTCCCTCCACCTGGAATGTCCTCATCTCCTTCTCTAGTTTGCCAAACTCGACCCATCCTTCCAAGCTGGCTTCACCTCCCTGGGGCCTTCCCGACCCCACCAGCCAAAGCTAATCGCTCCTCTGGAGTTTCCCGAACACGCCACTCATGCTTATCTGGCTGTAATATTCTTGGTTCTTCAAGTGTTTGTTTTCTCCAGTGAGTCAGTGCCTCCTTAAGGGTAGCAACTGTGTTTTGGTTACTGCTAAATCCAAGGCTTTGTGCCCTTTCCAGGCTGGCAGTGGGCCTGCCACACCTCCTGCTGTGCATTACTGAGCCACTATTTTTTAGAAACCCTGTAATTAACTTACAATAGTGCGATTATATTTCACTGCACTTTCAGTATATTGATGAATTGCTATTTTATTGTAAAATTCCCTTAAGATGGTGCTTTTATCACCTGGCAAGATAGTGTTTTATCATCTGCCAGGAGATGATGGTTTTTCTATAAGAAGACAAACCTGATACTTGTCCATTTCCTTTCCAGCCCTAGACTGTAAGGATGCTGTGCCCATACTTGCCCCGTAAGGCATATCCCCGTGGGCAGCCTGCCTCCCGACCCAGCCCAGCAGCAGTCCCTCCTTAGCACAGTTCTCCCGTGACTACTAAACACCTACAAGTCCCAGGCAGCAAATGTTTCTGTTCCAAGCAATTTGTGGCACAGAGAAAAGGTTTAAATTCTGCTTTTTACTAACTTGGGAGCCTTAGGAAGTTCTCTTAGCTTCTCAAAGAGTGCAATTTCTTCATTATAAAAGAAAGATCATGGGTAAATGTACTAACCACATTGTTTTTTCATGTGAAACCTTCATAAGAGTGTACATCAATAATAACTTAATAAAAATTAAAAAAACAAAACAAAACACACACACACACACACACACACACACGCACGCACAAAAGATCATAATAAGACCTGCCTATTCATTTTGCAAGGATGCTTTGAGTATCAGATTAAAGAATATATTTGGAAGTGTTCATAAACTGTACAAGGGCCATGCAAATGGAAGAGTTTTGCTATCAGCTTCTCCTCTGGAAGTGGATAAGCCAGGCTTGATATGGAAAATGGTACCATTTACATGCAAAAGAAATAAAAACTGACATAGAAAACACTCACTACTATTGCGGCAAGAGCTGGATGACACACTTAGACAAGCCCAATCTTACTGTACAAAAAGGCAATCCTTTTTTAACCTAATCCTTCTTCCAAAAAATGCAAATGTAATTGCTTCCTTTAATGTTACTTGAAATTTCAAATAAGTAATACATTGAATATAATGATTCCAATAGGACCCCATATCCACCCTCCCAGCTAAAAGCCTCTCTTGGGGCTATTAGCTATTTCTAAATGGGGGCTTTACAATAATAGCGAACATGTATTGAGCATGTATAATGTGCCAGGCCCTGCTCTAAACATTTTATGAGTGATAACTCAGTAACTGACAACTTTATAAGATACGTACTTGTATTTCTCCCACTTTACAGATGAGGAAACCGAGGCACAGTTGATGAGTAATTTGTTCAGACACACAACTGGAGAGTAAGCAGAGTCAGACTTGAATCCCTAACCTCTAACGGGCACACCCAGCTCCGTCACACAGCACGGACCATTTGAATCAATCTCAATCTGGTTTTCATTCGACAAGGGGCAAAGGTTTTAGAGCATCTGCAGGCTGAGCGGCTGCAATAGGAAGCCCACCTGGGAAGAAGGTGAGCGGTAACTCTCAGCGGGAGAGCCGCTCTGGGCCACTGGGCGCCGCAGCCCCTGCTTGTGCCCACTCAGAATCCCACACTGCTGAACAAGTCCACGAAACTGGTAGTTTGTCAATGTTCCTAGGTAAGAAAACTGAGCCCAGTGGGCTGACCCCAAACAGTACAGCTGTGAAGCCTCCAGCCTGAGGGCCACATCCAGGTGTCCCATGGAATCTCCTCCCTACGGTACCCGCATCCCAGAGAGAGCCTTTGAGATTCCTGGAGCCATCCACACATTTTTTCACCCCTGTGTGAGGAGCTGCTCTGGTCTCTCATTTCCTGGGGCAAACCAGAGACCATTTCCACTTATCTGAGGTCCCAGCTCCCTTCAGGGGAGCCAACCTTCACCCAGCCTAAATATTCAGAAGACTTTTCGAGAAAAATTCAGAACACCTATGTTTGAAGCATCTGTTACATTTCCAAAATGCTTGTACTACATTTAATGATTGAAAAACGTTTTTTTTTTTTACAATGCAGCTAAAAGCTGCCGACCGTAGAAGGATGGACTCTCCAGTTTATGTTGGCTGGAGGTGCGGAAAGTAGTGGAGACGGGTGAAACCATCAAGGTCATAGGAACAACAGCAACCAAACATTGTTTGTGTCCTTTGGGAAGAGGGTCTAGCTGACATAAAATCCACAGGAGGCTGGTGAGAGAGAGAGGCGCCAGGCAAACATCCAACACCTTCGTGCAACAAGCTGAAATGACAGCACGAACCAAAGAGTCGGGAAAGCCCACCTCAGCATGGGAGAGATGCCGTCCTCATCCAGGCAGATAGAAAGCACACGGAACTGGATGAAAGACGCCGGCCCAGAGCCCCATTCCGGGTGAGGAGGAGCAACGTGACAAGAGGCAAAAGAGACGCTGGGAAGAGGCTGTAACATCTCCCAACTTGGAGCGGCCCAGGCTACAGGCTGAGACAGGCCATGGGGAGACTGGCCGCCGTGCGGAAGATAGAGGATCTCCATTACCAGACTAGGGGCTTCCTCACAAAGAAATGGAGACCCCGCTAACCCCACTAGAATGTAAGCCCCATAAGACCCAAGTCTGTGTTTCTCTTGCTGACTGTTGCGTCCTCGGCACCTAGAAGAGTGTCTGACAGGACTTGCTGTCCTGTGTGCACTCACTAAAAATCCAGCCAAAGAGAGGAGTGCAGACATCACCCATCAGTCCAGCCCCAGTGCACCAGTCACAAAGGACATGCCCGTCTGTGACATCAGCTCCCCACCTGGGACAGCTTCCAGCTCCAGCTTCGGCCCCTCCCATCACAGATCTCAAGCTGCTGGGCTGGGTGGCCGACGACCTGGGGGAGATTTTAACAGCATCCGGGTAAATAAGGAGAATCCTCTTGGGGGGACCAATAGGAGTCAGATTTTTTTTAATACCAGGATTAACACAAGAGGAAGAAATCACAGGAACTGAAGCATTCTGTACTGTAAGTGTGGAGAGGACAGATACATAGACAACACATAGATACAAATAGCTATAGATAGACAATTATAGACAGATGGTGGATGAATGGACAGATAGGTATAAGTCTAAAGATGGAATATATCTATACATATATGTATAAAATATATACTATATTATGTCTATATAATAAATTAGATAATATATATAGTACACGAAATATTCAGTGCTGTCTTCATCCCCCCAAAATCCGGTGCATTGTTTATTTTGTTTCTGGCCTCCTTCTTCCCAGTTACATGGAAAAATTGTATAGAAAGAGCTGAAAATTTCCGCTGTTTATTTGGATGGCTTCCTGCAAAATACACAATTTGTTGTATGGACCTGAAACATTAAGCATCTAAGACTCTCAGCTGCAAGAAATGTGATATGGGCTGAATCGTGTCCCCAAAACACATGTTGAAGGCCTAACCCCCAGGACCTGTGTATGTGACTTTATTTGCATTAGGCTCTTTACAGCGATAGCCATTAAAACGAGGTCATTAGGGTGGGCCCTAACCCAAAATGACCGGATTTTTAAGCCACCCCGTTGATGGTACTTTTTTGCAGCGGCTCTAGGAAACTAATGCAGATAGACACCAACTAAAAGCAGGAAAAGGAATGTCCTCGAGCTCAATTGTTTCTCGATTTCCCTAAGCTCTGCTTTCCTCAGTCTGGGCTCCAGTCCCAGGCCAACTGTCACCACGTAGTGGCCTCCCGAAGGGACAGACTTACAGCATCTCGGTTTCAAGTCCATTGGAAGGAGAGCTTCTCTTCCCAGAAGTTCCAGCAAAAGACCTGGAATCAGAGACGTGAATCTTGGGAGTAGTGTCAGCCCCCAAAGACTGTGAGGAGGACTTTTTCCCATGGAAAACCAAGGTTTTAATCTCCCTAAAAAAGGGGAAAATGGATGCTGAATGCTGTACAGGCAAAGCATAGGAAGGTATCTGAAGCACATTTAACATAAAGGACTCA
Source organism: Smutsia gigantea (assembly GCA_032199065.1). Classification (NCBI taxonomy): domain Eukaryota; kingdom Metazoa; phylum Chordata; class Mammalia; order Pholidota; family Manidae; genus Smutsia; species Smutsia gigantea. The sequence continues at coordinate 287,038 of JAVSCE010000040.1, forward strand.
TGCATCCATTCAATCAGTAAGGCACTATTCTAGGTACTCGAGATATAGCAGTGAACAGAATGGGCAAAGATCGCGGCCCTCCTGAAGCTTACTCTCTACTAGGAGAAAGAAGTCGTCATTGGAGGCCAAGGAAGTCACTGTGGCAAAGTCAGTGCCTGCCATCTTGTGGGCCCTGTATGTTTGTTGAATGAATAAATGAATGGAACATGAAAACAAATAGATCTGCCCGCTGAATTCCAGCTGCCTCTGAGAGCCCATGGACACAGGGATTATGGGGTTCCCAAATGCTTCGTAAGATGGAATCTCAGTTAAAAACACAGGGGTGGATGTCTGAACCCCAGGAAGGTCATAATAAATAACTTCATCCACACTGGAGAACCTAATGCCTGGTGATGGGACACTGTGACAGACACAGAAAACTGATGAAAAATGGACACATAAAACCCCTGTGACAATGGTCTTTTGATGGAGCTGGAACTGGATGTCTCCTAAGTGCTGTTTTTCTGTTCCTTCAGGGAACTCCTGGCCTGGGTGCCCCAGCGTGAAGAGAGCTGTGCTTATTCTCAGGGAAAAGAGAAGAACATGAAGTCACCGTATTTTGCAATCAGGATTCTTCAACAGCCAAACGTGTTTAAATCCAAAACGCTCCCTCCCTGAATGAGATCACAGAGGGAGTGAGTACTTCCAGCTGTTCCGTAAGCTTTCAGAAAAAGGAGAATTCTAAAATAACAGCCTCGACACTCCCTCTGAAATTCTGAATCATTCAAACAGGTCCCCACTCCCCGAGAAAAGGACACAGTCTCTTCATTTGCTTTAAACCAAGAGCAAAGACGGTGGCCACTAAAGAAGGCTTCAGTGGGTATTCACCACCTTTAAAATCATCAATGACGTTTTATTTATTAATTTACTCACACATCAGCAAAGTTTCTGAGCGCTGTATGCATGAGAAACAATGACCAGCCAAAGGAGACTCAGTTCCACCTCGTTGCTTACAGCCTATCCAGTTTGTACAGCCTACAGACTGACATCCATCAATCACAAACACAGTTTCAAGTTGCAGGTGACATAAATGTGGCGATTGACCCAATTGGGGGTGTCAGAGAAGACTTCTCTGAACAAGTGAGAATTCAACTGAGGTTTAAACGATTGAGTAGAAGGTACCCAGTGAAGACAAAGGAAAGGGAATTGTTCCGAGAGAAGGAACAGAATGTTTGGCAATCAGTAGTGAAATAGAATGACATTCAGCATGCATGCCATACACAAGGCGGCAGGGAGGGAGAGGTTGGCAGTGGGAAATAAGCCTGGAAGAGTTGGCAAGGACAGACATGGAAGAGAAGCTTTCTCTTCACCCACCGCCCCCACCAAGAGCACAGGGAGGCATTAAGGTTTTAAGCAGGGAGTGAAACTCAGATTTGTGTTTTGAAGCCATGGTAGATTCAACATGGAAATGAATGGAGGCTCAAGATGGAAACAGACCATTGAGAAGGCTATTGCAGTCCGTGGGCTGCCTGATGAACTAGGAGGTGGTGGAGGAGAGGAAGAGGATGAATTTGGAATTGTCTAGGAGGTTAAACCCACAGCTCTTGCTGATTAAAAGATACAGAATTGAGTGTGAGAAGCTATCAAGGTCAGCTCCTGGGCTTCTGGCTTGTGTAATCGGATACTGGATGACACCTTTGACTGAGACAGGACACACTGGAGGAGGAATAGGCTTTAACAAGTTAGTTGGTGAGTTGCTGTTATTGTTTTAATTAAGAGATTTTAATTTTTACCCCAGTTTTAGTTTTACCAGAAAAAATGGATTAAGACAGTACAGAGTTCCCATATGCTTCCTCCGGGACAGCTTCCCAGTATGGACACCTTGCACTGGTGTGGTACATTTGTTATAGTTGATTAATCAGTATTGAAATATTATTATTAACTAAGGTCCAGAGTTTACATTAGGGTTCACTCAGTGTCGTACAGTTCTATAAGTTCTGATAAATGTATAATGTCACGTACCCATCATTGTAGAACCATATAGAATAGTTTTACTGCCCTAAAATACTCCTATACTCCACCTAATCATTTCTCCCTATCCTCTAACCTTTGGCAACCACTGACCTTTTTACTGACTCTGTAGTTTTGCCTTTCCCAGAATGTCACAGAGTTGGAATCACACAGTATGTAGCCTTTTCAGATTGGCTTCTTTCACTTAGAATATTCATTTAAAGCTCTTCCATGTCTTTTTGTGGCTTGGTAGCACACTTCTTTTTATTGCTGAATATATTGCCTTATCTAGATGTACCACAGTTGAGTTATTCATTCACCTACCAAACAATACGGTGGCTGCTCCCATGTTTTGGCAAGTATGAATAAAACTGCTATGCTCATTCATATGTAGGATTTTATGTGCCATAAGTCATGACCCCACTGGGGTAAATACCAGGGAGCATAATTCCTGGATCATACGGTAAGAGCATGATTAGGTGTGCAAGAAATTGCCACACTGGCTGTGTGTTCTGCAACCCCACCTGCAGTGAATGAGAGCTCCTGTCGTTCCACAACCTCACCAGCATTTGGTGGTGTTCATGTTTTAGATCTGAGCCATTCTGGTAGGTGCGTGGTGGCATCCCCTTCTTGCTTTAACTTCCAATCCGCTGATGACATGTGATTTTCAGCGTCTTCCCAAATGCTCATTTGCCATCTGTAGATCATCTCTGGTGGAGTTTCCATTCAGATCTTTTGCCTATGCTTTATTTGGCTTGTTTGCTCAGTTTTAAGAGTTCTTTGTATATTTTGGATCCCAATTCTTTATCAGATATGTCTTTTATGAATGTTTTCAGCTAGGCTGTGGTCTGTCTTTTCATTCTCTTCATGGAGTCTCTTGCAGAGTTGGTGGGTTTGATTTTGAACTGGTTTACCCTGAAGAGCCTTGGTGGCATCAGAGGGGAAATGCCAAGCATGCAGAGCAAAAGTCCTGGGACAGCAGGAGCGCGCTGAGTTCCAGGAACCAAAGAAGGGAGGACACAGCTGGTCCCCACAGGGCCCTGTGGGGTCTGGTGAGGAGTTTGGTCTGATTCCTGGAATTCTGATGAGTCGTCTTTGAAGCCAAGCCTTCCGATTCTGGTAGAGTTAAGGTCACAGCCAAACTCCTTCTCAAAGGCAGTGAGGCAGCAAGGAGCAGGTCCCGTCTCAGGGTTTGATCCAGGGCCCTGGGTTGAATATGTATTTAATCAGTATTTGTTGCGTAAATGAATTAAACGTCTAAGATATTGTATGGTGGCATTTATATAAATATCCACGTGAAAAATTCATTGATTCATTCAAAATGTATTTCCTGAGTGACTGTTCTGTGTCAGGCACTGTACTAGTTACTGTGAACAAGACAGACAAAGATCACTGCCCAGTAGGGGGAAATAGTGAATAAAATACAATAAGAAGTAAATTATATTGGGTGCTGAAGGGATTGTCAAGCTCTAGAAGAAAAGAATATATAAATCAAGGTAAGGAAAGCGTTTAGTTTGTGAGGTTAAATGGAAGGCCATGTCATGCTTCACTGATAAGTGACAGTTAAACATTTGCAGAGGGGAGGCAACAGCCAGTGGGGGAAGAGCATTCCAAGGGGAGGGAACAGCCAGTGGAAAAGTCCTGAGGAGCAGCAAGGAGGCCAGGTGGCTGCAGAGGAGAAAGAAAAGGAGAAAGGAGTTAGGGGTTATGTCCTAGGTGACAGGAGGCCAGATCCCTTGAGGTCCTATAGGCCGATGTGTGGGTGTAGACTTTTCTTCAGTAAAATGGGGAACTGTTGCCAAATTTTGAATGGAGAAGTAACATGATCTGACTTGCATTTTATTTTTTTATTGAAGTATAGTTGAGATATTATATTAATTTCAGGTGTATAACATAGTGATTCAACATTTATAGGCATTATGAAATGCTCACCACAATGCAGAGTTACCATGTCACCATACAAAGTTATTCCAATATTATTGGCTACATTCCCCATGCTGTGTTTTAAAAAGATCCCTCTGGATGGTTGAGAAGGATGGGAGGAAGGAGACCAGTTAATGACGGCAGTAATTCAAGCAGGTGGTAATAGTGACTTCATTCTAGATACAACCTGGAATCAGCAGGTTTTCCTGACAGATTGGATGTGGGGTGAGTGCAAGAGAGGGGTCAAAGGTTTCTGACCTCAGCAACACAAAGGATGGGACATGCAAACGACCAAAATATAAAAGGATGCAGGGAGAGCAGGTTTGGGGTGGGGAATACAGAGTTCACTTTTGGAGCTGGTGAGTTCAGGATGCCTGTTAGAGAGCTAACGGACAGAGATGTCAAGTAGGAACCTAGGGGGAGTCCAGGCTGGAGACATGAGCTGGGAGTCTTAGTAACACAAGATGGTGGAAACCATGGCACTGAGTGAGACCGGCTGAGTGCAGATGGAGGAGAACCCAGTACGGCCCCCTGGGGTGCCCCACACACCACCCATGTCCATTCGCTCCCTGGTCCAAAGCCCGGCATCAACTGCATTTAACAGCCTCCAACCAGCCTCCTAGGTTCCACACT